>JANEHU010005033.1:0-465684 GCA_027563435.1 Nasonovia ribisnigri | reverse complement strand
GTCTAGTTTGGTAGTCTAGTTCATCGATGATGGAAAAGCCCTGTTATTATTTTCAATTTTATATTTGTAGGTACACTACATTACTACCTACATCAGCAGTGGTTTATAAATAATATTTTTTTACACATTTACTAAACTAATTCAACCTTCATAAAATGTTATGCAAGTATTAAGTACACAAATATTAAGGTAGGTAAAAAATAATACATACATACCTACATAGACAGAGGTAGGTAGGGGTTACACTATCATTGAAAATATATAAATATTAGACAAAAAAAAAAAATGTTACAAACATTAAAACTGTGAACATATTTTAAAGTATTTTTTTTACTATGATGACCGCCTCGCATGTTAAATTTCTGTCTATGCATAGTATTTAGAGGTGAAAAAGCTAGAAAACAATCACAGGTACCACGTGGCACATCACTACATCAGTTGAGCTCTGAATATACAACATGACTTCCTAAATATCAAAAATGTAAACAGAAGTTTATCTTATCTACATCTTGGTACCTACTTGGTTTATTAATTATTAATTAATTGATGTCGCCACTAAAATAAATGTAGATATAGTTCCTTATTTATAATCTAAATACTAAATATATCAAACTGATAACAGTATAGTCACATTGTTTATTTATTGACTACCAGATTACCTACCAGCTATTATTAGTTTGTTAACAGGAATATTAAATTGATTTTTGACTTGCTGTCAATGCCTGTCATGTTTAAACTTTAATTGTATATCTCCGTTGTAGTTGTACTTTTAATTTTAAGTTGTAAGTGTTTAAAGCCTCTTAGCATTTTCATTAGTTAGGTATTTTTAAGCTCTGGTTGTTTGCGTTCTCATTAGGTATTTAACTTGTTGGTGGTAGTTCTCTGTTTCTGCAGTCATAAGTGAAACATGTTATTCTGTGCCAAGTTCTGATACTGAGAATTCTGCAGTTTATACTATAGATATTCAAATTGGTGTTTGCGATTGTTACGTTGGATTTACTGGTGCATTTTGCAAACACCAAGCCTTTTTACACAAACATTTCAATTTATCTCTACCTAATGCACCACCTATAACTGTCACTGAAAGATATGCACTTGGGCAACTTGCTCTTGGTGACAAGAATAAAAAATGCACAACAATTGACAAAATTAATGGTGACATGTAGCCGAGGACTAAGTGTGGCAACTAAAAGAAAGGGACAAAAAAAGGTTCAACCAACTTCAATTTCTCGTCGAAGACAAGGTGTAACTCGTGGCTCTCGAAGAATTCCAGAATTTTCCAAATTTTTGAATTTTGTTAGTAAAGTTTTGTTATTTAGGGAGTCACGTTGTACATTCAGGACAATTAAATCACATTCAGAGCCCAACTGACATAGTTGAATAGTAAAAACTTCATAGTAAAAAAAATACTTTAAAATATGTTCACAGTTTTAATGTTTGTAACATTTTTTTTTTTTGTCTAATATTTATATATTTTCAATGATAGTGTAACCCCTACCTACCTCTGTCTATGTAGGTAGACATGTATGTATTATTTTTTACCTACCTTAATATTTGTGTACTTAATACTTGCATAAAATTTTATGAAGGTTGAATTAGTTTAATAAATGTGTAAAAAAATATTATTTATAAACCACTGCTGATGTAGGTAGTAATGTAGTGTACCTACAAATATAAAATTGAAAATAATAACAGGGCTTTTCCATCATCGATGAACTAGACTACCAAACTAGACGTCCAAAATTGTTTTTGCACCATTTATGTGAAGTTACAACTATTTCTTTAATTGGATTTTTAAACCGTTAGCTTCAGTAGCTACCATTCCATATATAATATTAAAATAATCATTGAACACTAGTTCAATTCGTTCCTCTAAAAATAGTTATGTCTTTATTAAAAATACAATACATATATTAATGTTAGAGCATGGACTTTTAGTAAGGTAGGTACCTACCTATTTTAATTAAGAATCTTATGTTTTAGTAAAAATAAAACATTTAAGTAAGATTGGTATTTTGTTTCTATGTTAGGAAGAACCTAGACAATCTTTTTAGCTAACACAAAAGGTGTGTACAAGTACAATACACTTAGTCCAGTAAGAAATGTTCACTCTGAAGTAGGTATAGGTACCTAATAAAGTAAAAAATAAAAATAACTGTGTAGAGATCATAATATTCTAAATTAATTTATTGAATTATAATAACATAATAATATTGTTTAATATTAGTTAGGTACCTATTCCTACTAAATAGTTATTTTAATTTGTTTAAATTAAATAATATAATATAATATTTAAATTAATATATTAAATTAAATTATTTGATAAATGATAAAAAAAAAGCGGGAAATTTGAAATGAGAACGTGGTATACATAAGGCGCTCTGTGGCGTCCTGGGTTTCCTAATACGCCGCCGGGCGTATAATATTATATTCCCCACCACGCAGTGTAGTCAGTGTACCGTGCGGACGACGGCGATAAGAAATTGCGTGTCGTATTTGACGCGTCCGCGAATTGTTATTACCTGGCCCGAAACTACAACAGGACATTATCGACATATTAACGCGATTTAGAGTTCATCGTCATGCATTTACGGCCGATGTTGTAAAAATGTATCGGTAAATTTTGATTCTCCCCGAGTATCAAAAATACCAACATATATTGTGGAGAGACTCCACTCTCGAAAAGCTCCAGGACTACGTGCTCCATACTGTAACTTACGGGGTAAATTGCGCGCCGTTCCTTGCGTTGCGCGCGTATTACATTCTATCGCTTCCGATGATTGCGGCGATTTCGTGTCCGTGCGTAACGCATTAGAACGTCAGACATACGTCGATGACATTTGTGTGGGCACCGACTTGGAGAGTCAGGCGCTTGAGCTGCAGTCTAATCTAATCACCGTGCTTAGCAAGTCAGGCCTAGAATTAAAAAAAGTGGGCGACAAATACGCCGTCGATATTAAACGTAATTCCAGCTGATAGCCGCGGCTCAGGCCCGTTACCCTTTGATACGGGCGACGCGAATAGTACCAAAGTGTTAGGTATCGAATGGCACTCGGATAGTGACGATTTTTGCTGTGCGCTCCGTCTAGATCCCGCACCTGTGTATACGAAGCGAGGCATATTGTCGTTAATTGCGCGGATATTCGATCCGTTAGGTTTATTCGCGCCGGCAACCTTTTTGGCGAAAACAATTATGCAGCGGACATGGCACAAAGGGCTGCCTTGGGATGCCACCCTGCCAGTCGATATTCGCTCGGAGTGGGCCGCCTTCGTCGCCGATTTATCGTCTTTACTCACTATCCGAGTCCCGCGGTATATACAATCGCGTCAAGGTGTGCCATGTATTTTACTAGGGTTCTGCGACGCGTCGCAGCGCGGGTACGCGGCAGTTGTTTACGCGCGTATATTGGATGTCCCGACGGGCGGCTGTGTTTCTTTATTAGGTACAAAAACTAAATTAGCACCTTTAAAGGCTTTAACAGTGCCGCGTCTCGAATTGAACGCGGCAGTTTTATTATCCCGTTGGCTAGGACGTCTCAGCCGTGTTCTCGAGTCGCAACTTAATATAGTCGGCATTCACGCGTGGTCTGACTCGACCATTGTATTATCGGGGTTGACGGTTCCCCACGAATCGTTCAAAACTTATGTTTCTAACCGTGTGCACCAAATACACACACTGGTGCCCAATTGTCAATGGCACCACGTAGATTCCGCGAATAACCCCGCCGATTGCGCGTCGCGGGGCATCATGCCGTCCCAATTAGCGCATTTGTCTCTTTACTGGCAGGGACCGTCCGTAATTTATACAGATACATCGTATTGGGCACCAAGTCTTCCGCCAGACAATATTTTTGATTTACCCGAGGTCCGACCGGTAGTTTGCGCGGCCCGTGTCGACGATGTGCCAGTCGAATGGTTCGTGTCATTTTCGTCTTTCGACCGATTGACCCGGGTGACGGCACGCGTTATACGCTTTATCAGTTTCTTTCGTGTGCTTCGTAAGCGTGCATCGTCTTTGATTCCGCCCGAATTTTTGTCTGAACCGGTCTTAGGTCACGTAGCAAATGTACCGGCTTATTTATCCAAATCGGAACTCGATCACGCGACCCGCATAATTATTTTAGACTCGCAACGCGTTCACTTCCAATTATTACGACGTGAGCTGTCACATAACTCTCGCGTATCTTCGAAACCGCTGTCCAGATTGTCACCATTTATTGATACCGACGCGGTAATACGTGTAGGTGGTCGCCTTAAGCACTCCTTGTTAAATTACGAATGTAAACACCCGGTGCTGTTAGCCAAAAATTCACACCTCGCTCGGTTAATAGGTGAACGATGGCACAGGTTAACATGTCACTCGGGACCGCGGGTAATGGCGGCTCTCATTCAGCGACAATATTGGATAATCTCGATCAGGTCGGTTTTGCATAGAGTGTTGACTCGATGCACGGTATGTGTGCGTTTAAATGCAAAACCAATCCAACCGTTAATGGCCGACTTGCCACCCGCGTGCGTTCAGATGTGTAGGCCGTTCGCTCGTGTCGGTATTGATTTCGCCGGCCCGCTGCAGATGCGCGAGTTGGGTCTCCGGAAGTCCCGGATTGTAAAAATTTATATATCAGTATTCGTTTGTTTTACCGTAAAGGCCGTACACCTTGAGGTGGTGACTGAATTGTCGACCAACGCGTTCCTGGCCGCGTTCGACCGTTTTGTCGCTCGACGGGGTTTACCTACTGATGTGTATACAGATTGTGGTACGAATTTTATCGGGGCCAATAAGCAACTACATGCATTAATTAATAGTTCAAATGGTAAAGTTGCAATAGCAAATTCTCGTGCCACCTGTGAGTGGCATTTTAATCCGCCAGGTGCCCCACATTTTGGGGGATTGTGGGAGGCGGCTGTGCGCTCTACGAAAAGGTTATTGACTCAGGTTATCGGTGTTCATTTGTTCACATACGAAGAATTCACCACGGTGTTGACTCGCATTGATGCCGTGCTGAACTCACGACCGTAATTCCGGCGTCCACCAACCCACAGGATTTAGAGTGTCTGACGCCCGGACATTTTCTAATCGGCCAGCCGTTATTAGCTGTACCGCCGCGATCTACCTCCGAGGAGAAACGAAATCTCCGGGATAGATGGAAATTGTTAGATCAGTGCCACCAGGCCTTTTGGCAGCGATGGTCAACCGAATATTTGACCACACTTCAGGACCGACCTAAATGGACTCGCAACGTCCCTAATATACGAGTTAATGATATGGTGGTAATCATTGAAAATAACAGTGCTCCACTGTTGTGGCGGCTTGGTCGAGTTACGGAGGTATTACCTGGGGACGACGGTGTCATCCGTGTCGCAAAAGTATTAACTAGTACAGGAAGCATAACCCGACCCGTTGTTAAGCTGGTTCCCTTACCTACTAATGAGTAGCCGTGGGTCGTTCTATTTCTATTTCTGGGCTTTTTTTCCTTGGGCTTTTTTTCCGTTAGGTTTTTTTCTGGGCTTTTTTTCCTTGGGCTTTTTTTCCGTGGGCTTTTTTTCCGCCCACCCTATAAACGATTAGATACGATCCTAGTCCTATACATATTTACTTTTATGTACTATTAAATGTTACAATTCTACAATTGTCAAATTTGCTATCTGCATTTTTATTTTATTGATTATTGACTACAAACATATAAAATTCCATAAAACAATAAATTTTTCATGTCAATTGTATTAAAATCCACATAATTTTACTAAATATGCATTTTTATGCACGAAAAAAACATGAATATGCAACTTTTAAGAAAACTACCAATATATGCAAAAATATGCAAAATTTAAATACCAAATTTCAATTCATTAAGTAATAGAACAGATTTTTACCTCACCTATCTATAAATAGAAGATACAGAAAAAAATATGCAAATCCTATAACTTCTCATCCCTAATCATTACACTATTACAGTACTACTAAATAGTAAATACACTGTAGACATAAAAGCTGAAGCTGAAGCTTCAAAAAATACAGTGAATATAAATGTACCACCCACGTATACAAAACAATAATAATAAAACGTATCAGTGTATGATCTGTAGCGAATGCGGACGTTGGCATACGACTCCGGCGCCGGACAAAACACGGGACGAAGATTCGACGACGCTGAACAAAAAATAACGGCGATGTACCGAGAGCGGCGACATTACGACCGGGGCCTGGTACAAACTCGTACTAAAGCCGAAAACTGGTCGACCCACGGCTAACGGTGGTAACTGGTAACATAGGTACGATCACGGCAGGTAGCGGATGAGGTCGAACTTCGTCAATGTTATTCCACGTCAACAAAACCGTGGCAAAAGCAAATTCTTCGTACAGCGTTGACCATGGACTTCCAGATGAACCTCTTCGATCGCTTCCATACCGATTTATGGCGATCAGACGGTGCGGGATTTTTTAGAGTTTCAGACGCCTCCGACGGAACAGTCTTCACCGCTCTGTACACGGGCGAATGGACGCTCAGCTCTACGGATGACCGGAAACTCACCACATGTTCTCGCCGCGGCCGTAACTGTAGCTTGACAGCAGCGATCCTGCGATCGATGGCCAAGTCTAAAGCGTCGATCAAGAAAGGACAATAAAGTTGCAGGAATTCTGGCGTTTCCGCGTGTGCGTCTATCTCCGCAGTCATAAGAACTGCAGGTGGGACCGGCAGTGAGGCAGTCTTTGCTATCTGCAGGTGGTACACGGGTGAGTCAGTGGTCAGCTCGGGTAGTCGGGTGACTCTTTGCAAGTCCGCGTCGCAACGGAAACCGGACATCCGCGATCTTGCGGACAACGGCAAAGTCCAGCCGGTCGATCAAAGAACGAATCTCGTTGACATGATCAAACGACTGTGTGAATTTTATAGTTTCCATGTAGGCGTTAATCTTTGTAAGGTTATGGACGAAGAAACGAAGTACGAAATGGTGAACAGAAAAGACAAACGGGTTTTTTTTTACAAAATATTTCTTGAACTGCACGAACGAGCGATAAACATATAATGACGGATTTTAAATTTTAAATTGTTACCAACAATGTATGAATAATACTGCTGTAATTTCTCTAGTTTATATTGTGGTCAGGTATAGTAAGTAACAAATAAATACAAATAGCAGTTACGATTAAATCATTCTTTAACAGTAATTTTGATGAATAAAAACCTACGAATATTTTTAAAATAATACCGATTTCAAGGTAATCAGAATCATATCACATTGTGACATGATTTAGATAAAATTTGGATTTTAAATCTACATATTATATCTACTTTGTTTACGTCAGAGTATGAAGTTATAAATTCTGATTATGGGTTGTCGTTTAAAAATACGGTTTGAATAGTGATTTAACCACTAATTCACAAAATGGTGAGCAATTAAACAAAATATCGCAGAAAAATTATAGAATTTTAAATAATCAAAAAAAAAAATATTTTGAAATAAGTCGATATAATAAGCTCTTTCTCCTTTAAAATCTATACAACATAAAAAGTCGCTTTCAAACCAATTTACCTACATATAATTTACTAGTTAAAATTGTCATTTTTGAATTTAATAATAAATAAATAATTATTAAATATATATTTATATATATATACTAGCTGATCCCATGCTCTTCGCTGCCCGTAAAATATGACAAATCTTAAAAAAATTGTGATTATTCAACTCATTTTGTGTGTAACTCGCTGCAGTAAGTGCAACTCAGCCACCCTTGTAGGCAATCGCGGACAACGCCGATGAGCGCCAATTAGCTTGGCATTTGCCATGACTATTAATAAGTCACAAGGTCAAACAATGTCGATTTGTGGGTTGGGTCTAGAAAATCCGGTCTTTTCACATGGCCAATTATATGTGGCGTATTCTCGCGTTGGAAAACCGTCAAGTTTATTCATTTATACTCCTCAGGAATTGACTAAAAATATTGTTCATCAACTCGCATTAAGATAAAATCAAACAAACATTATTGATTATAACGAATTGTTTTTAGAAAAATTGATGTTATCTCAAAATAAAAAATTATTATATTATTTGTATTTCATTTCATACTTTGTTTAATATCCTAATCGCTTGAATTATCATGCAGGACAACGTCTGTCGGGTAAATAAATTTATAAATTGTTGCTATTGGTTATAAGATAAATAATTAGTAGTAATTATTATTTATTATTTTATTGGTTGCCAAATGTTAATCGGGCAGATCAGGTACAAGCATTGAAGCATGCATCAAATCGAAGTTTTACACATGTAGCCGCCCATCGGCGTTGTCCGCGATCTAACGCCGCAGTCGGATTGCCTACAAGGTTGGCTAAGTTGCACTTACTGCAGCGAGTTACACACAAAATGAGTTGAATAATCATAATCTTTTTAAGAGTTGTCATATTTTAAGGGCAGCAAAGTTCACGGGATCAGCTAGTATATATAATATATATATACATATAGGTATCTTGAATTCAGTTCATGGGCAAATCGAAGTCGGTGTACTTCTCTCTGCAGTGAACTAACTACTCGACCGAGATGGGAAATCCGCCTGAGGTGGAATAATATAGCACTTGGTGTATTTTCAGACGTGGTTCAAATTTCTCTATAAACTTTACTAACATCTCTAAGAACAATTAGTAATTTTCGTCAAAATCAATCGACTAGTTTTTGAGTTACAAAACTATTATAATTCCATCAGGACACGTTCGATTTTATTTATATATCGATATTCGATGAAGATATTATATTATTTCCTTTTAATTCAAAAGACATGTTCATAAACTAGTGTCTTCCTCAGTGAGATTTTCTTTTTGATTTTTTTATATACGAAGGCACCCATGTTTTTCATTCTATATATAGGTACTGCAATTTAGCGATTGGTTTTAAAAGGTTATTTTCTGGATTACGATTTACGATTATTTTTTGGGCAGTAAAAGAAAATTGTCTCATTGTAATTAATTGAAAATATTTACGTAAATACATATTAATTTATATTATAGATCATTTCACATTGACAACCATATGGGGTTTTCCATGGTCATAGGAAAAAATGTTGAGTACTATAAAGGTTATCAGCTAATGACTGACGATTGAATCTGATAAAACTCTTCATGTTTCTTTTGTTGCTAACTTGTATTTCATTTGTCGAGTATACAGATTCCAATAAAGTTTTGCAATAGTTGGTAATTATTTTAATAACCATAACACTAATTTATCTACTGACATTACTGAAATGTCTGCTGGTGAAGACTAATTGACAATGAAGAATAAACTGTCGTTCAGCTCAACGAAATACATTTGTCATCCAAATGATGCATTCAAAATCCTCTGACCATGATATTTTGTATTCTGAAAGTAAATTAATCACAATAATAAGGATTGTACGAATGCACGGAACAATATGCATTCGTACAATCCTTATTATTGTGATTAACTCCTTGATTTGAATCAAATTCACTTTCAGAATACAAGTCATGGTCGTCATGGTCAGTGGATTTACTATGCATCATTTGCTCGTCAAATGTAATTTGTTGAGTTGATCTATATTCTTCATTATCAATTAGGTCTTCACCAGCAGACATTTCAATAATGTCAGTGGACCGATTAGTGTTATGGTTATTAAAGTTCATACTATTGCTAAATGAATTAGAATCTGTATTGCTTGAAAATAGTTCTTTTAATTTTATAATTTCATTATTAAGTTCATCCAACATTTCATAAAATTTGATGCAATCTAATATAAAACAGAAAATAGGTAGAGCTTTAAATGTATTAGGTATATATTTTATTTGTGTGTTTATAATAATTATAATTTAGCCATATAAGTAGGTATTTGCAATTTTAATATTCTAAAAACAAATTTAATATTTATAATTTGAAGAATCATTATTTTGTTCACTCTAATACCCTATGTCCATGTATAGATAGTACTTATACTAGGACCATATATTTATACAAAAACTAGATAGCCATCTTTATATTACAGTTGTGACCTTAGATAATACATTCTAACCACCTTAGGTTTTGACCAATGTTGAATTTGCCTGCAATTTGTTTTATAAAGCAGGCAATTTTTACATTTATTTTACATTTATTCATATACATATATATTTATGATTATGTCTTGTATATGTTACGGACAAAGTGGGGTAGTCGGGCATTGTGCACAGTGCCCATCACTTTCGGGTAAAGTACCTAATCAGTTAGTAATAATTGTTTACTATGACCGGTCATTCTATAACAATGTCTGGGCAATTTGGATTGTCATTTGTCTGACATACTTTTGATCAATGTAGAAATTTACTGTATAATATATGTTGGTACCGCGGAGACGACCTAAGGACGATACCGCGTCGTCTCGTAATTAAGATAATATATACCTAACTCACAATGACAAAATATAAATATGATAGAAAAATAACAGACGGCGCGTATGAGTTTATGTGTGTGTGTATGTGTGGCAGGTGTGTGATAGGTGTACGTCTCATATCACTGGTCGATCAGACTTTGGGTGCAAAGACTCCTTGTTATCTAATCGACCACCTATCTTTATTATTACTCTGTTATAATTTGGAAAGTTTTGGTTATGATGTGGGTATTAGGGTATTTGTCTAAAATTATTTGAGCAATACTCCAGTACTGGAGATTTTAATACTGTGTAGTGTGTTCAAGTGTTCAGTGTGTTCAGACTGTTTATCTATGACGTTTGTAATATTTTATTAATTTTTTTTCCGCAACTTTTACCATGAAAACCGAATTTAATAGACGTTTAAAGTTATTATACAGTGAAAAAAATGCCAATAGTACATTTTTAAGTGAAATAAAATATATGGAATTAATAAATAAAATTAAAGAAATAAAAACAAAAACCACGGCTAAAACAGGTACAGAATATAAAGCTTTAAAAAAATATGATGTTATGATGGTATGCGAAGTTGAAAAATTGGTAATGCCAATATTGCCTACTTCTAATTCAATTAAATATTATGTTTATAATGAAGAAATATTTGAAGTTATTAACGAAATTCATTTAAATATTGGACACGGAAAATTGGCGAGAATGTGATGATAAGAATACCCGATGTAGATTGAGCAATATGTGACTTCGCAATTTTCTAGGTGTCATACTTTCTGGTTACTTAGAACTTTATATTTATTCTTATTCATAAGTATAAATTTATACTTTATAGTAAAAGACAATTTGTACGAAATTGGGACCAAGGAAGGAAAAATAAACCAAATGTATAGTCGTAACCAATTTAAGTTATGCAAGGAGTCTTTTATTACGAACGAAGAAGTACCTGAAAACATAATTTCCTTAAGAGAGGTAGCTCGACACAATTCCAACTTAGGTGGTCAAGGATATAATAGATGTGATTGTACGCAGAAGTGTAAAACAAAAAAATGCAAATGTAAAGCAGCAGGTAAACTGTGTCACTCCAAGTGCCACAGTAGCAACCCGTGCTCAAATAAATAAATATAACTACTTTTTAATTTTATAAAACCAAAAAAACAAATTTAAATTACTATGTATACTAATATTCATCTAATAAATAATAATTAATTAGTTAATTTAATATTTATTATTATATTGTATTAAATTTATTTAATTGTATTGTTTTAAACATGGTAGCATACATTGCCCTTCAAGGATTCGGTCATTGTACACACTACACAATATCCGAGCAATATATTTTATTTTCACTTTAACCACTAAAATTGGGCATTGTACACAATGTCCGGGCACTGTGCACAATGCCCAACTACCTCACCTTGCCTGTAACATATATACAAATATACTGTGATAATATTACTTTGTAATCATTCCTTGCTTGGTGAATGGGCGGCTGACTTCGATGATAAGAATAAAGAAGGAGAATAGGAGATGGCTACCTTTATAGTTGTTGTACATATCTATGATTAGACCATTTTTTTTTGAGACCAAGTCAAAATCAATAGCCTTAATAATTAGGTATAGTAGGTAAAGTTATAGAGAGAAACAACTTTATTGAAGCGAATTGGCCCGTCAATCGGGTTGCCTTTATAACATAGTGAAAACGTTCAAACATAGTTGTTACAATTTGACAGAATATTTAATAATAATGAAACTACGATACTAATCGAAATTATGGCAGTCGAGTTCAAGGACCTTAGGTATTTAGCATATTATGCTTTTTGCGTGGAGATGGAATTTTGACACGCCGTTTTTTATAGTCAGTAAGAGGGATCGAGAAAAATTATTGTCAATAATAATGCAATAAATAGAACCAGGATCAACAGTTCATTGAGTTGAAAACATACAACAATTTAAAATATCACGGTTTCTTCACCAAACTCTTAAGTGTTAACTATAGTAAGAACTTCATACATCCACATACAGGTGCTCAAACACAAACAATTGAGTGTTTATTGAGACACGTATAAAAGTAAAATATAACATAAAATTAAGCGGTGCAACAAATGGTGGCATTCAGTCCATTCAACCAATGTCTTTGAAAGTTGTTTAAGAGATATAAAAGATACATTTGTATAAGACGATTATAATTCCAATGACAACTGTAAAACTACAAGCTCCAATAAAAATAGAGTTAAGAATACATTTTTTCGCATGGATGGCATACGACATAAGTAGTAATTTTTCGTAGATAGCATACACTGGTAGATACTAGATATCATACGACACGTGTACCTTTATAAGCTAAATATGAAATAGGTATTACATTTTCTAATGACATTTTTAATTTTATTACCTCCTTCAAGGTTTTGAATATTTTCATTTTTTTGATTTTTCTGAACATTTTTTATTATGCTTTCAGAATGAAGACATCCTAGTTTTTCTTTGTGACATTTTCCATGTTTATGCTTATCGATGTGTTGATCATTATAGTCATTATATTTAAATGACATTTCTTTATTATTAATTTTTTTTTTCAAATATTTTTGACTATATGAATTTTCCTTTTGTTTGAGATCTTGAGCTATAAGTAGAGAATAAATTAACTTTAATAATAAAATATGGTATACCGTTTGATTTTAAAGCCGAGCGATGAGTGTAGTATTAATTTTACAATGATGTGTTTTATTGTCTGTAATCAAGTTTTAGAGGTATACTGTGGGTGGTTTCTAAGAATATTGATTTTGTTTTCTTGTTGCAATTTAAAAAATAATAACCATAGGGACATAAAATTGTCACTAATTAATGGTGAATTCATATTAACGTTTTGGAGATATGGTATACCTAATTTAACTTTTTTTTAGTTTTTATATAAATATTCGAAGACGTTTGACATTTTTGAAGTTTTTCGGTTTTTTTCGATTTATTTATGATAAAACTTTTGTTTGTAAGGAAAACCTATAAAACCTGATACAACGTTTATACTATTTTGATCGTACAATCGTACAGCAATATTAAAAAATATCTGAAATATCTAGCCAATAATGTAATACCTATCAATAGTAATACATACATTATACATAGGTACTTCATGGGCGATGTGAATACCTAATAGGTATCTGTCATGTGAATCAAGGTGTGTAATTAATATTTTGTTTTTAAGATTTTGTCTTTAGATAAAATACAAATAATTTAGTGACTATATTAATGTATAGTACAACTAATTTATTTTAGTAACATCTTTTAATATAGGTATTGTTTAAATCTTTATAATATGTTATTGTTTCAAACTTAAGTGCTTAAGTGCAATCAAGTGAATTTTCATATGTTTATGTAGGTATAACATGTTCCTATAATCTATATTATTATATTTATACTTACACATATCAAAGTTTGAATCACTCTTTGTGTTACTATATATTTCTACTTGTTCTATTGTATTGTTAGAGCTCAATTCAGTTAGATTTGATATCGAAAATTCATCCGAAGAATATAAATTAATATTACTTGATTCAATACTTTTGCTATAAATCTTCGGTGGTATTGATTTTATAACATTATGTTTTACTGCACTTTTAATAGACTGAATTTTGTTTTTTTGTTTCATCAAATCACTGTATTCTTGTTTAAATCCTTTAATCAACAATAATAAGTAATAGGTAGACAAAGTACTTGTACTTGTATGTCACTATTTCTCAAACATTTATCAATTACATTTGTGTATAATAATAATAATAAATAATTAGTTAAAAATTGTATATTTTTATATTGGAAGATTAGACATAAAGTCTCTCAAAAATCAAAAATTATGTATCCTATATACCTACCTTTAATAATATTTTTGAAAAGCCTGTATTTTTTTTCAATGAACATACTAGCCAAAAATAATCATTATACCTTTACTTAGGTACTTAATTTAATTTTGTAACATTCATCAAAGAACAAAAATAAACAATAGGTAGATAGTAGGTATTTATAATTTAATAAAGTTAACTTTAATAGTTTAATGTTTTACTGATACAGTGATACCTATTTAAATGTTAAGTAATAATTGTTAGACACCTATACGATAATATAATATAGGAAGGTACATACTTTTCAAACAATTTTCGGTATCTTTTTGATCGTTCTGCACATCCTATAAATTATATGATAGTTTACCAGTGTTCATGAATTATAACAATATGTATCAATAAAGTCAATTAAAAAGATAATATTATTTAATACTTACCTACTATATAATATGGTTATTGTTTCTAACTTGTTTTTTTTAACTATATTATCTTGGATTTAACCCCCCTTTGAAAAAAATCTAACGAGACACCTGCCAAATGTGCTCTCTGTCAAGGTGACCCCCCAGCAAATTATAAAGAATGCCTAGTCTACAATAAACTTCATTAATTCCGCGATCCAACCCCGAGCAAACAAGGTACCAACCTAAACTACAACCAAAATAATACAAGTCATATAAATAATCACAATAATAATAATTATGTTACCCAGCAGCAAACTTTTGAAAAAACTATGAGTTTTTAAGTTTCCTCAATACCCCATCCTCTTTACGCACAAGCTTCAGCTGACTAAAAACCCGACTGGCCAAATCAAAATAACGATAACTTTCTTTTCACCAACTTCTTAAATGAATTGAAAGCAGTGGTAACCCCATTGCTATCTATCCTTGACTCCTTACTACAGTTATTGACCGCCTTCTTGCTCAAAACCTTAAATAACTCTCCACCCACTCATAATATAGTAGTCTCTAACGCTCTAAAAAAAAAAAACAACAATCTCGGAATACTACCATAAACATCTCACATCTGTCTCTTAAATCAAGCATACCCCGATGATGCTCTAACCTTTGTCATCATCTGTGCAAAAACCAAAACCAAATCACGTCAAAAGTACTACCGATGGCCGATGGATAATTTCTTTATTCACATTTCTCATGTCAATCACATATGCTTATTGTAAACTTTATTACAGATTGTGTATTTCATTGGGTTAAAAAGCACCTGATATGCTGTTAAAATAGTAGTTGAAAAATATTAAAAATACATAGCTCGTTATGCTTTTTTTTATAAGCATTTAAAGTACACATTTTGACAGAATTTATCAAATTTAAAATTTACAAATAATTTTGTAGTGAAAAACTTATAAAATATTCAACTTTTATAGCTAAGAATTAAAAATTTAAAACAAGGTCCCACGTACTAATTCTGTAACCAAATAATGTTTAAACACAGTTATTTTTGTTGTTATTTTAAGTTCAAATTTGAATGCAATTACATGTATCAATTTTAGTTATTTTCTTATAATTTAAAAATTTTATTTGTGGGAGCTTGTAACGTCTAAACTATATTTTCTTTTCTTTTTATTAATAAAATTACCCTCGGATTAATAGGCCAATGGGATATAATCAAACTATATATTATTATATACAAATATAAAAATATGCAAATAATATTAATTCAATTTACCGGTTACTAATAATAATGATATAAAATATTCTATACAGTCTCCACTTTCCTCTCAGAAACGTTTTTCGTATTCAATGATATTAATTATTATATATTATTGAATTCAAATTTAATACCACCCATTACTTGGAACCTACTGTACAGTAGAACGCCATCCATTTAACAGGTTTTTTTTTGTATGTTTTAGTTCAGAATATATTTGAATTCTTAGTTAAAAAGAAAAACGTAATGAATGGGTAACTGCTCTGCTGTTGGAAGTAAGTGTACTTCGTCAAAAAGTTGGTCATGGTCATTGGTTTATCACTGTAGGCATGTGTCGAATTTGAATTTAATAACAAATCATCAGGGGGCGCGGCATCAAGGGGGGCCAAAAGGAGCAGTTGCTCCAGGCGGCACTGCGGCAGGGGCGGCAAAAAAAGTCGATAATGTTATTTGTAATATAATAAAAATAAAATATTTAGTAGAATAAATATTAATTATTTTAGTTTAAGAATTTACGATGTCAATTGTCGGAATATTTAATATCGCAATGGAATCTAATATTAGAACAATAGTACTTATTACCTAATTGGGAGAGAACTCTGTTTATGGACCTTATTTTTGTAATACCTAGTACCTACGTGGCTACGTACTAATCGTACTATTTTAACCGCCGCCGGGGCACGAAGCTACCCGCATACGATATTGCTATGTACCATTGACCATTGTACCTACTACTGCAGTACCTACTGCGAATCTGTAGCTTGTTCGATTATAATATTCAATTCAATAAACTTTTATCGTTATAATAATATAATAGTCTTGACAGACGATAGTAGTCAGTAGTAGACGATCTCGACAGGGTAGTCAGTGTAGTGATGACTTACTGTTGTGTTTATTAATCATGTGTTATACTAATAAACTGTAAGATAAAAATATTTTTAAAATGCCTAATAACTTAAAACGGATAAGGTTAAGCGGTTCCCAATATAAACGAATATTGAAAGCAAAAAAAGAACGTGAAGAACAATTAAATAAAAAAACCAAGAAATTAGATAACTATTTTAAGTTAAAGGTAAGTGTACATTTTATAACTATTGTTTTAATTGTATTTTTACATATATAAATATGTAACATTACATATATAAATATAATACTACCAATTGGTCTCAATTGGAACGCTTTTTAAAGTTTTTAGTAATTTCTAAAATTAAATTAGTAGGTTTATATTATATTATTGTATATTTTATTTCTCCTATATCCTAATTTTAACTGATCATACATAATATAATATTTGTATGGGTAATATTTAATCTTTAGATATATTTAATCTTTAATCTTTTAGATCTTTTAAATTTTAGATTATCAGGCCATCCTCAGATAGTATACCTAGTCATTTATCATTAAAATAATTCATAGCTATTAGCTATAGGTATAGAATATACCAGATACCACGAGACATCTGTTTGAAATTAATAATGATATGTAAACATGTACTATACGTAATAATTTATTAATTTGTATAAATTGTATCTAGTTCATGTGTTAAAATATATTCTATAAGACAATAGCAAGAGTAGATAAGTAGATTACTAGCATATAGTTTTTTTGGTAGTATATTGTATACCTAACGTTTGTTCGAGCGTAGCGATAAAATTTTTTTTTGGTTATTTGCTTGTAAAAAGAGGCGTATACTAGATTAGGGGCGGCATATTTATAGGCGGTATGTCAGTCTAGGATATTTTAAATTATATTGATATTGTTATTATACGGTAGCTGCTAAGTTGAATTAATATTATTCATATTATTTAATTATTAACCTAAAATTATCGGTGATGCTAGAAAAATATTATAATAGGTATATACTTTTACTCGTTAAAATTGATTTTTAATATGTAATTTCGTCCAAATTGAACTTAAAATGTCTGTAAAAAATAACTGTGTTTATATATTTTTTAGATTTTTGATTACAATATGTTCTATTTATTAGAATCTTTGTTTAAATTTTCAATCCTTAGTTATAAAAACTGACCATTTTATAATAGTTCAATTACAATGATTGATAATTTTCGAGATTTTGATGAATTTTGTCAAAATTCGAACTTTAAATGCTTATAAAAAAAATGTGTGCCTATGTATTTTTAATATTTTTCAATTACTATTGTAACAATATATTAGGAGCCTTGTATTAAATTTTTCATTGTTTGAAACCAAATAAAATTTTATTGATATTAATGAAAAAACTGAAAAGGGCATGAAAATTGAAAATCAAATCTAATAAAAATACTGAAAACAGTCAAATATAATAAAAAATTAGATGGTGTATAAATAATACAAACATTCAGTGGAAATTTTCATGCATCTACAGTTTATTTGTTTTGAATTGCCTTAAAATAAGAAAATCCTACATGAGAAATCGAGTGAATATCTAATCTTGTACAAATTTGAACTTAAAATGCTCATAAAAATTTATTATGACTTGCTTATAAACTTTTTTTTATTGATAAAATTAGGCAAACTTATGAGGAATCTTGTATTACATTTTCAAATCTTAGATTTAAAAAGAAAATTTTTATGAATTTCTAACTCAAAAAAAAATTGCACATTTTCATTTTTACGTATTTTGTAAAAATTTGAATTTTGATTACTAATAAAAAAAAATTGTACTACAGATTTTTAATATTTTTCATCTGACTTTGAAACTATATATTAGAAGCCTACTATTAAATTTTCAAGATTTTTTACCCAACAAATAAAATTTTATTGACATTTATAGAAAAAAAAACTAAAAAAATTGGAAACTGAAAATGTCCGTTAACAGCTCAAAATAAGTCAGAATATTTTGAAAATGATATGGTGTGTAGAAAATGCTTATATAAACATTCGGTCAAAATTTCATGTCTCTACGGTCATTTCTTTTAGAGTTATACCAAAAACCAAAATCGATTTTGTCGAAAATTGGTTTTCCGTAAAAATTCCCGTTTTTCCCATAATTTTTCATTTGTTTTTCCAGGCGCTCATGAAAACTACTGGGAAATTTTGACTTTTGACCCCCCAAAGTACCAACTAGATTCACTTTCCTATCAGAAAAGGTACTATTGAAGAAAATCGAAGCATTTTTTCTGTCCTAAAACGTGATGACAGACACAAAAATAAAAAAAATAAAAAAAAAAAAACACACATCATTGTAAAACCAATACATTCATCGCTCCGCTCAGAATCTAAAAGAATATCAAATTAATATAAACAAAAAATTGTGCAGATCTATTTTTGATATTTTTAGAATACCGAAAGACCAATTTATGCAAAACCTTGTATTACATTTTCAAGTTTAAACTATTAAGATTGAACATTTTATAAATTACAATCACAAAATAATTTGGAAATTTTCGTGATCTTAACAAAATTTAAACTTCAAACGTTAAAAAAAAGGGATCATATATTTTCGATATTTTTAATTTTTGTAATAACAAATATTATGACAAATGTTGTATTTGTTCAGACTGTTTGACGTATAAACAAAAATATTTAAATTTGAATACTAAATCCAAAAAAAAAATAAAAATATCAAGCGCGTATATATAGTTAAAAATAAGCCACAAAGTGCTAAACTATTATTAAAATGATATCATGACTAGAAAACGCTAATATAAATTATTTGTTGAAAATTATAAGTCACTGCAGCAGTAATTCATTTTTTAACTACAAAAAAAAATAACACAATTGATTTATTTAGTTTTTGTATAAAATAATAGGTATATGTTTCCGTGTTTCATTAATTCTTAATGGCCCAAAAGATGATGATAGACAAGACAACACCACACATCATTGTAAAACCAAATAAATCAAGAAACCGCTCAAAATCTTAAACTGAATTAGATAATATTATAGAAAAGATTAGATAATATGATACTATATTGTATCCATAATATTAAAAACTTAATAAATAATTATAAAATATTATGGTAACAATTCTACAAATCGCAAACCCATATTCAAATTGCGTTATTATAAAATATATATAAAATATGGTCCACTGCAGGTTACGGGTTAGGTTAACTACCCAACAATTCGTTTCCATTAAAACATGACACCGAATACATTTTATACACCGCACAAGTACCGATACATTATACCTAGACAGTAGACACTCGGCGCATCGCAACGCAAATATTTACGTAATATAAATTCTAAAATACGTATTCATGGTCATATACAGTAATAAATTATTCCGGACATATTTTGACCACGTAGGTAGGTATATTTTCAAGTACTTATTACATTTCACAACAAAGTTATGAATTACAACTCGTAGGTTTACTATAATAATTCCTCTTCTTGACAAATACCCAGCTTACAATAATTTCTTTTCTCGAGATTCCCGATATAAAATCCAGTACCTAACAAGTATCGTAATGTAGATTTTTACTCGTAAGATTACATTATCTTACATTTAAAATCAACACAAAAGTGCACTACCATTGTTCCCTTACTATTATAAACAACTACCTACTATTTACATTGTACAGAATGAATTCGATTTTATTATATTTTGATTTAAGGTTCGGATTGGGATAATAGTTGTGCATTATTTTTCGTTTGTTAGAACGAAGAACATTGTATTTAATGGAAATCACTATGAAATAAAGAAAACAATTCCAACGAAAAATTACAACACTATAATTTATCAAAATAACTACATGACATAGTGGTCGGGTTCTACCACTGGATAAGTTTTCCTCATGTAAATATTTCAAAAGAAAAAAATGAAAAAAATGTATTTTATGATACAATGTACATACTGTGCTATACAGATTGTAAATATCTTAGTTTTTTTCTTAAAAAATAAATGATAATAAAAATGGACAAAATATAATTTATAACGCATAATAAAGTATAAACTGTTTACAAAACATAAAAAAAATTATATATTATGTACCTACGTATTATAATATACTTAAAAATAATATTAAATTGAATAATAATATGAACACTATTCAAAAACTATAGTGAATCACGAATGGAAGACGGTATACATTGGTCCAAGATAATTAAAACAAAAACATTTTGGAATATCATCGTCGGCGATGGAGTTAAATTTTTTAAAAGAACAGAAATAGAATAAATAACGTCAAAATTAAGACATTTTTAAATGCACTATAGGTAGATACACGTTGGAACTTATAGTACGAACACGAGATTTCTTTCGAATCTCAGAGAACGACGCGACGTAGCTGTATAACTTAATATTATTCTGCACTTATAATACATGTTAGTATGTTACATTGTTACGTCATAAATGTTGTACGAGTACATTATACATAATATTATAATAATCATAAACCTACGCGTTATACAACTCCATATGGATTTGTGTCATCGGTCCCTACTATCCAATATATTTTGTACCTATCTATACGCAATGAATAAACGGTATTAATAAAGTAGTTAATAAATAATATATCAAACACGAATCGTATCGAGAATATACAAACCGGTCTTAAAGACAGTATAGATTTATCTATATTATGATTCGTCGATGGATATTGTTGTATTATGATTCGTAACAAAATGTATTATTTTATATTCAATGGAAACGCACTTAAAGTTCATTGCCATCGACCATCTTTAATACGTATTTTACTTTGGTAGGTATCTGTTTATTTATTTTATTCTCATTATAGGTATATACTTATCGTATTTACATAATAATATATTATACCATTAAAGTTGATTGATTATGCGTACCAATAACTAAAAAATAACTTCAATGTACAAGTGATTTTGATACGACAAACTACTTAGCATAAAATGTAGGTAATACCCATAATAAGCCATGAATAATATTATAATATGGTTACAATAACTAATAAATCTTTATCTATTGGCTGAGGAAAATAGTGTTTAAGAAATTGAAATATACACATCATTTTCTACGATTTTAGAAAATAGAAACCTAATTTTATTTGAATATAGTTTAAAAGCTTAGATTAATCTTAGCTCAACAATAAAACTGATTGTGTGAAATATAATACATAACTAATTCCTAAGTTAAAATTATACATTTTAGGTATTAACAATTTGTGTGCGAACATTATTATTTATTATAGTTAATAAAATAATTAAAAAAAAACACATTTAACAATTAATTGATGAAAGTAATAATATTTTGCACTTTTATTGTTAGAAATGATCCTACTTTGGACTTCCTAAGTTATTTGGTTAATGTCTATTATTTACGATTATCGTAAATTAGTCCACCTTATTTAATAAATAAAATTATAGTTATCAAGCTTTAACAAATAAAAAATCTAAGTAAATAATATAAGTACGGTGTACACAGTTTTATTATGACAGCATAATTGTAATATGTTACAATAATAAGGTAAAATATTAAAACTGTATAAAAACTGAACTTTTCATAATGGAATAAAGCAATGTCTATAAAATACTTACGCATTTTATAATTTTATATTTCTGATATTTAAATAACCATATAAAAAAAAAACTTAATTGTAAGATATGTCATAAATTACAAAAAAAAAATAGCTCATTACGTGTATATAGTTCGAGATTTTTAAAATAAAATAACAATAAATTGCATTAAGCCATGATAAAATGTATTTTTAGTTAAACAGAAATTTCTTATAAAAGATAATAATTATTTATCTAAAACTTTAATAATATTATATAGATACTTTGCAATATACTATAATATTTTGTTAAAGTTATACTAATCAATAATAATATAATAAGAGTAGAGTCAGTAGAGGGATGTTATAAAATCTTCATAAAATTATTTATATATAATACCTATTATAGGTAGTTAGCTACACTATAAATCTATTACATTTTGTTTCGCATCTTAAATTATACATACGAAAATACGCGATACGTGCGGTAGTGTATTTCGTTCATTACGTTTTGCACAACATCATTAAAAGAAAAAGAATCGTATATGAGTGTATTCCTACCTATAGTGTTATCTATTCATACCCACGAGGCCACGTGTCAATTAAATGAGCAATTTATTCATATTTGTGCAATTATATAAAAAAAATGTTTTCTTAAAGGTTGGATATCATACCTACAGTTTTTGTAGGTGCACGTTTTTAAATTGCAATGTTTCTACTGTTCTTATATTATCACACATTCACACAGGAATAACTACTATGGTATCTCCAACAATTATATGCCGTGACAAATAAATAAATATCGTTCTTATAACATCGTCACCAAAATATCATGTTATAATAGGTACATGCAGCTATCATAATATTACTCCATAGTGACTTTAGATAGGTAACCGACATTATAATATAGCACAACACTAAGTGCGACGTGTCGTGCGTATAATTATTTATGTAGCGGCATCAGCAGCTCAGCATTGATTATAAATAAATACCAAGCTCGCCGTGAGCAATCCGTGGCTTATTTATAAATCAGTGGCAGCGGTGACTTTGAGTACGAAATACAAACCGAAAACGGGATTCCGTGGTACCTACGGTATAAAACCGAAACAAGCGAACGCGCAGACGACTGCATGAGAATGCAGATTATGAATGTGCAACGTGCATCTCGCTAATATTATATAATAAAATCGTCAACGGTCCACCCCCCCCCCCCCAACTATTTCTCCTCGGTAAACGTTACAGACTAGGTTGAACGAAATGACGAGATTTCGGTTTGGGCCAAAGAGGGATTGATGATTTTTTGCCGATCAACCCATCATGGCGACGATGTTGTCCGTGACTTAAAATTAATATTAATATCATAGTATGTGTTATAGCGACCGGTTCGTAAATTTGGACGAGATTTACTTGCCCGTCGACGACGACTCTGTCCGGGCCGCGGTCGTAGCAGTCTTCGTCTCGGTACGTAACCCTCCGAGTCAGCAGTGGCGTCCGATCAGTGATACCGTCGACGACGATTGACACGGCGGCGTCCGAGTCTGGCGTCCGCGACACGCGACGTTCCAAGTCGTCAAACGTCACTCCTCCGGCGCCGACTGACGTCGCCGATCCGCGGTCGTGGTGCTGCTGCTGTTGTTGTCGTCGATCGGAATGGTCGGAACCGTCTTCTAGGGCGACGGCTGTGGACGCAGCGGGAGGTACGGTCGCGTCGATGACAGACATTTTCGCCGACGACCACCGGCACGAAACGATACGATGTATAGGTTAGGCTACAATCGGCTGCAGCGGACGGACGCCAAGATCCCGTTCGAACGTTAAAATATTATAGTAACAATAATATAATTTTATATTATGATAATAATAATAGAATTACTATTGTTATTGTTATTGTTGCCGTTTAATATCATAGACTGCGACTGTGGTTAAAACATAATATTGTTAATGGAATATTATGGGTAACAACAATATCCGACGGACGAATCGCGTGTCAGAATGGGCTCCGGCTCTTATCACGGGTTAATAGTTCCCCGCGATTGTATAACACTTACATAGGTATACTTACAACCTAACATGATGTTATATTAAAATAATAAAGTTATAATACATGACGTATACGTGCGGTTCGACGAACCGCTTGCGAGTTCGATCTTTATCACGGTAATAATAATTATAATAAATATATTTCTAACACCTCGCGGGCCACCCGGAGGTATACGTGCAGCAGGTGTCGATGTGTTATATTTGTACAGCTGATATTTTGTGTGGCGTGCGTAGGTACGCGATTTTTTTTTTTTTCAACGCACGCTCGGCCCGCGCCGAAAATTATTTTCTCGCGCCGCGGGCGGGAGGCGGCCGCCGAAATAATAGTAACGTTACTTAGGTATGTGCAGCCACGGCGAGAGGTATTATACCTAGGTAACCCATATTATATATAGGTAATCATTATTATTACGGCCGCGAATAACTGTAATGCGGGGTACCATAGACTGTAATATTAAAGTCGATTGTCGTATGCGGCTGGTGCCTATTATGGACACAGATACAGCAACAGCCGCACTCGTGTTGTATCCCGCATAGGTTTTGTCGGTCGGGCGGTCGCGTGCGGCGTGTGCCGTGGTCGTCGAGCAACAAAACGCACCAAACTGTGTTAAGCGGTTGCCTAACCGGACGGCGAACACGTAACGCAACGGCTCAACGATGCAGTCTGTAAAGGTCCTATTCGTTTCAGCCAAATCAATCTATACCTACCTACCATTTTTGTCATCATTTCTTATGTGTTTACCCAACCTATTTATCATTACCCACAAGTCTCCGCGAGAAAGCGGCACTCAGTTAGGGTGTTTCCCGAGTGGACACGGAGTCAGCTGGCATCACACGAGTGTGTCGCAAAATAAATGTTCATATTTTTGACGTAGCCCGAATTGGACGCAAGCTTTTACGTCACCCACTTACCCAGGGTACACTGTGTACCACGAGGTGGTTATCATTATTTTGGTTTACACGTTTTAAGTTTAAAATTAGTTTTTTTCTTTCAAAATTATGTTCAAACACATGGACATTTAAAAATTGGTTATTTAAGGTTAGGTAACTAACCTATTGGCTATTCCAATATAAATTATAATATTATACAAGACACAAATATTATATAGCTATTATTACAAATAACTAATAAATACAAAATATGCACCTACCCTAGGCTATTATTTTTAGTCACCACTACTAATCAATAAATGTGTTATATATTTTATATATTAAAGATAGTTTTTATGGTAAGTAGGTACTATTATCAAACAACAGCTAGGTAGGTACTTCAATCGTTGATTTTATTATTGCTTGAGATCAGTTGTTGACAAAAGCACATGTCATTACAGTATCATTTTGTATGGCGTGTACACTGTGTTTTTATTATTTTATTCATTCAACAATAATATTTGTATTTAATAAAATATATACCTATTCTTGTTGTACATATTAAAATAAATACAGTTACAGGGGACACTCTAGAGTTGCCTCCTAAATGTAGGTAGGTGACATTTTTTTACTTCAATTGCCTCCAAGTGTTTTTCCACAAAGTTTACCACAAAAATTGTGTATTAGACTCAGTTTACGAATTATCTGCCCAAACGGTCTACTCGAATTGCTTTCCATAGCATACCTAGATTATTAACTAATATATCGACAGTTGTAAATGTACTAACGATTTTACTACGAATCGATTTCAGTAATTTTTAAAAATATATTATTTTCGACTATTTATAAAGATATAAATAATAATAATTTACTAACTTAAATTGACAATAAATCAATCTACATTGAATATAAATACTGCTTGCATAATCAAAACCGTGTTTCACGGGCAACACCGAGCGGGATGGCTTAGCGGGATGACTGACTCACTGACTGATCAACATCGAACTTAAAGATTGAAATTTTCATGGTACCTCCGTACCACCATGTAATTGTGCACTGAGAAAGCATCTTTCAAAATTCGCATTTTAAAGTGGTGCTTGCACAAGTATTTAGAGATTCGAGAAGAACGATAAAAATTGTTACGTTTTGAACACCACACATCGAGTATTAAATAACGTATTGAACAATGCTTAAATCATAATAATGAGTTGGCCCTTTTAATGGGAAACGAAATGCACGGGATCAGCTAGTCTATCTATCTATCTATATATATAAGAATCTAACCTGATTTTGGAGACGAAGGAAACCGGTTTTGAACGTCTCTGACCTAAGCGCTTCCTCTCATAATAATAATTATATATATAGATTACCTAATTACCAATTATTTTTATATATTCACCGATAACTATATCTGTTTCTCTTTTTTCTTTTGTTTTGTAATAATTTCTACCGGAGGAATATCGGGCAGATAGTAATTCATAAAATCAAAATTAATATTTGGACTTGGTTCTTTATGATATTTGGCATTAGGTACAGCGATAAGATTCTCGAAAACGCACACTTATGTTCATTTCAATCATGTCATGTGAATCAACTAAATATTACTCCTTTAAACATGATACGCTGGAGCCCCTTTAATATTCTATAAGGTTTCTAAGATTAGAAATTATGTTTCATGTAATAAATTCGTAGTGTATAAAATAATTTAAATAATTTACGGTGGTATAACTATAATACATTTTTTGATTTATTATACTACAGCGTTGCTTAAATAGGTATTTCTAAAAAAAATGTAAAATATGTTTTCATTTAAATCATTAAACCTGATTTTCTGCTTTTATTTATTTTCAATTAAGTTTTAATATTGTTTTAGCATAAGTAAAGTTATATAAACCTATATTATGTAGGTAATATGTCATACAATTTTAAAGTTTAGAATTTCAAAAAAAATGTGGTATTGTGGTAGCTAACACGTAATCATTTGTTGCCTTATCATTACATGTTATAGACTTATAATATGTGTTCTGAAATAGTTTATTTTTTTCATATATTTCTATCTTTGTGAATTGTTTAATTTGTACATTGTTTAGAAACTAGGAATGTTAAACCATAGAATGTACATTATGCACTTAATAATTAAAATAAATGTCATACAATACCTCTAAATTTAAACGACTTTAAAATCAATAAGAAATTTACAAATACTGGTGTGGTAAAATATTATATTTGAAATAAATTATCAAGGTTAAAAACGATTTTCCAATGTGCCTTCAATGGAAGGCCTCTCACCTACCCACATTCAACCCAACACTCATCGTATAACAATTTCACTTATTGTAAAAAATATTTTATAGATTGTGTATAAAAAAAAAAATATTTAAAATATAAGATCGTCATTATCGTTCTTATACCTATACAATTTTCGTTATCTAAATACTACCAACTGTAAATCGTTAATATTGATGCCGATCCAATGTTAATTTACTGCTTTTTACTATTTTCTTTGTACCTATACATATAATAATTAATAACTCAACACATTGTTCAAATATGTAAGTTTTATTGTTTTAAGTTCAGATAAATTATGCAGGATATATAGGATATATTGCACTATAGTCCGTTGACTATAATAGCAATATTATAAAAATGTATTAATTTACCAACATTCGATTATTACCGAAGACTTAACAGCTTACACGATACAACTATGAAAAAAACTGATGGTTTATTAATAAATTATATGTTATGAACAATTATTTTGATACTTATAGAATACTGTCTACAAGAAGTGTTTCCAAGTAAGCCGATGACAGTTATGAAAACAAAAAAAAAGATATCATAGATAGTTTAACAATATGAAAATAATGGAAGAAAAACTACAAACTATACTGACCTACGACTGTACTTGATGTATTGCGAACTTGCGAATTATGGTTTAGACAGAAACACAAGCAATAAGTATATTCAAGTAAAAACCATACTCTTACATTTAATTAGTTTTAAACTCTAATTAAATGTTTGAAAAGCTTGTTCCTGATAAATCAAAATATGTATATTTTAAATAGGTAATTAAAAATCTACGTTATACTATAATAATATTGATTAATTTATTTTAATTAAACCTCATAACTTTACTATGTATAATAACCTCTTGATCCAAATGTCTATTTAAAGACAATGATCAAAGGATTAACTCTTTTTTATTTTTACTGTTCTAAAGTGACAACAACAATTTATAGGACTGTAAAAACATATAAGGAACATTTTAAGTTAAATGCGCTTTATTTAAATTCATTATATACATTTATACATATACTTAAACTATAAGATAATATTCGAGAAAATTATTTTTAGACAAACGTAAGACAAATGCCGTTCATTCGTCAAAAATTCACTACTTAATCAAAGTCTTCAAGTTTGCCAATTATCACATCTAAATATCTAACAAAACCTGCAGACCGGTAGTCCCAAGCCTGTGTCACATAAAACATTTTTTTGTGTTTGTTATTATTTTGAAAAACGCATTGTACATCCAAATATACTGGAACAAAACACATTTTTAAAAAGGGGGTCAAGTGGATGTCGCTCCGCTGTACAGTAGGCTACAAGTAGATCACTGTACTATAATGGATGGTATTAAATTTGAATTCAATGATATAATATCATTGTATAAGAAAAACGATTCTGAGCGGAGACGGTATGTCAGTCTAGGATATTTTAAATTATATTGATATTGTTATTATACGGTAGCTGCTAAGTTGAATTAATATTATTCATATTATTTAATTATTAACCTAAAATTATCAGTGATGCTATGAAAATATTATAATATATACTTTTACTCGTTAAAGTTGATTTTAATATGTAATTCCGTCCAAATTTGAACTTAAAATGTCTATAAAAAATAACTGTGTTTAAATATTTTTTAGATTTTTTGAATACAGTATGTACTATTTATTAGAATCTTTATTTTAAAATTTCAATCCTTAGTTAAGAAAACTGAACATTTTATAATTGTTTAATTACAATGATTGATAATTTTCGAGATTTTGATAAATTTTGTCAAAATTCGAACTTTAAATGATTATAAAAAAAATGTGTGCCTATGTATTTTTAATATTTTTCAATTGCTATTGTAATAATATATCAGGAGCCTTGTATTAAATTTTCATTATTTTTGGCCCAACAAATAAAATTTTATTGATATTAATAGAAAAAAAAACTAAAAATTTGAAAACTGAAATCGTCCGTAAAAAGCTGAAAAACAGTCAAAATATATTCAAAATTAGATGGTGTATAGAAATAGCTTATATAAACATTCAGTGAAATTTTCATGCATCTACAGTTATTTGTTTTTGAATTGCAACAAAATAAGAAAATCGCTACATGAGAAATCGAGTGAATATCTAATCTTGTACAAATTTGAACTTAAAATGCTCATAAAAATGTATTATGACTTGCTTATAAACTTTTTTTTATTGATAAAATTAGGAAACTTATGAGGAATCTTGTATTACATTTTCAAATCTTAGATTTAAAAAGAAAAATTTTTATGAATTTCTAACTCAAAATAAATTGCAAATTTTCGTCATTTTTACGTATTTTGTCAAAATTTGAACTTTGATTACATATAAATAAAAATTGTGACTACGGATTTTCAATATTTTTCATCTGCCTTTGAAACTATATATTAGAAGCCTACTATTAAATTTTCAAGATTTTTTACCCAACAAATAAAATTTTATTGACATTTATAGAAAAAAAAACTAAAAAAATTGGAAATTGAAAATGTCCGTTAACAGCTCAAAATAAGTCAGAATATTTTGAAAATGCTATGGTGTGCAGAAAATGCGTATATAAACATTCGGTCAAAATTTCATGTCTCTACGGTCATTTCTTTTAGAGTTATACCAAAAACCAAAATCGATTTTGTCGAAAATTGGTTTTCCGTAAAAATTCCCGTTTTTCCCATAATTTTTCATTTGTTTTTCCAGGCGCTCATGAAAACTACTGGGAAATTTTGACTTTTGACCCCCCAAAGTACCAACTAGATTCACTTTCCTATCAGAAAAGGTACTATTGAAGAAAATCGAAGCATTTTTTCTGTCCTAAAACGTGATGACAGACACAAAAATAAAAAAAAAAATAAAAAAAAAAACACACATCATTGTAAAACCAATACATTCATCGCTCCGCTCAGAATCTAAAATATACATTCACTGTTCACGGACGTCGAATAACAAAGATAGGTAGGTAACTGAGAAACTATATATAGTTTATAAAAAACACTTATGACATTATTATATTAGTTACCTGCAGTGGCGTGTAACATAGGTTTCAAGTGTTGGTCAGGCGAAACACCTTAAATATGGGTTGGTGGGTATTGATAGAAGAAAAATAGTACATTTTATGTGTTGGTATAATAATATTATGAGGGGTATGTCACCCACAATTATTTGAGCAACACTATTTTTTTGTTGATATAATATGCCATTGTTAGTTACCTAAACCGGGCTAAAGTAAAACTCACGATACGCTATAGGAAGGAGACAACACGGTCGGAGCCTCGAAGCATAAAATAAATTGGTTGGCTAGTGGCTACTGTCATGCCAGTTGAGGGCTACGCGTGTTTTTACTTTTTTTATTGACACCCATAATACGTATAACAGCCACGTAGAACCGTATATATATATATACGTTCTCATCATAAATCAAATTATAATGTACACATGAACATATTCATTGATTGTCCTAGTACAAACTATATACTCACATTAATAAAATATTAGAGTAATATAGAATACAATATTAAACAGTTTAACAGCGCATGAAATAAAATAGTTTTGATTAAGTACTTACTGCAGTTTGTAAGTGAAAAATTGGTACACGCACTAAATAAAAGTGGAACATTTACCTGGCACGCGTGGTATTTATTATGACATACTTCATTTGCATGATGAATTGTGTAAATTATAAAAATAAAAGATAAAGATTATGAAAGATAATAATGTGTACATAATATTTCTCGCGTTCTATTATAGTCACCAGATTTGACATTGTAAAGATCATTAGAAATTATATGCATATAATTTGCGTTTTTAGAAATATTAAACACATAAAACATTAAATACCTTTATACCAACCTATCAGAAATAATGTGTGGCTTTTAATCTATGAAATAATAAAAGTTGTAATAAAGCTCGTTTAACTAGGTATTGTTCTAAAGTCCATTTAGCAGAAGCACTAGTATGATTTGCATTAAACTTCTAAAGCATCAATAAATAAAGAGCTTTATTTCACCTCTATATTAACTATTACCTATATCTAATGGTTTATTTATTTTTTCTGTCTAGGTAACGGTACATATAATTTCAGTAGCGGTAATAATCCTATATACATACTTATAACTTTTATAAATTACAATAGTATACCTATAGTGCCACTAATATTGTTTTATGAACAAAACAAGATAATTGCTTTATTTCTTTATAATTCGAATACTTACTACTTTTTTCTTAATCACTTTTTGTTATTAATAACACGCTAAAAAGTAAAAAAAAAATATTAAAAATTTAATTTATTAATTTGTCTATTTTAGTAGGTAAATAATAAGTTTATTCTTAAATATATATCAAAATTAACTACTTACATTAAAATTTGAAAAATAATAAAAAAAAAAATAGAAACAAGGCGCTAAACTAAAATCAAGTAATACGCAATGCAGCCTACCATAAGTGTATACATATAATTATACCTATATATCTTTTCGCGTGTTTGGAAGTCGCTCTGCGCCGTCTATGTACTCCACAAATTAAAATTTACACGACAAAAATTAAATTATTATGTACACGGACTAATTGAATTAGTAAATTCACTAGTTTAATATTTTTATGTAATTCACCAAATATACTCTAAATAAATATGATATATATATTTTTTTGTTGAAAAACGCAATGCGCAATACGCTTCAAATGAATAACAATACATATCGTTTACAATTGTATAAACTCACACTAAATAATTACAGAAACAAACATATAAATTTATCCCAGTTGAATTTTAAATGTACACATTCATATATATCATACGTATCCATTGTCCATCATAAGTTATAACTTATAATATAAGCAATTATATTACAACACTTGAAATTAATTAATTAACTTGGTACCTAGGTACATATATTTAATAAATATACCATACCAGAAATAAAAATGTTTCTACACTTAATTATAGTATCTAAAATATTTTAATATCAATAATATATTTGAAATAATACTCAATGCATACTATAAAGTATTAAAATCCACCGCGTGATAAAGCTATGATAAAAAAAAATATTGAGAATATTTTTTGTTCATTATTTTTAAACAGCTGGTACTAGAATACAAATGGAATATAATATATGTTTCCAAAAAAATACAATATATGCTTAAGTTTATTAATTATGGACCTATACCAATCCTTCAATAAAAGTAGGTAGGTACGGTAATAGTTCTAGAAATTATTTTGTTTAGTTTATGAGTGATAAAGGTATCACGAGCTATGTAGGTACTAGGTATACCATAGTGAGTAGTGACTTCTAACCACCATTTAAAGATTTGATAGTTATCATATTTTCACTATTTTCCTAAGTCAGTAGTCACGTAGGCGCTTTACAAAACAAAAATGTCGATAAATCGCATAACTCGCTGTAGCTGTCAGCTGAACAAAATTGTATAATAAAATTCAAACGTTCATATTGTATATTAACTTCAAGGCCTCAACACTGTTAAAGTGTTGATACACTTCAATGTCTTCTTACGTAGAACAAAATCGTAAAAACTGGGTATCCATTTTACTCAAAACTCTGGGACATATAGACATAGATATAAGCGACAGTCATTAATATTTAATACATTTAAAGTACCTTCCTATGTTAAACATTTTAAATTATGGGCGGTTTACCTTTCAAAATGTAATAAACGAATTCAATCAAAGAATAACTGATAAATTATATAAATACACACATTTTAATAACTCACTTGTTATTTTTTATATTTATAAATAAAAAGTGTTAATATATTATATACCTAATATAATATGTATAGGTATTTATATTTTCTTTAAACATTATTTTATTTCTGGATATTTGTATACATGTTTTTTGTAGGTAACCGCTTGAAAATGTATTTCTAAAAAAATTATTTAAATTTTTGTGGCGGTACCTACATGATGACATATTTTGTTTGCTAAACAGGTTATTTTAACAAACCATTAACTGCATATGTATGACATATTTTATATCCAACTAACTACATCTTTACAAAAATTAATAAAATAATCATTTTTACGATGATACAATTTCTTTAAAATAATCTAGATAAAATATTACATATAAAATATTAAATAACACATATGGTTGTATATGAAGCATTAACCGCCTTTCGTGTAATGAATTATCTACAATTTACAAAATATTTTGCTCCCACCCAATAATTTAAGCCCACAGAACCTAGCTCTTTATTTTGGCAATATCCCAGAAAAATCCTCAACCATCGACTATTGAGAGGACTAAAGAGAAATTGGAGTAAAGACTTTTAGATAAGAATAAAAATATCATCGAACATTTTTACAGCTGGGTAATTTAGTTTAACTTATCTTATATTTATGAAACAATAATCATATTACTGTTCATATTTGAAACATTCCATCTATGTTATCTGAAACGTAGCTCAATACGTCAATAGGTAGTAGGTACCGGAGATATATTTAAGACATAAAATCATCTCTAAAACTCGTCATCAACAGGCGTTTCTATATATATTTATACTTGAATACAATAGGTATCTGTTACTTATATGATACATAAAGTCGGGAATGCGTTAAAAATAACAAAAACTGAAACTATAAACAGTGATTGTATAATGTTCATTATTAGTAGTATCACTGCACGGTTGTATAATATTAAAACAGACATTGCATTTTTTTCAAGGAGACGGTTTGATTTGGTCTTTGAGCCGAACAACTTATTGAATTATACACCCACGAAGCGCACGTCTGGCTAACACGAATATGCATAAATATAATTTATACGTATATGTGGCTTCAATGTATGTCAAAATGCTCATTTGATACCCGCCTTTATAGGTGACTAACTACCATGTAAGACTAACCGAGATTTATGGCTCTATACCGTTAAGACGTATATTAAATATTAAAAGGCCCCTGGCCCTCATTCGCAAATCACTAGGTAGAATTTTGATTCCGCTCGCCACCCGCACATCGGGAGCTAAATACGATCATTCTCAAATTGTTTTAAGTGTACGAAAAACGCGATGAAACACTCGTGCATGCGTGTATACAGTACATCGGCACTATCGGCACTATCGGAACGGTCCGGAAGTGTCGAACGGACATATATTGTCAATTGTAATTATTTTTTATACAGACACATTGTCGTCTTGAGAACGATAACGGGCAATCATAATATAATAATAATTTTGCGACGCGTTTAAATCCCCCATTTGGAAATCCGAGCGTGACGACCACGGCCAATGCAACCCGCGCGGCCGCGTCGGTCGACAACTATATATTATATTAATCAGGATGTTCGCGCGTGGCGTACGTGTACCCACATTAATTGAATCAGGAAGCTTAGAATCACGAATCTTCTCCTGCCGCCGCCAGGCATCCTAAACGTGTATATATATATATATATATACGTGATATTATTATTATTATTATCATAACACTTGTCGGCGCGTTTGTAAATAACAATAACAATAATTATTATACACGTTTCAATCCGTGTGTGCGCGCGGCGGCAGTGGGTCAACCGAGTGCCAACATGAGGTCAGTCATGTGCGCTGCATCGGCGTCGGAGCGGTCGCGGTCCGCTCAGCTACGCCTGCCACACGACCTTGGCACGTAGACACGAAATTCCCTTGCGTACCACGGCGGCGGCCGGTCGCTCGACTCCCGTGATAACTGATAAGTCCATATCCCTCCCTAATTAATTATTATATAGTCCGCGTGGGTTAGGTTTTCCCATTCGACCCGGTAAGCCCAGCGATTCCGTAGAACCTAATTATGAACGATTGGGTTAGTTGCTAGTACTCAATATGGTACTGTAATATTATTATAGCGTTAGGTAGGTACCGACAAAACGACTGTTTTCACTTCACTCTCGCCGCACGTACCACGGCAAATAATATACGATTTTAACACTTTTTTTCTTACGCCACCAACTGCCAAAGGTTTAATATGAAATATGTTATTATGTAAATAGTTAATGCATTCCTTTCTGTAAGCTATAACATAATAATATTATATAGTCGGGTAGAATAATCGTCCGATAACGAAAGCTCAAATCGGCGAGCACGTCACGATAAGGAAACAGCTGTCGTGAAACCTCTATATAAAGGACATTCAACACGCATGATTGGAGTTATAGAAATATTGATAATAATAAAAACATTTTTTTTTATTTTAATACTAGCTGCTGATGTACTTTCCTGCCTAGGTTTAATAGTGAACCTCGTATTTCGTTGGGAATACACCTGATTGAATGTTTCTTATTGTAAGTCGTCTAAAGAACAAATTGGTTTTTTAATGTTGGTAGCAATAGTTTGGTGTTCTGATGCATGAATGGTTTTTTTTTAAATGTAGAATAGTTATTAAAATTTGAGTTTTAATGTTTAGTTGTCAGTCATCGTCGGTGTAAATCAGACATGACATTCGGCAGATTAAATACGGTAGGTTAAATGCGGTACCCCATAAGCATAACTAGGGGGCTGCGGGTGTGTAGCTCCATCCCCCTAAAACTACATATACCCTCTCAAGATAAACTAATCTTTGAACTAATATACCTAATATAAATTCAAAATTAATGATTAATAATGAAGCATTTAGAATATTGCTTAGTGAAATGTACGTGACATGCCCATAATATATTAATATATTCTACGCCAATTCCAACTACATAATCGCGCAGTAGGCATAAATTCATAAGACATAAAACATTTTGTAATTTTTATTTGTTTCGTAAGGTTTATACTTTTTTGTAAAGTATATTTATATTTTGATGTTAAGTTTTATATTTGACTATCGCGGAACAATCTATAAATTACAGTCCATATTTAGTCTTAGTTGAAAGTATATTATGTAATATGTACCTATAGGTATACGTTTTTAAAAACATTTTATATGATATAACACATCTATCTTTGAATTTGTTAAGTAAGGTTGTTAAACAAGTCGTCGTGAACACTTCCGTTAGTAATAATTAAATTTAAATTTAAATTTAACTAGAGTAAAAAAAATAGTTTGGTTTTTAATTATTATTATTTTTTAGTTATAATAAAAGTGGGCAATGAATGGTGGGGGGCAAAGCTCTATGTAGTTACTTTTTAGGAAAATGTATGAAAGGAGGATTCAGACCCCTTAAAATGTTTCTGCTAGTTGTAACTCTGTGGCACCCCGGGCATATCTCATGTTTTATTGTAAGTTAAAAAGAAGGAAACTTAAATCTGAGTGTGAGTGTTATCAACCATCGCCAGTGTATATCGGACATGAGTTACATCTGAGTCATATTGTATAATATATACAATATCAATTCATACTGACGTACTGCATAACTGCATAGTGCATAATATTATAGGTTATTGAATGCAATCCGATTCGGGTGTAATTCACTCGTGGTAATTTATGATTTTAATAATACAATTACTCCAACTGATTATTACTATCAAGTATTGTGTCATAAATTACGAATATAACGTAGATACCTCTATCTAATTTAAAATTTCTAGCAAATTTACGCATAATGTATAGCTAAATATTCTACTTCCATACGTATATAGGAGTGATAGGACATAGGTATTGTATTATGGCTCATAGAAGTGCTCTGCAGATCTTGCTGGCAGGGGGTATAGAAATTCTTGTAAGACAATCCGTGTCAATCATTGTTGTGTTTTGAATAAAAGTGTACTAATATTAATCACAATTCCAAGATATAATAATGCCTGATATTTTCAGCAATTTATTTATACTGTACTTGGAGAAAAAATATATCCCGCAGAAGAAGCTGCTTCCCGCCATTCCTCTGCAGTGCGAACGCCTAAGAGAATAACCGATCATTCATTTCAACAACATAGTGAATGACGATTGCACAATTCCATAGGTATTTACATGATTGTCACGATTATTTTATGAAAACAATTCTAGCTATAGTACCTTCTTGTCTATATGACCTATTTGTTGACTTCTTTTAAACTTTAAGAACGGTAATGACGCTCGTCTCCATATTCAAGTATTTTATTTGTATTTGTCTACAATTTATATCAAATGTGTTTACACTCCTAAGTCCTAGATACATCACAAGCATCAAAATGTGAAATAATATGGAAATTAAGTGTACCTGCTACTAATTACTAAATTACTGCACCTACAACGAGTGTTGTTGCGTGACGTCAAAAGTTTGCAGTGACGCGATCACGTGTGGGGTCCCAAACTTTAGAAGACCGAATAATTATCAATGTGTTTTAATTTTGAATAATCAGTCCATGTGTAATAACTAACCTTGTTGGCCTTTAAATATTGCATAAAATATGCGTATTATGTGATGCTCATCACGTATACAACTATACTATAATAATTATTAATTACACTGGACCGGTTGTCATACTGGCAATATATACACAGTGAATATGTATATTATATATATATATATACGTACCTAATCGTGAACATAATAATGGCTGATTAAAATTCCGATACATCAATTAACCGTCGTAGATATGAAATTATGGACACATAATTATGAATTAACATAATATAGGACAATAATATATTGCGACAATATAATCTCTATACTAGATCAGACAGCGTACATTTCACACTTCCACCTGTCAGAAGGTCATCTTAATAAATTAAATGTAATCCCACTACCTACGTCACGTTAATGACTGGATATATTATACATAATATATTATACATTTAGTGTGATGGTTAAAAGTTTCCTCTTGAGTACCTACCATTATTATGGCAGTGTAGAATTAACAGCGAGCACGTCGTACTTTGTTTAACGATATATACCTATGTGAATGTTCTGGATAAAAACTGATTCTTTTTGTAAGTGTTATGCCGTTATTTTATTTATTTTTAAATTTATCACCTGCGTATTGTTTTTGTTGTGTAATTTTGTAAAATCGAAAATCTCTGTTTGTTCGTAAACTGGATTGCTAAAACCTGTAATACTAAAAAATTAACATTTTCGGGAACTTCACGGATACAGATATGAGTTCATTAGAATATAGTTATCTGTATGTAACAAGATACTTCAGAAATTGATAAGGAATGTTTGGAATGCTGAATAGTAATGATCATTTTTGCCCTATATATAACTATATGTCTATATATACTACCCTATAACCTAACCTAGGAAAGTACCTATTAAATTATCCACTCTATATATTATGTATGTCGTATATTCGTATATACCTAGTGGTGTTTGAGTAACAATTCAAAATGATTCGAAAAAGTACAATGTTATATTATTTCGTAATGCAAATAGTTAGCGAAATTAAAGTGGAAATAAAGAGCAATGTTAGAGAACAATCAAAAGTAGATACTAAAAACCATCATTTCATAAAAAATTCACTTTAATATGCAATTTTTTAAAAAAATTGAATTATATTTTATAGTTCAATATACAAAAACAAATGTTCTCAAATTTTTTCAAGTCGTAAATAGTTAAACATGTAGTACATTTAAGAGTAGTTTATAGCTTTAAAGTACCTATAAAGTAACAAACAAGTGACAATACACATTTATTTAAATATAGAAAACAAGGATTGATGTCTGACGATAATGTCAACATTGTAATATTTAAATTCTTAATTTTAATAATTATATGCTGAAATATTTTTAGTTTCTTACGCATTTAATTAATTTAATTAAATATTATAATAATGTTTAATATTCTCTAGTACCAATTAATGTATATTGTAATGTATATGGGTACACTGGGTACGGTATATTATATGGAGTAGGTACCTAATGTAGGTATATTTTATTTAAAATGTAAATGTATATATTATTCTTTTTAGGTTCTATGTTGTTTATGTTTTGTTTTGCAATAAAAATAAACTTTTTAGTAATTAATTACTTACCTACTTCAATTATAAGTTCTCTAATAAATTGAGTATTTAGTAAAGTACTATTTGCAAATGCAACAGTCAACAATTTCCATTAGCAGACTTACTATCTAGATCCTTTGTCTAACTCAATAATTCAAACATCTCAGATTAATAAGTTAAATTATAATAGGTAGCAGAAAAATTCAAATGTATAGTAGATAAAAAATTATTAATAATATACTTACATATTATTATGTACCTAACCTAACCTAACCCGGTACATATCGCTAGTAAAATCTAAACATCAAAGATGGTAAACGCATCACATAATATTCGATATAATTACTAATTATAAAATCTAATAACTAAATTGTGTAACGTTATAAATAATAATATATATGTTTAAAGTTTATATATACTAAACTAGTACCAGGTAACCTCGGGTTAGTTCGAGACTCAGGTATAATTTTCAAACGAAATTTATATAATTTTTTTTATTTACTTACATTTCTCTTATAACAAAACAAAATTGAGAATGTTTTATATAAGGGTTAAATTTTTTAGTTTAATGAAATCAGGGATCTCATATCAATTAAGGTCCGGTTGACATTGAAACCATCCAAGTCGTCTGGTATGTCCATGAAAAGAGTTTCATCATCGAAATCTATTATTGTTGATGATTATTTTGTACGTTATAATTAACATAGTCAGTATTATATAATTTTAATTTTTCTTTATACACTGTAATGAGGATTTTCTCATGGTAAAAGCACTTTTAAACTACTTCTTCTTTTTACTCGCGAAAAAGATACCTACAACATTTCGTGTTTAAAAACTTGTGCTCGTAAGTCTACATCAGTGGTTCACAACCTTTTTAATTCTACACCACGTTATAAATTTACTAAAATCTCATTCTCTCCTCCCCCCTCCCCTTAAATTAGGGTTTAGGCGAATTTATATTTTTTTTGTGAGCGGTACAAATAAAGCATACAAAATATTAAATAGCTATAGGTATATTATACAATATACAAAATACAACTAATCGTAAAATAATCGTAAATTCATGTCTAGAAATAACATTGCAACGCATGCTCATAGCTGGATTTTAATATCCGTTATCGGAGGCAAACAGATAGCCATGAGTCGTGCGAATCAAGCTTTGTATCTATTAATATTAGATTAAATGCGAAAAGATCTATCGAATCTATCGTTATAATATATTATAATTGTTATCGATGCTCGATAATCTGAAAACTAATATAGGTAGTGATTTCAATTTTACACATTGTAAAATAACATAATTATTCTCGTAATTTCATCATCACTATATTCCCCCTCGAGCAGACTCTAAATTTCCCCCTGGGGGGAATTCCCCCACCGGTTGGGAACCGCTGGTCTTCACCCATATATTCAAATGTTTGACCCTGAACTTCGTGAGCTCTCATAGAAAATTAGGATAGTCTAATGGCTAATTGATGTATTTGCATGGTACAACCAAGTTTACTTTTATGTTAGAGTTTAATGTAATTATTGGAATGTGCACCTCTTTTCTCGAATATTCTTCAGTAATTATATTACCTTTAATAATAATATTACCACGTAACTAACTAATATTATTTTTAAATTCAACTTTTTATATCACTTAAGTGAAACATATGATGTTCCGAATATTGTATGTTCTTTGTTATAGCCAAATAATACCAATCAAAGGTATTTTAGATTTTCGTATTTTTTTTCAAAATTTTGTGCATAACTCAAAAACATGATTTTTTTCGGAGACGAGACTTTGACCATTAAATCCATAAATCAAAAAACCATTTGTTACAAAATTCCGGTGAAACTCGTGAGTTATTGAAAAAAAATTTACAGACACAAAATTATTACTCGGCTAATAATACAGAATTTATATTGTCACCGTGATACATTTATGATAAAACAAATTGCATTGTTATTTTTTTTTCCATGTAAAAAATGTATTGTTTAAAATACCTGTGTATAAATAATTCAGAGTTACATTTTTCTTATCCATTCTATAGTAATACTTAGGTATTACAAGATCAAAAAATATTATTCATTTTAATTCTCATTAATGAATGTTGTTGTTCAGTTGATGAATCGAACATTCGTACGACCAACATTTTACAACACATTTTATCACCTCTGAACAATAAGTTGTTATTTATATTATTGGATAAAATAGAATTTTTATTTTTAAAGTTTAAGAATGTCTTAATGTACTATTTTTAAAAAACTATAACTTCTAACATACATGTTTAATTGTCGGTAAAAAAAAAATAATAATTGACAAAAATAATTATAAAAGTAAAACTTCTAAGTATAATAAATTAAACATTAAGTACACCTGCATTTAAATATATTTTTAAAAAAAAAAAACAGTAATTAGTACCAAGGTACTGAATGTCTGCAGATAACAAATTAAGAATCTAGAAGTCCGTTGCTAACAATAGTATAGTAATATATAAAGTATTAACAATAAAAAATTATATTACAACACATGTCATGAATTGTTAATTGTTGCAATTTTACGACTATTAATGAAAATAGTAATACAAAATAATTATGATAAAACGCAAGTCATTAAATAAGATAATTAAGTACTTAACCACTTCTATATTTTGTTCGATGTTTCATAAAATCATAACATAATCAATATAATGAATAAATATACAAATTTAAAATGATTAATATAAACGTTTGAATCGTTGTAAATTTAAAAATTTATATATTTTTCAAAGTGTATAGTAATTTAATAACGACCATTTAAGTTAAGAAATCAGCAAAAAAATATACTAAATTATACTAACGTAGTTTTAACTAGCTGGTTTTACTTGTAGCATAAAATATATGTTATACCCATTTATTAATTAAGTTTTGGAACATATTAGTAAAAAATAAATAATTCTAATCAAAGTAATATAGAACTATAGAAGTACAATTTATAATAAGCACCAAGTAAAAAAGTTTTTATTTAGTAATTAGTACTAATTAGTTATATAAAATGTATTATATATAATATATATATACATGAATATTTAAATTTATACAGACTTTAGTCTACTTACAATTCTACACTCTACCAGTAAGATGTCTAGTACCTATGTCCCTTAATTATTATTTATTATTAAATACTAATTAATATTTTTCTAAGATAGATGACTTACGGTCAGACTGTACGAGTTAAAATTACGAAACTGATTTGAACAAACATACTTGCCCCACCCATCCTATAACCTAACCTTACCTATATATTGTATATTAATTATTATACCTAATACTTATATCATTATAAATACCTACAGACATACAGAGTGATACTTTTAATCTAGGACATTTATTATCCCTGTAAATATAAATGGATTTTGTTAAATTGTCAAATAGGTAGGTACTTATAAGCATTGGTTTTAAAAAAAAGTCAATTTTAACTATTTATAATTTTTTTTTTACGCAAATATGTAGTTTCTTTTACTGCAGAATCAATAAAATATTCTCTTGCATATATTTTAGAATACAAATGTAAAATGTTGAATCAATAATATATTTGTAACCATTAAGACTTTATAATTATTATTCATATGGTTGATACTTCAAAATGAACAAATTAACTATTAGTTAAATATTCAGTTATTTCGTTCAAATATTCTGCTTTAAATATAAAATTTGAAAATCACACTGTATAAATGGAAATAATGTAATACCTATTATAAATTAGTTTGATCTTTCGTATGAAGTAAAAATTAACGAATGGAAGAATGATTTTTAAAATATGTATCTTGTTTACTTAATCTAATATAATCATATATTAAAGTTATACACAGGTAGTACCATAGTGGATATACCCTAAAAATGTCAACAATTCTCATTTCTACACTTAAGACTAACTATCGTGTTTCAAGTAAAGACATAAGTTACAACACAAAATCAATAAGATTACCTATATTCTAAACAATATGTAATATGTTTGTTATAATATTAATCTTATATAAATATTATAAAGTATTAGATTTTATGGTATTTTTTCAATTCTTATCAGCTGATTGTTCTTTGAACGTTTGTATGGATCTCTTTTTCAAAGTACCTTCCTACCTATATTACTGACAAATCATACATTTATTCTAATATTTTAAAAATCATATTTATTCATTGTATAATATAAACTATATAGTAGGCACATATGAGTGCCATCAAATCCACCACATGGTTACCCAACTGCGTTCGCTATAGCCTATCAATTACAATCATATTTCACTACTTAGCATTTTGATGTGTTTATACATCGTTCATTAATAATATATTAACCAACAATTATAATAATAATATAAAGTCTGGGGTTCTGCATTTATCGCAACTATTAATAGCAGAACTTGATAACCTACACAAATGCAATAGGTAATACATTTTTCAATCAAAATTCTATAGAATGTATTTAACTATTTCTAAAAATAGACTTCAAATTATCAATTGTTCTATAATCCACCCCATAATTGGTGGATTACAAAATGTATACCCTTTGGCTGCTAATAATATTATCCTAATTTTATTTTTCCATGAGTATTATTTAAAACAAACACACTACCTACTAATTTTATGATAACCTTGCAGTTAATATAAAAATAATAAGCTTTATCGCAGTCAAGCTGAAAGTTACTCATTATTAGAAAATAAAATCTTCGATTTGATACTTATACAAATGGCTATACCTGTGGCTACATAGTAAACCTATCTATTCCATATTTGGTGTCAAGACTAGATCGACTACTGTAATAGTCTATAACTTATACTTTTTGTAAGTACATATCATATATAAATATTTAATTACATAAAAATATAAAATATACTAGAGATGACACTAAACTTATTTAAAATCAATAATATTCTTAATTATTTTTAAATAACAATTCTCATAATCTCATAATATTATATTTGTTGTAATGTAGTAATGTATACATGTGTGATATTATGAAAAATCATTATTTTTATTTTTTACATTTCATTGGTACTAAATTTGAACATTAGAAATATATTTATTGACTAGGTACCTATTGTTAATACAATTCAAGAAAGAATGTTAAGATTGGTTTAAATAGACAAAAGCAACTAAAATGTGTAATGAGTTAATGACGTAGGAATATATACTATTGATAAATATTATAATAGGACAGGTATAAAAATAGTCAAAACAAAACATTTTTTCATAAACTATGCAAGGTCTAACTAAGTCTGTGTGTCTGTTTTTTATACACTAATTGTCTATCACTGCAGAAGGCATTGTTGCGGTTACGACTGACTTATTAAAAAAACACCATCAAAATATATAGGATTTCAAATAATATAGAATTGTATAATATAGGTTATAATTATATTACGGTACTATAATACAGGGTGATCGATTTAACGTAAGGCACTAATTATTTACTTTAAATCTGTTGATATTATTAATATTTTTGAAAATATTTTTTTACATAATGTAAGTCGTAAATAAACAACTTTTTGTTCTATTTGTATCATGATCGTTTTTTAAATGCTCACTATTTCTAATGACATGCATTTTTTTTTAATTCCTTATTTAAAAAAAGAATATTTTTTCAAAGTACTTCGATACATAAGAATCAGATTTCGGACGAGTAGGATCATGCCAAAAAATAATTTGTCTTACCTATGTTCTTTACATAATACGTCAATATAGCCAATATAGATACACATAAATTACATATTTTAGGTACCATCATAACATTTTCCAATTATTTAACTACTACAAATAGTGATAATTCCATTCCAAGAATTTTTTATAGTATTATATATAACAGCAATAATTGCTTTACAACAATATTATTGTTGTGAATTCTGAATAATCATACACATCGACTCATATCACCGTAAGCATGCCCAGACATTTATGGCACGGTACATAACACATTACCACACACACGCACACATGCATATATAATATATATTCACGCTAAGTTATAAGAACTAATTTGGATGGGATAACATAATTTAAATACATTTAACACAAAAAAAAATATTTCACAAATAAAAATAAAATGATCGACTATCATAATAATATGGAATATTGGGGGAGGGAGGAAGTTCGCAGCGCACGCTTGTATATGCATATCACAGTACAAAAATCTTATATTTGAAGCCTCATACTTGGCATGTTATATAGATACAATAATTGAACAATTATAATATTAGTCAATACTCACAAGTTTTTATAGAAAATATCGATTATAGAAATTTTAAACAACTAAAATAATATAATTATAATCTTAATTGAAATTAATTAACTAATCAAAACTACGTTACTAAACTTTTTCAGTTATTTAAATTATTTTCAACGTGATACAAATACATTTAGTTTTCAACATAGCTACAGTAAATTCTGGTATATTTTATTATTCCTATAACTCCTTAGATAATAAAGTCGTCATAATAATAATAAACATACTTTGTTTCCGTATGATTACCTATGGGCTATGACTTGACGTATAATGTTATATATAAGTATATCTACTTCGTTAATAAAATACACACATTACTATTAAACCACAAATTAACGTCCTCGAAGTTATGCAAATTAAATTAAATTGTATTGTGATTGGTTGATAATATAATATAGGTACAGGATTATTTTATTTATAATCTGGAAAATGTTTTAAATTAATGGTTTTTTACTATCACGTACCTACCAAAATTGTAGCTTTGTTTGGTAAATAAGCACATATATTATCTACCTCCTAAAATACCTACTAAAAATTAGAGCTATTGTTTCAGGAATTGGTTTCACCATAAAGTTGTGAAAGCATATAGTTTATAACTTATAAGTAAAAATTAATCAATTTGACGCCATAGATAAGATTAAAATTCATAACGCCATAGTATAATGTAAACGCATTATTTGTATGGAGTGCGTATACAAATAATACATATTAATATGCATAATTCATTTTTTTTTATTAGAACAAAGATCAAATTCACTATTATATTAATTATGATTCAATTGAATTTAAAAATCCAGTATTATTTACATAATATTATACATTTTAAAATAATAAGTATGTTTACCTACTTTTTTAAGTTTGAATTCGTGTGACTTTTAATTTTCATAGTTTTAAATTTTAAATTATAACTAATGCAGGTACTAAAAATTATACACACGGACACATCAGTTTCAATTGATATATTACAAATAATTTAATGTATAATAACTATTTGTTCATGAAAAGTGAGAAATCTATCGTCAACAAACAGATATAATACCATCTATATTTATACCTATAATAATAATATTCCAGTATAATCTTATATCGTCATACTTTGAGCAGTATTATTATATTTAATTATTAATAAATAAAAAAATGAATAATTCTTAATTATATAGTGATTGTATGATTATATTATATTGTATTATATTATCGTACATTAAATACGATATAAGTAATTTTATATTAATTGTGGTGTGTTTCTAAGATAGGTATGGTAAGGTTATAGTATATAACTAATAAGGTGCCTTATTAGTTATATAAACTCATTATAAGTTTAAACTTTGATATAAATATTAATTCAATAAAATTATGTACCAACCTATATTTTAATCTAGCAAAGTAATTGTGAAATATTGTTAAACATGATGTAGGTATAAACTATACATTATTTATAAAAATGCATGATTATATTACCATTATAATATATTCATGTGTATATAACTAAACAGGTAACTTGTTTTAATACAATTTATCTTGCCTATCATATTTTATAATTATATCAAAAGTGGTCCCACTCACCAGTATTGAACGCATATTTGCACGCGTGCTAAAAATATGTACCTACTTATATGTCCCGTACATATATATTTTACAATATTATTTCATAAATCAAGTATGGCTCTATTAAATTACCATGGAGAATATTATATTTTCAACTAGATGGTAAAACAAAAAGTATTATATTATTGTTATAGTTTCTGATAAATTTAAGGTCAAACTTCAAGTCTGAGACTTGGGTGAACATAATGCAGTAGGCAGTAGCACTTATTCCAAAATTCCATACCGCTCTCACGGTTCAAATGGGTAAAACATAGGCACTAGCAATTATTATTTACCATAGAAACTACTTACTAGTTACTACTTACCTATGTTGCGAAAGACGACCTGACAATAAATGATAAAATATCAACAAAAATAAATCATATTCCTCTATCTATTATAATATGACACTACAATATAGAAGTATATTATAGTACATGACGAGTAAAAGATCTGTATTATTTGTATCGAGTGTTATTCCAAATATTTAGTGACACAATAGCTAGTCAACAATAAAAATAAATATTTTTTTTGAAATTATATAATCATCGCTTAAAATAATAGTATGTATAAATAAATAATATTGTACTATTATAATAATTACAATAACTTTTTTTTGCTATGATTATAAATAAAAACGTTACAACTAAATGTGCATAATATCTCGTTATACTATATCGTCTATATCAATACTATATCATAATATGGTGCAATGGTGTAAGTACTAAGTGGTGTAAGTGGTGTACGAGGTTATACACCGGTTTCTAAATAGTATATTTGGGGTGATTTTGTTTAACACCACACCTAATTCACACACAACCCTGCAAGGATATCATTGTCAACCTTGACCACAATAATAAAATAATAACGCTGCAGATCTAATATATTATACTATTCACGACCCATGTAACATAATATGTTATGTAATAATACTAATAATACCATTAAATACCGACTTAATATTTTACCAAAGCTATAAATTCAAATATACATTATACATAAATCATAAAACATACCTAAATACAATAAATTATAAATTAGCATTGTAGGAGGAGTAAGATGTAATAGATACATAATATGTAAATATGTAACTGACCTTATATCTATTAAGAACCTTTGAATAATATGGTCGTATATCGAGACCGATGTGCATCCTACCAGCTACCTTCTCAAACAGACCGGCACCCCCAACAATCTTCGATAAACGGCCAACAGGTGGTCCGTTTTTTTGGGCCCTGATATTTGGTATTAATATTAATATAGAATCGTTCAAGAATCAAGACTCATTTTTCCGAAATTTCGTCTCACTGCACAGCCACAATACTATAAAATATAATACATAATACGCACTCACTCCGCGGACGCGGAAACGATTCAATCAAGTATCGTCGTTAATCGGACGGCCGTGAGATGAGAGGCAACGACCGTTTGTAAAACTGATGCCAACGAAAAATATTATCGCGGTTACCCCCCGCTCACCTCGCCCAATAACGTATCGATACCTATAACAATAATCAAAATATTGACTCCGGTCGGTATATGGTCACCTCCGCAGAGCTTACCGCGAGATTGCTGTACGTTGGACGATGGATTTATAAATTAAAGAACCTCACTACATGGAATTAGCGAACGGGGGTGTTTGAAGACTTGTACTAATTATATCAAAGAACTATATCGATCTGCTAAATTATTGACCCAACGAGGATCTAAAGCCACGAAGTCTGACCGCAGTCAAATGAATCCGCTATATTTTCGGTGTGTTATTCTATATGAAATGATCTTCACGTCCGTTGGTTCATTTGGTCGGTATTTATTTATTTTTTATTTTTCATATCCACCATTTTGTATTGCGAATGTATTGTGCAGTGCAATAGAATTTCGACCGTGAATCTCGATCAATATAAGTTATAAATTATAACCAACCGTTTTCATGTCGCCATTTTCAAGTGCCTAAATATACTTATCATAAAATAGGTATTTAACATAAGGGAAAAACGAGTCTTGAACACCACCAGCCTGACGATATGTGCCACATATTTCCGGAGGAAAAATCCACGACTGCGTAAGTATAGGATACCCAAAGTCACGTGGTTCTCTATTATAACCTTCTCTTTTAAAAATATATATATATATAACCTAACCCAACCAAACTTATATATCTAATATAGAGTCTGTTGTAGTAAGCCGACTTGCAAGGATACCAGATGAAGTAGTCAAAGGTTGGGCTCAGGTGTAAATAAAGTGTAGACAAGTTGTTATGCTACTAATTATATTTATTTATTGAACACTGGACGTATACGGCGTAAATAGTACGTGTAGTAAAATATTCAAAGTACAACTGTTGATTGTTGAAAATATTTCTAAGTCCAGTTTAATCGTAAAGCTGAGTGACGTGAAGGTGCTCGGAGTAACTTGGTCAGATCACGTCTGAAAACAGGCCGTTTTGGGGTCCCTTATATATCCCATTGGTCTCCCCTAGCCATCGATACGAGCATTCGCGTTTCCACGGATGCAGGATGCTATGTAGTACATTTTTCGGAAATGCTTACGCCTACTCTTTTCCTGTCGGTTGCGTTTCCGACTATCTGCTGCGTGATATTTGAAATTAACCACATAGTATATAATATGTACGGTGCACACAATATATATAATATATACATATGCATATAATATATATATATAATCCTATAAAATAGTTCACACCTTATGGTGTTTGTGTGTATTCGTGTGTGTGTTAAATTTATTTACCAAAATATATAGCCACCTCTGTAAATATTAACCTGCTTCTATAAGCTCATAGTTTTTATTATTAAGTATTATTTTTCTTTTTAGTTAAAAAAAAAATATTCATACAGTCTATACTTAATAGAGTATAACATGTAAATTTGATAATAAAATTGAAAAAAGAAAAGAAAAGTATAGATTATAAAGGTGAAAACTATGGGAAATTTATTTCAAGCCTTTTAGAGTCTTTGGGTGCATAGATAGGACACCTGGGAGATAAGAGCATTCTTATGGTTTTAGAATTTGCGAAATCTATTGTTTTAGTGATGGATTAGTTTTTTTTTAGTGCGGTCAGATGTAGATACTAGATTGTTGTACAGATTAAAGTTAATACGTAAATAGTAGAGGCATCGAGTAATTAGTCGTAAATTAATCGATTTAAATGCATCCTGCATTGGACCTACTTTATCTACGCTCATTATAACGACAGAAATCAGGCTCGACAGCGGAGAAAGAAAATTATATAAACGAGTATTATTATGATGAGTTCTTCAAGATTCTATATACACCTACTAGTTTTCTAATCCTTGTATTTTCACGACGAAGTTAAGCGCAAAAACGAAAAAATAAAATATATAATCATAACATAATAATATCGTAATAAATAACGTGGGTTTGAATGTTCTAAAAAAAAGAAAAATACGACTTAAAGTACTAATAATATTTTAAGATTTAAAAAAATTCGATTTAAATCGTTGAACAAACATATACTATATACTATTTAAATTTAAAAGATTTGATGTTATCGTGATGTATACAACTATACAAGTCGTAAATAAAATGACCTATACAACTATACTATACTATACTCTATTCGTATATATATGTAATTGCATCTGGCTTGTTCGTGATGGAAATTTAGTTTGTCAATTTGTTGTGCATCAGCCGCTGTCAGGTACTAGGTACATTGATAAAAATAATATGACTAAGCGAAATAAATAGAAATTGTATCAAATTGTTAACCATTCTTATAAAATCCACGAAACATAATATACTCAAATACTAAGAAACTTATAAAATACATGAAACATAAACTCAAATACCTACTAAGAAACCCCTAAAATCACTTTAAAATAGTTAAAGAAAATGCAATATAAAGTTTCGTTTTTAAGATAAATATTGATGTGCTAAACGAATTTCGTGCTCGGAAAACAATGTTTCGATACATACGAAAAACAGAGCAATAATTACCATTAAAATGTCAGCCCTATGGTTTTAAGAAGGTATGTCTCGCCGAACTGTCTCTCTAACACCGCAATGCACGTACGCGAGTGAGACAAAAATTGTTTGAGATTCCACGCGCAGTCGTGACATCGCCAAAAGCGAAAAAAAATACGCTTGTGTGTCGGATTCCAAGTCGGCGCATACGATTTAATATCATAAAGATTATGAGTATTATATGTAGAGGAGGTCCGGAGGCGGTCAAAAATAAGGTATTTTCACGGAACGATAATTTTGGCGCCACGCGCTACCCCGACCGTAGGGCACGGCACCCACAAGGCATCTACCGCAACACGGCGGCGAATCATTTAAATAATCAGCTATTAGGTAGCTATATATGACAATACTACATTATTATTGTGATGTATATTATTATGATTGATTAATTTTGCTGTAAGAATACCTATACCGTGTTATAAACTATTATATATAATACTATACATTTTTAACCCGAGTTAAAAAGTTAATATTTTTATTTAAACTTTTTAACGTAACTAGTTACTTTTAGGTTTCCCTCAGTTTAACTACAAACTTAAATTAACCAACTTCGTTGTTTTTTAATTATCGTGAAACCGACGAATTAAATTTTCATTTTAAGAACTCCAGTTAATTTATTATTTCGTTTTCAATTTTATTCTATCTCATTTCAATCGATTTAATTTCATGTCAACAAAATATTTCGGGCATAGACGCAAACAGTATTTGATATTTGGGAGGGCTGATGATTTTGATGCATAAAGATGAAAATAATTTCATATATTTAATGTGGTGTAAAATCATCAGGTTTTTTTTTTTGAAGTGGCCCTAATCAGCGGTTAGGTGGTTTAGCACCCCGTTATCTCGTCACCTCGTATTTCGGGCAATTTCGTAAGCAAAAACGAAAATGAACTTTATTTTAACTTAACACTAAACTGTGCATACACTTTTAACAAAGTTAACTAAATTTACCAAAGACTAAAATATTAAACTTGACCAGATCGAGTCAAATAAAATATTAAAAAAATATGCCTTGCATACTATACGACTATGTTGTGGGCACTACCGGGCAGGTAGGTCGTCGTGGATATACTGTCATATTACATTTTATTTTATTGTCATGACGTGCTTGTGCGACGCAAAACCCGACGGGACGCGTGTCCAACCGCGCGACTTCATTGGCCAGCTTCGGGTTCTCGAAGGGCGGCGGGAAGTCGGTCGCCCGGATTTGTATGTGTACAATATTATAATATTATATTGTTATTGTTGTTGATATGTTGTGCACGCGAACGTCCGGCGCGCGGCGGTTAACGAATCGCGATAATGCGCGGTCGAATGCGGCGCGGTGTGAACGCCGCCTGTGCGTCGGTCACGTAGGCCAAGTGCCCGATGCCGCCGCCGCCGCCTATATATAAGACCGGGTCCTGTGCTGTACACGGTCCTTTACACTGCAAACGACGACCGCGACCGACACGCACTCGCCCCGACGCACAGTCTACGTTTGTATACATACATAACCAGGTTACTGCACCACGCCGCGGTCGACCGCGCTTTTCGAACACTGTTCTCGAGACGCTTTTCCGGCCACGATCTCGTTCCCTACTTCTCTCGTTACTGTCGTCCAACTTGTCGACCGTCGACCGCTTTAAAGAGTATAATAAATATCGACCACGACGACCACGACAATGTGCGGAACGGCCAACCACAAGTCGGAACACGGACACGGTCATCCACACCACTTGTTCCGGGTGCCGACAGCCCACGTAGCCGCCTACGAGTATTTGGTCAAAGAGAACAAGACGCAGGACCCGAAGAAACCCGGTGACACGCTGACCGCCTTCACCAGAAGCACCTTCGACAAGTGCACGTCGTACTTCGGAGAACTAAAGAATTCGCCGGCTTACAAGTGAGCATATTATTATTATAGTACAAATATAATATAAATTATAATATAATTAATGATGGTAATATGTCGTTTTAAAAACATATTTAACGATGTCTTAAGTGCCAATAGTGGAAATTAGTGAAATTATATGTCCGTCCGTCCGTCTCTAAATTCAATATGGTGATACTGAGACGGGTAGGTACTAGGTACTCATACACAAAATTCAAAATATAATATTATGTGTTTTTGTAATGATAAAAATATTTGAAAAAAGGTTCTGCTGACAAGACACGAATACTATGTAGGTGTTTGTATGTTACTTGTTTGAAAATTAATATTATGTTTAATAATGGAACGGCGAACCATCGCCGTGTTTGGTATTCCGTGAAAAACTGTGAAAATTAGTACCTACTTTATCATCCGCGAAGTGCACAGAAATAATATTATGTACCTCCCTAGTTTTATTGTAGATTAAGACTTATGATGTACATACCTACTAATATTTTATTATTCCACTGATGTGGCGCCTCTCGTTTCGGACTTGAAAGACTTTGTATGGTCTATAACCTTGCACGAACCTATTCTGACTTCTGTCCGTGCCCGAACTAACCATTATTTCTGTATTTTATCGACGACCTCTGAGGAACTCTCTGAAAATCGTCGTTTACTCATTTTTTCATTAACAACTACTGTTGATCGTACCTATCGGCGATCCATTAAAATCATATTATATTATCCACTCGCGGGCTGTTCAAACTTGTTTAGCCTGTTTAACTCGCGTACGTTGAGAGGCAACATAATTATTGCTAAATGTATATAATGATGTACATGCTTAGACATTGTCTTTTGTGCGTGAATCGATATATATATATATATATATTATATATTCTATAGTGGTACTTTCGTATGATATATTTTTGCGTGTACGGTCTAGACGGTTGTCGGAATATTCTTGGACGTTGCAATTCTTCGAGATAAAAATGTGAAATACACGGTCGTCGTTCAGAAACGAGATGTGAGATAGAAAGTTGTATCCAGTCGAGTACGCCAATACAGAGCATAAAAATATGCATGTGGTTGCGAAAATCTGAAAGGAAATTAGGGACACGTCGTGGACACAACCTACCTTCACATTATAATAAATTGTGTACTTTTCGGGATCTCGAAGGTTAAGTGCTGTATTTCTGAACAGCTTTGAGCATATTATATTTCGAATCATATTGTATTACACCTTTGTTTCCATTATATAGGTACTCCGTGCGCCTATATTATGCACAACATCAATTTCGTTGCCGCGTACACACATATATTTATCAAACAAAAATGTTTGAACACGAGTTTAATTAACATACTTTTGTGTCGTATTCTGTGAGCTGAGATACCTATTTAGACAAATTCATAACCAAATAGCAATTATAATGACGTACATATTATTATGTACCTTCCGCACGAACCGTTCATAATAATATTTCACTACACAATAAACGGCATTGAAAATCGTCACATTTATAAGTTATAACACATTCAAATATGTTTTTATTTATTCAAAGGAATTTAGAACAAAATCTGTTGACACTTATCTCTTTCAAAACAACACGATATCTCGTACTTTACGATGGTAATTGATGTAGTCATGTAGGTAGCAGTATTTAAATATTTGTCCTTTAAAAGTAAGACCAAAAAATATTTGACAACAGTGAAGTGTAATAGCTTACTAATATTGCAATTGATGATTTTTAAAATTACTCGTTAATCATTAATATGCTAACTTCAAATACGTAATAAATACTATTTATATTTTAATTTCTATAAACTAATTTTGCCTTGAACTGCCTTGACTTAAAATTAGACTGAATGATTCAATAATATTATTGTTGATATATCCTCTAAACAAAAATAATTTCATTAATCATGTTCGACAAACCTATATTTACATGCTTATATATTCAAAGTTTTTAACTGGCAACAGGCAACCGACGATCAAAACATCCAATGTTTGTAATGGATGGACTTCGAGGTCACGTGTACAAAAAATATTGACGGGGTGGGTGGAGAAAGAGTAAAATCCTAAGTGACAAATTGTTTTAACTGACCTATTAGTGACATTAATGTATGTTCCAAAAAGCTATGGGTGTCAAATACATTTTTGAAGAGAGGTAGAAAATAAAATTTGTTCCCAACTCGAAAATTTCGTAGTATTTACTACGAAACAGATCATTTTTCTGGCCTAAAAAAAATCATTAAGAAAATAATTATTAATATTCAGCAATACCAAAATTTTAAGTCTCGCCAAAAAATATTTCAGCTATAAATTATAAATTGTAAAAGTAAATTATTTACTTATTCATGTTACACAGGTAACAAAAAAATATTTCTAAATTAAAAAGCAGTAACTATTTTATAATTATTACAATGAGCTCAAAATGAGTATAGATAATAATAACAGAGTTTAAATTCAATGCTTATGTTATAAAAAGACACTTCCCGTTTTTGTTCTTAATAATAAACATTACACTTTAAAGTACTGTACCTCTATATATACCTAATTTTATTTTATCAATAATTATTTTTAAAATTTACACTTGCCTATTTCTAAACAGTGTAATAATAAAGTACGAAATAAATGTTAAATTTGTCATTCATCTCACTATTTATTTGATTTTAAGAATATTTATTTTTAAAATGTATTTGCGGACCGTGGTACTTTTGAAAGCATTACCGCGAGACCGCATGCGACGCAAAATTAACCAAGCTTCAAAGTGAAACTTTTATTAATAATACTCATAGTTAAATGCCAATTAAAACAAAAATATAAAACATCTGCCGAGTTACTTTCTACGAGCCAAATTGTAGACATTTTTCGAAATTATTTAAAAATATAGAATAATATACGGTTTCTTCAAAGTTCAATGCGTACCTATCGATAATAAAGAAAATTGCTTAAAGTTCTGAAAATAGCTTATTAGTTATTATATACAATTTAATATTTATAATGTGTGCCACTTTGCCAGCGAGGAAAATTATTATTTAGCTATACAGCTGGGGTACATAGGCACTATAGGAAGCAATAGAAACACATACCATTTTTTTAAAAACAATGCATCTATATCCATAAAATAATCATAAAAAAATAAAGAATATTATGTATATTAAATAATATGGACAAAAATAAACTGGTAAGTAATAAACGTAAACAGAATAGACTAAAAAATAAATCCACGTCGTTCGTAAAATATTTCTGTCATATTTTTACGTTAAACCTGTTCGATAAGACGTAATAAAATCACACATTTCCTCACAGCTGGTGATGGGCACATATTATAATGACGTGCAAAAAAAAATTAAATAATAATACACAATAATAATATTATGTATAATTATAATAATATCAGAAATAATAATTCATACCAATTATTTGCGTTACAATTATTATTAGCGTAGGATAACCCACCGCATCAATAGTGTGTGTCTCCGAAATTCCTGTCAAAGCAGCTGTACTATATTATAGACACGCAACATCCGATTATTATTGTTATTATTTTAAATTTTAATTTTAATACGATCGTTTTTCATCTCTCAGGGTACTGTTCTTCACGCAACCGGCGCACGTGATAATGGCGTTGGCCGTCGTTCTGGTCGCCGCGACGATGTTGCCCGGCGACATGAAGAAATCGTCGAACGCCAACGGAGAAAGCGTCAAGCCCAGGACTTTCGTCAACTTCGTCTATCTGGCAGCTTTCTGCACGCACGTGGGCGCCCAGTTCTGGATGACGTTCATTTCCGGTGAGTAGAGCAAGTCGCAGGTACCCGAGACACGGCTCCCATATATGTATAAGGACGAAAACGAAATATTGCCCAACGAAAAAAAATTATGACCGCCGACGATAAATACCTAATAGCATATAATAACAATAAAACCGGCACGTGTGCACTCGTTTGTCATATTACATGAACACCACTTCGTAATCGTAATAATAAATCGTAATGGTTAACAATGTAATAATTACAGTTAAATATTATATTATTGTATAGCCGCAGCCGGTAGGTAGGTAGGTAGGTACCTAAGTCACGTGCGACTTCCGTGGCTCGTGCGTGAAAAAAAATTCGATCGTCCCGCGATAGTGATTTGTTTTTCTAACACTCGTTTTTCTCCGCCCGAATATTGATAATAATATGTAGGTACTTGTATAGATCATAGTTATCATAATATTATAATAGATGTATTCAGATATTCCAAAGATGACGGTATAATATTATGATGTTATACCGACGAAATTTGAATTCCAAAACCGCACTTTCGCATTCGCTGGTTTGATGTGAACGAAATTTAGGTATAATTTTTTTTACAATTTATATCTGTCCGGATGTATTGTCACATCAAACGCTTATACATATATAGTTTTATAATACGCGATACGCCAGTTTTGTAATAATTAAGACGAAACTATGAGCTCGACCTCAATCGTAGACTGTCGGCAATGCAATTTTCTGTGAACACGTGTAAATCGTATGCGTATATAAAGTATATAATTCAATTATCGCAATTCACGTGCATAGTTATAATATAATATTATAGTCTGTTTGTTAAGGTTGTGAATTTTTTTTTTCATTCTCCTTGAACTTTGAATCTTACCTACTACATAGGAGAGTGGCGAGTGGACTCCGTGTTATATATTATGATATTTATAATATCTTGACTAAAATGTACGGAGAGGTGCTTATGTGTGCACTAAGTTTTATAAATATATAGTCGGCTATACACTTAGGTATATAGACCAAACTCTCGACAATTATGTTTAATATTCTGAGTCTTAAAAATAACCGTGCTTAAGCGTGCAATAGTACCTACAAGATGACTTGTAGGACAGCGATTCGCTTTTTGGGCATGCGAAGCATTAATTATATACGTACGCTCGATGACTATTTTCCCCTTGTTTACGAGGTTTTTGGCAGATAATACGAGCAACGAGACGAGAAGTCATTATAAATTTAGCCGCTTAATTTATTGGCACCGGAATCGGTACCTACATAGACGCGGTGCTAGTTTTTCGGTTTTCGACTGTTGCGACTTACTTGAAAGTGTGAAACGTGTTAATTAGCGCGTGATCCCTGAGCCATGGCTTCAAAAAACAATAATTTGACACATATTGAAACCTTATATCATTTTAATCCCTAACCTACACGGAATACGGCTACAAGTATAATATTATATACAAATATAATATATCCCATGTATGGATTATGGAATATATTTCGATAAACCTTAATATTCACCTTAATAAAATACAATAATAAATTGATATATTTCGTCCCAGACTGCCGTCCTTAATAATATGACGTATATACTCAATTGTATCTATGCCATAATTAATTTAAGGTGATCATATTATTATTGAATATAATTAATTATTTGTGTGTTTTGTCCTTAAAATGATAAACATATAAAATAATTATTACTAAATATTCAAGTCTAAATAGAATAAAGTTAGAGCTTAAAATTCTATTCACGGTTTACTTAACCTACTTATATCTGCTCTATTATACTTAATAAAGCAGAGAATATTGTTTATTAATTTTTTTATTTTTCATTTCCTCAGGATTGAGCTTGTACTTCAACTTGGCCAGACACGCTTTCGGTGACGTCCAAAAGATTCTGTTTCCCAAATACTTTTCGCTAAACAGTCTGCTAAGCGCCATCACACTCATCCAATTCGGCAAGATGCACGTCGCTGCCAACGTGTGGGACGTACACACGTATTTACAGGTATACACAATTATAAATATAATAATGATGATATAGTTATACCGAAAACACGTAGGTACATTCGTATAATTCTTTGGTATAATGCGTGATATATCACCGCGTATCTATAGTCAACACGAATGTAGCGATCGGAATTTTAGGCATACTGTGGTTACATCCAAATTATTTGTCATCAAGTCATTTATCATAAAGTCTTAACACTGCACCTACTTTTTATACCACCACTATGCTCCTGATACATCTGCAGCAGGACTCTCCGTGTGCACGCACTTATGTAGGTAGGTCGTGGGTACCATACGTCATTATAACATGTCTGGCCGAAAAAAAAAACAGAAAATATAATCTACATTTAGGTAGTATTATATATACATATATATATATATATCGGTAACCAGGTAGGTATAGTGCGTTATAGATTATGTTCTGGACAAATCCTCGCCCGACTCTTGATCTACACGTATACGCATTTTCGAACGACGGTAAAATATATTATACGGTATTTATTTAAGCGTTCTCGACAACAGTATAGTACACAATAGTATACTTATAGTATAGGTATACAATATCATCAAATAATAATATATTCGGGTGTTCGGGGTGTTGGAAGCGTGGCGAGGACACATCGTCGACAGTGATATATTGTAATGACGTATTGTTGACTGTTGTAAAAGTGGATTTTTCTCAAGGCGCGACATCTTTATCTCTGATCTCTGTAAGGTGATATAGGCACCTATAATCCGTATATTGTATAAAATTGTATTTTGTACTCGGCAAGTCGGGAACCATATTATCTTTGTTTATCCGACGCATAAATATATATTAGGTATAATATATAGTATACTGCGTTACTCTTGAACGAGTAATATAACCCGTCACATGAATAATAAATTATCGCTATATCCTATATGTGTTCATGTTTGACTGTCAAGTCGGTTTTGTTAACTTGTTAAGTATTATAATTGGATAATACCTCAATAAACCTTTTGGACGCAGTTTCAATGCATATTTAATGCCATATGAAATAAAATAGTATACTTTACATATGCGTGTACGTGCGTACATGATTTACTCGCGACAAACATAACTTGACAGCCGCTGTCATATTCATATACAAGTTATCTTCATTCTTCATATTCGTGTTGTAACTCGTATAGGGCGGGCGTAGGCGTTTACATTCAGCCTGAATTCGAAAGCAGTTTTTTAGAAATACGATCGTGCCGATATCATATTATCTGGCGAACACATAAAAAGGACTAGTTATAATAAATAAATAAATATCGTATACCTTCAGTCAAGGCGAGTTCATAAAATAAAATGCCATATTACCTTTCGACTTTCAAATATAATAAATAATAATAGCTCCCGAGTAAATATTTATTTATTTAATAACAATAAACGTCGAGTACAGCTTTTATAAACTAACAACGAGTACATAAAACAATTTAATATTTTAAGAAAAAGAAAAGGAGGGGTTCAAATTAGTTTGTGACATGAAGAAGGTGGTTGGTTTTTGTGATAAAAAAAAACTGTGGAATGGAACAGAACAACGCCGTCTGATGCGAGGAGGTGCTTTAAAATTAATTTGAGATAATAATATAGGAGAATAGGTAACGATTTTGCCATCAAGTCAATTTTATCTTCGTGACAACGGTCGGCTAAAGAAACTAATCGTCAATGTGCCAACAGGGGATAGTAATCGTGGGGGGGAGGGCAATACATTTTAGCACACATAGGTGGCAAACCTCAAAACTGTACCGTTGCAGAACTCTTTCAAATTAAATATAATATATCAATTTATTACCTATACTATACAATCAATAGCAGTACTTATATTATACATAATATTATATATATGTATATAAAATTGGACGTTTCAGAAGGACATCCTTTAAGGACTAGGTTCTGTCGGTTCTGATATAATAATATAGGACAAACCATGACGAGGAACCGTTTAGTTTATAGCTATTTATAAGCTGACTGCAATATAAGCACATTGTAGTACATACATAATATTATATACCTGCTAAAATAATAATATAATTAACGATGACAAAAATAATAACGTTTTTCGCGTATGTTTGTCCCGATAGTTGTTCGTGTTGAGCTTGTGCTTCCTGCTGGAACTGATGATCCGGCTGTACGTGGTGCCGCCGCTGTTGCGACTCATCACCGTCAAGACGGCAATCGAGAAGTCTGCGGGCGTCGGCAACGAAGTGGGCCACTACGACCTGGGCCCGCTGGTCGACTGCCCGCATTACATGGCCATCCACAAGGCTTTCCGGCAGGTGCATCTGTTCGTGGGCATCGGTAACGTGGTCACCATGATGTGCACTGCCTTCCACTTGGCGTACATCGCGGCCTAATGCCTCCACCGCCGCCGCCGCAGCAGCAGAACGACCGGAAGTCTTCCCCCCGCACAAAACCCAATCGCCGCGCATTATTATTAATATTATTTACACGATATAATATATATATATATACATAAACACCAGTAAAATATGTGTGTTACAGTGACGGCGCCAAATGTCCGTCGTGCGCCACCCGATATAACGTGTCATCACGACACACCATCATCGATTAAAATAATATTGTGTACCTCTTATACTATTGATCGATGGCACTGTATCGTTTGCAGCGCCGTCACTGTAACGCATAATAATTATATATATATATATATATTATATTATTAAATTTTATACTATAATACTACCTATATACCTACCCAGCAATATTACTACCACTGCTACTACTACTACTACATCTAGTTACTACTACTTTATAACTACTGTCTACTACTACTATATATATATACATATATTATGTCTGTTGCACGCGCCGCCGTGCGCTCATATATAACGTACATTATGTTTTCAATAATTGCTATATATACCTTTATATACACGGGGTCATGCATAACTTAACTGGCTTTTCGTTTTTTCTTTTCTTTTCCACCGCCGTTCCGTTTATCCGTCTAGTTCAGTAGAAAAGTGGTTATTTTGCTTTACGCGAACGACAGCGAAAACTAATACATTTTAATAATACTATTATTAGGTGACGATGGTTATATTATATTATGCTACTATTATTATTATTATCATTATCATTATTATATGTTTAAGCGTTCACGAGCGTCATTAAAACGCATTTCAGTGTAAGAGTGATGTATAAGTGTGGTGAAATTTATGAAATTTATGCGCCTAAATAATGCGATTACGTATGATATCAATTTTATAAAATAATGGCGTCGGCCGCCGGTCAACCAAAGTTTGCGCATGGGCGTAATATATATGGAAAAACATTTTGTGGGGGGGGGGGGTCCTCTTACAAATATCAATTAACGCGTATTAAATTTATAACATACTTTCGAGGATATGAGTTAGGAAATATTTGGGGGCGCCAAGAGTTTTTTGAGACTAGGGGTCTAAGCCCCTCCTCCTCCCCATTTACGCGTACACGTGTAGCGAGCTCGTGTTGCCGTGATGGCGCGGTGCCCGGCGAAAGAGAAAAAAGAAGCCCATCGCCGGGGACTCGCCGTTTTCACATGTTTTTCTCTTCAAAAGACACTTAAGGCAAGCGAATTGCGTATTATTATTATTATATATATAGCTTAATTTTCTCTCCCGGCCTTTGCTATATTAATTTTCGTACGACGCTCGACGACGCACGCGTATAATAATAATAATGATAATAATGATAATAATGATAATACGTACAGGTCGGATGTTTTCAAAACTTATCGTTCGAACGCCTATGCTGTGGTGGCCCGCGGCGGTCCAAAAAACAAATTGAATTCACGACAATGTTATAACTATAATATTTAACAATAATATCATAAAAATATTTGATACGCACACCGTGCACACCCATAACAATAATATTATATAATATATATTATTAAATGTGTACGCAGTCGTATTTATCGAACGGTTCCTTTTTTATACCGCGTTCGTTCGCATATAGGTATATAATAATATGTTTTAGTAATAAATAATCGGAGTGCGCGAAACTCGTCAAGAAAGACTGCAGTGTATTTTTTTTAAAACGTAATCTCTATTTTATTATTATCCACGCGTCTTGTGAGCAGATCGATATTAACTTTTATAAGTGATTTTTTTTTTTTTATAACATATTTTATTTTCTCTTAGTTCCTATATTTATTGTTGCAAACGTCTATATAGTTGTACGTAATATATATATTGTAACACAATAAAATAAATATATTGTTATTTATTAGATATATATAATATTCCTTTGGTCAACATATACTTATTTTTCCAACTATACCTCAATACCTACATATGCGCTTATATCCTGCAGATGCCAGGTACTATATATTATACTCATAATGTATTATTATGCTGTATTATACAATTTTCTAGAGGACGAAAAATTTACGACTGTAAGAAAAGAATTAAAACATGTGTTAATTGTTTTTATATTTTATTGTGCAACAGGTATAATAATACCAAAAGAAAATAATCAAAAATATTGAGTTCAAGATATATTTCATAGTTCTTTTTGGAAATTGCTGTCAGTTGCCAGTCAGACTGGTCAGGGTGCTTAGTGCTTACTAGTTACTACCAATAATTATATAATATTCGAGAAAATATAATAATTAGTGTTACGGGTCGAGCCATAATTTGACTAAAAATCGACTAAAGTTACAGCTGGTTAGTTTATTTCTTAACAAGTACAAAAACAAATAGCATTTGTCTAAATAAAACTAAAATGTATAATGTGATTTTTTTTATAAAATATCTATCTCTTAGCGTTGTATGTTTTCAAAAGATTGAAACAGAAACATTGTAAATGGATAATGTAATTAAATTATGTATCCAAAAAGCAAAAACTACCTATTATAGCCTAATTATTATGGATTGCATGTAAAATAATTAGTTTTAAAAAAAAGATTATATTGAAACGTATTTGTTAATTTTTAATTTTGATCTTAAAAAAATTGTAATTATATATCTACACTAAACTGTCTAACTAGCTATTATCTTTTTTATATAAAATCATAACATTAACTGACTGATTAATTTCAAAATATTATTGTTCGACTAGTTTTAAAAAATCCAACACCTTTCTCAAATTTTCTAAAAGGTAGATATTTTCAGCGGTTTTTTGAAAAAGTCGAAATTATAAAATATTTAAAGACTTTTACACTACGTCTCCTCACAAAAAAAAACCTGTTAGGTACTTGTAAATAATAATTAAAAATGAATAGAAGTATTTTTATCTGAGTTGAAAATAATATTTTCCTTGTTATTAAAGGCCACAACAAGTAGAACCTGTAAGTATAGTTATACCAAAGGAACTATTATTTTAGTAATTTGAACGACGGTCGGCAATTTAGTGACCTACTGTTTCAAACGTAATAACATGAAATGTTTTCGTTGGATGAACGGAGGGGGCCGGGAAGAATAAGCAACGTATTATAGGCATTATTATTTAAACTGTGTTCACGACAATAATATTATATGCCGTGCCGCCGCGCTGACATTAGGTCAGAAGTCACTATGTACGGCGTCGTCTTAATTTATTACATTTAATAATTGTAGAAGCTAATAATTAAAGTCTCCCCAGAAATTTACTCACGAGCCGCTACATCGATGTATATTATACAGCACATTATTGAGTATTATAATAGCTGTAGGTATGCCTGCCGCACGCCTGTATGAAACTTTTAGATTTAAAGAATCTAATTCGCGGAAAATCGGTACCTAACACACCTTTCTCGGCCAAGCTATATACATAATACAAATACATTATTATAAAACAAGCGTTTTCCTCACTTCTAAAAATAAGAATAACAAAATCATTTGAGTTTAAGATTAAAATAGTACCTATTTAATAGCAATTAGCATCATTTTGCTTTAATTATAGGTAGGTACACCTTAATAAATTTAAATTAAGAACATTACCTTGTGTAGTCTGTTAGTACAAAATCACCAAACATTCATTAAAAATGCAATTACAAAGAATATATCTATGCCAAAGCGTGGACATTTTTTATTAGATCAAATAATTTTTTTTCTGTGAATTTTCATAGACAAGCGCACACACTCTCTTTTTATTTTTTTGTTACCAGTCATCACTTTTGGGAAGAGGAGAATTGAGAAGATACTGCTTCAATTTTTCACTTCAATATATTTTAGGCAGGAAAGTAAATTTATAGCTGGTTCTTTGTGGTGGGGCCGAGGGGGTAGGGCATAAGACAAATAGTTAGGTTCCCACTGTCCCTAGTACTTTTCATAATAATTGGGAAAAACAAAACAAAATGTGGGAAAACCATAGTTTTCAGCAAATAGTTTTCGATGAAATCGATTTTTATATTTTGTTGAATATATTCAGAAACGGATGACCATAGAATATATACTTATAAGGTAAAGCCGTATAGATACCTATACACATGAAATTGTTATCAAATGTTTGTATAAGCAAACATACATGGTACAATTTGCTTGTTAAAAGTTAGAATTTTAACGAAATCTGTCAAAATTGTAAAAATGTGCACATTTTTTTGAATTTAAAAATTCTAAAAATTTTTAGTACTCAAACCCTTAAGGTTTGCTTATGTAAATTGCATATTATTTTATTTGCATAAATATTTTTTTTTAACGTCTGAAGTTTATGTAAAATAACGATATAATAAAATAATTTTAGTTTTTTTTAATGTAGGTACCTAATTCAAAGATGAACTAATTGTAGAAACTTATACAAAATACTCAAAATAGAAACATTCCACTATTACTTAAATTATAGTTTTCAAAACCATACCTAGGTACTATAACTTTGTAATTAGATCTATTGTAAGCTATTCATACCTCATACGTATTTGAAATTTTAGAATTTTTCTATTGTTGACAAAAAATATAAGGGTCGGTAAAAAGCTTGACAATTAAATGCAACATCCCAACATATAAGTTTTTCTCATTGTAATTTATAAATATCAAATAGCGGGTAAGTGGATGTCGCTCTTCTAAACAGTAGGTTACAGCTACAGCCGTGTAAAACAATTTAGCGCCCCGGAGCAAAATTTGTTCGTGCACCCACTTCCCGCTACAATTGAACAACTAATTGTTTTCTTTTAATGTAAATTTCCATGTGACACCATATTAATATGCAGTATGTAATATATATAATTGTTAATTTATTTTAATTAAAAATATTGATAATAAATTAATCATTGATATAATCAATACTATACAAAAATATCAAACATTATTTTATAATTTTTTCTTGCTTTACTTTAGCAAGTCTCTGGACTAAGGTACTTAATTCAATCAATACTTTTACAACTTCAGATTCCATGCACAAGAGTGATGAAGATGATGTTTTTTCATCTGCTAACAATGAGCAGAGATATGTTTTTACTCTTTTCAAAACAGAAGACGAACGTTCACCACTAACAGACCTTATAATACGAGTAGATATATTTTATAAATCCATGGGTCAATATTTTATCTTTGAAGTTCGTAATACCATTGATGATAAATACTAGTTAGTATTTTTATTGAAATGGTAATACACAGTAGTAAATAGCACGAATAAAGATATCTTTAATCATGGTCAGTAGTTAGTATAGAGTACAGACCATGGCTTACACAGGAAGTATACCTACTTACCCCCACTATTTTTGTTAACAAGCAGCCAAAGTAAATTCACTCAATTAAAGGTAAGGCAGAAGCTTTAGACTTAAAACGTGAGAGGTTCATTTATACTTTGTTCACTATGTGTCAAATAGTAGCCTATTCCAGGATTTAATTCTGGAGGGTCTTCTAAAAAAATACTACAAAATGAGCAAAAATAAACTTAGTTGAAAAAATAGGCACTCCTTTTTTAATCATCAATCAATCAATCAATAGATAATTTATTAAAAGCTACTAGATTGAGATATTTTATATAAAACATTTTTTTTTTGTAAGGTCTGGCGGAGGGGGTCACTTGAATCTACTATATCAGAGACCAGTGTATTTTTTTTTGCGGTACTGTTAATGAAAAATGTTGGCTAAGACATACCAATCATTTAATTTAAATTAAATAAGTGATCAACTTTTTGAACATACTAGCGACCTAAGATAACAAATCTATAAATTTAAATATGCATACAATTATTGAGTTTGGTTTTGATAAATGTACTATCATTTATTGGTTATAAATAAAAACATATTTGATATACTTAGTATTCACATATGCTAAGTGTGCTCAGTAGTAGAAAAACTGCAGTAAAAGTAGTAATTGATTCTTTTTTTTTGTGGTATACCTACAATACAATTCAAATGAAATAATACTTTGATATTAATAATCCTTGATTTTATCTGAAAAGCTTTCACATCAATACATATTACAGCCAACAAATGATACTGTTAATAATACAGTTATTACTAACATAATTTGAATGAGTAAAAAAAAAAAAAAATTAGATAATATTTATTATTTGTAAGATTAATATTAATTTTTTATAAATGAATTCAAAGAATTTACAGAAAATGTATAAATTAAATCTTGCATATACACATAAAAATTATTATTTACAAAGTTCTTGATTTCTTTGTGTAAAAACATATTAGTAGAAACCAATTGAATTAATGTTGTAGTAGGATATAAATATTCTAATATTTATCGCAATTATTCGCCAACATCCATAGGTATAGTATGATTATCAGATACCATCCCTGAAGAGTCTCTTTGAATCAATTCATAAATAGCATTCAATTCAGGCGAGGTTTTAATTTGACATACAAAATCGCTCATATGTGGATTTTTATCTAAAAAAAAATATATACATACACAAAATTAATAATAATAATACAACACATAGTAATGTATTTATTTATTTATGTAATGAAGATACCGAATTTATAAAAGTGACACCTTGAAGCTATAATACATAATTATTATATTGAATATAATATTTGTATTACAAAGGATATAATACACATTGTGCCTTGTGAAGAAGTAATTGGCTGGCATAATATGTAAGTATAACATAAGTGATGAAAAAAACTCCTTTAACTTTTTTTTAGTTATGGAGATTTTATAGATAGAATTTATTATAAACAATACCGAACTATCGCACAATGGCTGTTATAATTTCAAAACTATTTTAAAGCCATTTTATCGTGCTATCAACTAACATACATAATCTCTTTTTTTTTCCGACGTGCATACATAATCAAACCAGAAATGAACAAATTATTTGTATTCAATTAAAAAAAAAATTACAAAAATTGGTATTTTTGAAAGGAAATCTAAATAACACGTCATTTACTAGTTTTTATTTTTGTTTTATTATTTTACAGAATAATAACTAGAATACATTAAACATTTTTATTTCATAAATTTTAACATTGTGAGAATACATGCCTCAATGTCCAGTAAATATTGTCTATTGGCAATAATCACGAGTCGTGTCACGTTTAGCAGGGTATTACTCAGAATATATGGAGAATATGATAACAAAATTTAGTATTACAAGTATTATTCTGTAAAATAATAAAATTAAAATAAAAACTGTAGTAAAAACGGGTATCATATGAGGCCAGACGGTCACTTCTTCATACTAAATATTGAAAAAAAAAATGTGAAACTTTTAATTACCAGAATCGGGTATAGTTTGTAAATTAACGACTGCTCGCATAGCGGATCTTTTAAGTTCTTCCATTTTTTCAAACTCCTGTTTTACGGAGTTTGCTTTAATTTTCAACATGCATGTTTGTTTTAAAGGTTCAACAATTTTATCCAACCCTAAAAAAAATTAATATTTTTAAATCATTCACTGGTTACTGGCTAGGGCAAAAGTAAATATCTTACTTTGTAAAACAGCGCTTGGTACAATTTGAGCCATCCTTGAAACCATTAGGTATGTGAGCATTTTAATATCATAATGATCACGTAGTCCATTTTCCAAATAATTAAGATATTCAAATATGTCTAAACGGTCTAAACATGAATCCAATAATGTATACATACACTCAAAGGCTGCCTTTCTTATATCTAACCCATCATCAACAGTATGCTTAAATGGACCCATTTCTACTTCTCGTATAAGTTCTTTCTAAAATTTACACAATTAATATAAAAATTGAATTCTTAAATTTAACTTTTAAAATATAAATAAATACCTTAACGATGGTCTCGGCGTATAGTTTAGGGAGTACCGTGTCGAGTAGATCTCTGACCAAAGATGGCTTATTATGTGCAGCCGAATTAAAAGCAATTAATGTTACTCGCCTAACATTTATATCTGGATCGGTAAGAGCGCTCAAAAACTGATCCATATTCTGTCTAAGCAACATGTCAATTGGTTGCGGTTGATCAGATATGGTGAATTTAACAGCTGTCAATAATGTGGTTCTCATAAGCGCAGATGACGAGGATAGTGATAACTGCAAGTTTGGCAATAAACTATATGGATCGATTAATGTAAGTTTTCCTAAACATTCAGCAACCACATTACGTGAACCTTCTTCTGTACATTCACAGTGTTTAAATAGTTGTTGCCAAATAGCTGGGACAAAAGGTTTCAGGTTTTCAATGCCATTAGGTGTAGATGACTCAAATGTGATGATCTAAAAGTTAACAATGATCATTAAAAATTAAAAATTAAACTTACTAAGTACAAATTACCTCTTTTAAGGAATGTAATAGTAAATATTGACGTTTAGGTTGCATATCAATCTCTCTTAATATGAAAGGCAAATATTGCTCTAAATTCCCAATAGAAATGCTACCTAAACTGTAACTTGCTGATGATTTTATTTCTTCAGAATTAGACGAGAATGATTGCAATATAGTTTCCTTCAAGTCAACTACAGAACTTAAATCTCTGTAATTTAAATAAACAACTATAAAAATTGTAATAATAATAAAAAAAATAAAATAAAATAGATAAACATACATATGTCTTCCAACTTCACCAATTACTAGCAACGAAAAAATATGTTGTTGGTCGTTAGTTGGATTAATCAATTCGGACATGAAACTGTTTATAATACCCATTGCTTGAGTTGGTTGTGTGGCTGTTAGAGCTGCTACACACTTGGCCAACGAATGGTAAGCCTAAACATTTTAAATATTATTTGTTTATTATTGTCAAAGAACAATCATTATTAAAATTAAATATTACTTGTTTATGTAAAGTTAGAGATGGAGTGCCAACTGGCTGAGCCATTAACGGTGATATTAAAAGTGTAACCAACTCTTGGTATCCAAACTGTGGAACATTGGTAGCAACAAGAGATTGGAAGAATAATAAAATAGCATTCAAGGCTGCACCTTGCAGCAATGGAGATTTGGTTAAAGTCATAATTTCTGGCATAATAATGCTAGAGGAATATGACATAGCAAACGGTTGGATTTTTATAATTGTTGTAAGTAAAGAAAGTGTTAACTGAGCAATATGTAAATCTGATTCATTAATTAATTGCGGTAATTCAATGAGTATCTAAAACAAAATATATTTAAGTTAAAATAACATTTAAGTATAAAAATAAAATATTATGCATTTACCTTTTTTAATAAATCAGCAGAAAAATCGGCATGAAAATTATTTAGCAACATATTAAGTAAAGTTAAAGTACTCAATTTCAATGCTCTCTGATTTTTTCGAAGGAATGAAGCCAAAATTAATACACCATCAGTCTAAAATATTATATTTAAATATTTTAAACAAATATATAAATTCAAAATTCATAAATAAATTAAAATGTACCAGAATAGATGTTAAATTAATTTTCAATGGTGACCCAGCGACTTTAATAAGTGCTTTAACAGTTGTAAGTCTAGTAATTTCATTGCGCAAACGATCCAAGAATATGGGTAAACAAACTTGCAACTCATTTTGTAATACATCACCTAAATTGCAAATTATTTGCCCCATACAAGAAATTGAGCGTTCCTTTACTTCTTGGTCAATATCTGATGTTTTTAAACGAGCATATGTACAATTATATAATGGTACAGCGTATACCTCAAAATTGAACTCTAGTTTATTATCTGGTGAAACAAAATAGAATAATTAGGAAATTATTTATTTATTTAAATATATATTTTTTTTATTTTTTACCTAAAGGACGAATGACTTTAACCATTTCTTGTAGAACAATTAGTGCTTCTGCAGTGATCTTATAAAATGGATCACCAACGGCAGTTATAATGGGCGGAATTAGTTGCTCTACCCAGGGATGAAAGATTTCAGGAGCATGCGATGTCAACACGCAATAAATGAATGATAATGTATCAATTTTCATGTTACTACTAGACTTTTTGTCACTAAAAAATATGTATAAATGGTTAAAAAAACAAAAGAAAAAATGGGAAATATATATAAATAATACCTTAGAGAATATTGAATTCCAGGAATCAACATTCCTATGTGGTTGGTAAGTGCACCAGGAAGAACAATGACAAGTTCTTTCAACAAAGCTAAACAGTCAGTACGAGTTTTAACACTCCGTTCTTTCATTTGAGCATGTATAGCTTTAACTATCGCAGGAACCTAAATACATTTTTTTTATACTAATTATTTATGAACTGTTCATTAATTTGTCATTATTTAACTTACTTGGGATTGAAGAAGGTACATAGCTGAATCCTCATCGGCCATATCAGCTGTTGTATTACTACTAGTCAACTTTGTTTGTTTTAACAATGTCATGTACACGTGTAATATGTCACTTTTAACATTTTCTTCCCTTTCTAAAATATTAATGAATATAATATGATACATTTAACTATTATTAGTTATTACATGGATAAAACTATTCAAAATATGATTACCTTTAAATCTCTGTATCAATGATTTTGAAACATTTCTATACATATCTGCAATTAAATCCTTTCTGGTTATAATTATACCTTCCAAACATTTGGCAGCTGCCCTCCGAACCTTCCAACTCATATCATCATCATCTGAATAATCATCTTCAATATATTCGTCTTCCAAATCTTCACCGTCAGTAGTATCCATTAAATTCTCATCACCATTTTCACCATTGTCATCATAATTATAATTTGGATCATATGCCAAATACTCCAAACATAGCTTAATTATATCATTAGTATAAGCTGCAGTTTCACTGGGACAGCGGTTCACAAAAGCGTCAAAGGCTTGCAAACAGTATTCGCGTAATTCATCATCTTCTGCAGAATTTTCCACTAATGGTCCTTTTATTAATGGAACAACACGATCAATATGAACACCAAACCGATGGCCAGCTTGACGACTGCAATGTTAGTAAATACATAATACACATTTAATGATGAAATTTAAAAATGATTTACTAAGTTTTACCATATAGCTGCTATACACTGTATCGATGTTTTAGATCTTGCTGCTGGTTGTTGTACTGATAAATCATTAACCAAGTAATCAATAAGTTTAATATATAGAAGTTGATTACATGACAAAACTAAATGCCCAAGTGCAACAATAGTCCTGAAATAAACAAATGCATTTTTTTAATCTTCAAAAGTAGAATGTGAATAAAATGTGTTAACAAAAACATCAATCACTTTTACTATAAGTTAGAATGTTTTATTTCATAAATTATTAACAAAAATGTTTGGTTTTAACTGTTAATACATTATAAGCAGGGCTCGGAATTGCATGCATTTGCATATTATTATTTATTAAATTAATAAGTAGCCAGGTAAAACACAAATTTGAATCTTAACCTAATGTGTTGGTATGCAAAATCAAATGTTGCATATTTTTGCATAATTAGAACATTTTTAGTTATTATGAATATTTTAGCATCTTATAAGATAGTCTGCTTTAGGTACTAGATTAAATGAGTGAATGTTCAAAATGCAACATACAAAATACATTTATATTATTTCAACTAGGTATTTAATACCTTTTTTTTTTGTTCCCTATTAATTATTTAATGAACTATACACATTTTTAAACTAGATAGATTTAATTAATATTCAATTTTGTTTGCATATTTTTATATTAATCAGTGCATAAATGTATGCATATTACATACGTTTTTAGTACATATTTTATTCTGAGCCCTAATTATAAGCAATTAATTGATAAAATGAACAGGATATAATTTATATTTTAGGTTAACTTATTTTTATTTTAAAGAAATGTTTAGTGACTGGTATTTAGAATGCTAATTAGTAGAGTTGGGCGAGTATTATGTTTTATTCATGCAGAGTCAAGTATTCGTTTTTTCGAGTCTAGATGAGTTAAAAAGTCAAGTAGGTATTCAAAAAGGTTGAGTACACACGAAAAAGGACGAGTACCGGAAGTAATGGAATATTAAAATTACCAAAAAAAGTATTAATTAATACCTACCTTAGTACTTAACATTAAATAATTAAATTAAATTAAAAAATTAACTCCATTTTTGTGAAAGTGCCTAACCTTTTAAACTGTATATTATCATAATTACATACACATATACATATATGTATAGATAAGAATAAGTACCAAACAAGAAAATTTGTTTAAAATTCTAAGAAGGCTAAAAAGTATAAGATGAGCACCATAAGAAAAGTACAACCAAATTATTAAATAGGGGTTACGATTTTAAAAACTGACCACCAAAATTATCCAGATAAAAAATAGAGACATACTAGAATAAAAGTTATAACAGAATTAAGGATGAAAAGAGCAACACTAAATTGAAATATGACTTAGCGAGAGATTACTCATTGAAATAAATATTTCAATTAAAAGCTGGATAAGCTGTAGATTTCTATGAGTTCTCCCTGAATTAATTTAACATCACAGTATACCAAAGCCAGACTATGACTCTCCAAATTCTATTCAGACATCCTAAGATAACAACCACCTTCTCTAACCGCAGGCACAATTAATACTATCATCCTTATAAAACAAGCAAGCTACGGACCACCTAGAAACAGCTGTGATCAAATTTTGGCACTTACAGCGTAAATTGAGAATTGACTCTAAAAACAGCTTAAAACCACGACCCATGCAGCATATGAAATATTGTTTGATATAAAGGATAGATTAAAAAATTTCTATGAATTATATCCTGCCAAACTCTAATTAAATTATTAAATAACATGCAAAACATAGATTATTCAAAGAAAATCCAACAAAACTAGTCCCAGGCTTTAACTTTTCGAAGGAATTGGGTTTTACAAAATAGACTAATCAGTATAGGACATATTATACTCCACAAATGGAGATAGAAACTTTCACCAGTCGTATTAATTGGTTCTTACAAGGTGGTATGATAAAACAGAGCTACGATAGACTCAGTACAATGGATGAGATCCTTGGACCTAAATATTTAATTATGTATATATTTTTTATATTTATTGTTTTTAATTATTTATTTGTATCTTATCAAATTATGATTAACTCAGTTATCTTAAGTAATCTTTTATCTGTATATTGTGTTATGTTATTACACTATATTATATATATATTATATTTAACTTAATAACTATTTATTATGAATGTTGTAAGAAAGCCATAAAAAATAAATAAATAAATAAATATTTTTGTTTAAATTATATTTTTAATTAATTAATAATACCTATATACCTATATTAATTTTAACATTCATACCAGACAAATGTTTTTTATTATTAATATATATTATTATTATATATCACACTTATAGAACAGTTATTAATTATTTTTTAACATTATTATACAAATTAGGTAAATAAAAAAATATGAGTTTTAAATGACTGAGTTATTGATCACTTACAGTGATTATATGATTTTTGCTTGGCGATAACAGATCGGTGTCAAATTTACTATTCTACTTATTAAAATGTTACATTAAATTACTTTTTAAATGACTCTTTTCTTATTTTTTTAAATCATTAAAATCTGTACTATCTAAAAGTCCAAACAAATTTTATCATTTTTTAGGTATATGACTCATTGTATCATATGCACTATACAGTACATCATTCTAATAACCCAATTATCTTAACCCTACTACAATATATATTAATTAATACAGTTATTTATTTCAGAATATATTAATTTATTTTACCGTATTTCAATTTCTTGCTAATAATGTTGATTACATTTATGATATGGCGTTAGGAAATGTAATAGCATCCGGGTTTACGCAATCATGATTGAGTTTTTCTTCACAATTCATTGGTAGATAAATTATCATAATAGATTAATACAATTATTTATTACTTATAATTAGGACCAACATTTATATGCATTTTCATATTTTTATTGGATGGTCAAATAAATAGCTATTTTAGACATTTTTTTGAACATTTTTGAGGGGACATCCTAATTATACTTATTGGAATTTAAGGGGGCCATTAATTACCATTTTTGAGATTGCTCTTTTTTTGTTTATTTCAATTCTATTTAAGTGCTTATAATTAATTTATTACTAAAGAATTTGTATGAGTTTAGGTGTTGTAAGTACGGAACACTGATTATAATTAATTTTAAGAAATATCTATTTAAATATGAGAGTATCTAAAATCTATGAGAGAAACCTTGCCAACATATAACATGTCTAGGTGCATAATTTGTTTCGGATTGAACAATAATTACTTTTCTATTTATTTTTAAAAATAGATAAAACAGTTAAATAAAACATTTCATTGTATCAAAAACACTCAAAATGATGTAACCAGAACCACAAAAATATCTAATAACAAAAACATCAAAGTTTGCATCAAATGTCTGAACACAAATGGTTCAATATGAACCAATTTTCCTATTACTTTATTAAAATCACTACCTACTTAAATTTTTCAGATTATATTATACCTAAATAACAACATTATTTATTTTAGTCCCAACATTGACAATTCCTTGATTAGATAAGTCACAAGGTAAAAACTAATTTTTAAGTGTATCTCTAGAGACCCGTCAGAATACATATTGTCAAGGAAAAAAGTGAGTGGCCAATATCAGAAAAATACCCGTTAAACACTTTAAAAATTGAATTTAGACCCACTACCTGTGTCTTAAGTTGTTACCTTTTTCTTACTGCTTGGCGAGAGGAGTTAAGTTGAGGCAATAATGATTTCAGTATACCACTGTGGAAATCTAGTAGCAATGATCCAAATCTTGATAGTAAATCAGCAAGTATGTCTAAAGCTTCCAACTGTACGGATACATCTTGCTGTAAATGAGATTACTTCATAAATGTTGTATTTCAAGAATAACTTTTGAGCTTACCTTTTCAATAGCACTAGTCAATTTTCCAGTAATCCTCCGGCAAACATTAGTAGCTAGTGGAGTATTAGTGATAGGCAGCTCACTTATAACAGTTTTTAATCCAATACTACAAATGTCTCTCAATTGTTCATTTTCGGATATCATATTTGTACAAAGCGCATCAACGATAGTTTCCACTTGGTTTTCTTTCACTTTATTAACAAGTGGACCCAAACTAAAATTAAGTAAATTAAGATTCAATGAAATAATCACTCGTTCTTTAAAATTCAGAACTTAAATTAGATATTCATATATTATAATAAAGATATGAATGTTATAAAGTTCTAAATAAACCGAATTCAAGTGCCTATATTATTATATAAATAACTTCACAATAATGCTAATGCTTCGAAAATTCATAGTTTACTAGTTTATATAAATGAAATATGAATATAATACATGTAGGCACTTAACAAAGACTCAACAGTATGGTAACACTAACCATTTAACGGCGAGATTTTGAACTTCACCATTTTTGTCTTCCAACAGCCTTAGCAACATTCTCACTACTTTGCGTTCGGAATCATCGTCTAGTTTAATGCTGTCTTTCTGCAACTCTGACATCAGATCGTTGGTAGCCATAAACCGGAAGTCTTTGTCACTCGAAGTCATCTAAAACAACCACACTCACGCAGTTCAGCATTGGCCCACATGTAACTGGCAACTGCTAAGGGCCAATGTAAAGATATTAAAACGGTTCCACTTACTTTTTCGAGCAAATGAGCGATTTGGTACGACACGTTAGCCATGATTTTGCAGTCGATCGTTACGCCAATAAAACCGACAAGACAAGAGTATCACTGGGCGAGTACTAATCGCATACGAAAATAAGTTAAAATTATAATTCCATCAGACGCGGTTTGTGCATTTGTATTGTAACTCGGAGTTACAATTTTACGAAGACCGACGAAATGCAAAACGAATGGAATAAGTAAATAACTCGTCGCACAAAAAAAACACGGCGGATGCGGCGAGTGAAGAAATAAAAAATTAACTTTATGTTGTATGAAAACTGATTACGGTTTTATAGTATCCCAGAGATAGATGGCCATAGTTACCGGACCACGGTCATGCCGAGCACAGTGAACGTATCTATCGCTCAGCTACTTCGTGTGCACGTTGTACGATATTTCATATTATAATCTGTGTTAGGTTAGGTTAGGGTTAACGTTTCACGGAGAGCTGTGAAGGCGCCTTGTAAAGGACCTTAGAAGATACAAGTATATAGTTCGTGCATTAAACAACACAGTTCACCGTGTATTCGTCCGTCGTGCTGAATCGATCATGATTCTGATTGGACGTTACTTTTTTTGTGTCGTGTACTAACCAAGTTGTAACCATGTTATACCTCAATTTTGGTTTTTGATTACCTCCAGGCTACATACCGGAGTCATGGTAGTTGGTAGTTGTAGTGTGATGCCGTGAAATCGTGATTGCGTGAAAGTGAAACACTGAACCCGGAGCGTCATGTCGGTTTATTATTATTATTATAAATGTATAATTGTTATTTGTTAACAAGTAAGCATAAGCATAACAGTTGTCTAATGCTTACACTCTTGTCTGCGTACCGTTTATTTTGTACTTAATCCGAGATTCTAGTAAAGCTTTATTCTGCTAGATTTTAATGTTCATCTAGAATCATGGTTAAACTTACTACGGAATTGATCATGAATTCGTACCAGTTCATAAATCCAGTCAAAGATAGAGAATTGGATTTGAGAGGTAAGCGATTGAGTACAATGTGTCTAAATTCAACAATTCAGAATTCTTGTATTTTTTATAATATATATTTTAAAGTGTACACCCACTTATTTCAAATGCAAATCAATGAATACAAAATGTTTTAGGTTATAAAATACCACTGATTGAAAACATGGGTGCAACACTTGATCAGTTTGATACTATTGACTTTTCAGACAACGATATCAGGAAAATTGATGGTTTTGCATACCTTAAAAGATTGAAAAACCTCATATTTAATAACAATGCTATTGTGTAAGTGTTCAAAGTTTATACATATAATTAAAAATAATAACTAGAAACTTTTCTAAGTAGTTATCAAATTATTATTTCTTAAAGCATTAAAATTGTTGTAACATTCATTGAAAACCGAATTTTGTTTCTTTAAACTCAAATGGCTAATTACATTTTCATTTGGTCCCCTTGAAATTTGAATGATAACCATTCAATGACTGAACCAATATTAATTCCATTATTATCCTAGAAATTTCAATACATTTCCTATCTGTTTACTAAGGTTCTATAATAACAAATTTTAAATATTTTTCATATTAAACTTTTTATTAATATTTACCTAGGTACTTAAAAATAATAAAATCAACTAAATTGTTTTTATTTAATAAAAATTCACAAATTTTTAATCAATATTTCCTTAATTATCCTAAGTGAAAAAGTTACCCATCAAATAATTGACAATTTGTGTACCATTTGAAATTTGAATTGGTCTTAATTTTTGTTAACTAAGAAAATTCTATACATATTATTAAATAATTTTTGCAGACGTATATCAGATAACTTAGAACAATGTCTTCCAAATCTTGAATCTTTAATACTAACAGGTAATCAGATTCAAGAACTTGGAGATTTAGATCCTCTTGCTTCACTTCCGAAGTTGAAAATGTTGAGTCTTTTACATAACCCAGTTGCATCAAAAGAGCATTATAGACTTTATGTTGCCCATAAAATTCCGCAAGTTCGAATTTTGGACTTCAGAAAGGTTAAATTGAAGGTTTGTTGTTCTTCACAAATTATTACAATACAGTACAATTAAACATAACCTAAACTATAGGAATATGAAGCAGCTAAAACATTATTCAAAGGCAAAGAAGGAAAAGAACTTAAAAAGAAGTTGGTTAAGAAATCTAATCAATTTGTTCCTGGAGAAGGTCTTGAAACCAGAAAAGCAAATGGTAAAGAAAAAAATTAAAACATTAAATTTACTTGTTTTTCTGTTACTAAAATTGGCCCAGTTTTACAGTTGTTTAATAATTTAATAATATACATTAATGTCTATACATGTATTAAATGCAGTTTAAGTTGAGGGCATTCAGGGGCGTCATCTCAGTTTTTACCAGGGAAGGACACTATAAATATAAAAGTTTTAAGTACATATTAAAAAAAGTGCCGATTGCTTCGCTCGCTAAGTACCTTAACTACCATAATATTTTTCTACAATTCATATCAAGCAAACTGATCCCGCTTTTGTTAATATAATACTTATTTATACTATATAAATAATCTTAACTCAGATCAACACAAAGGCTAAAGGCTTCAATTAACTTTATTCTAAAAAAAAAAATATTTAAATTTATATAATATTTATAGAAGTTTCTCAATAAAATAGTCATAAAAATCATCATAATTTCACAAAGTATACCTACTTGAAATTATAACATTAATAAATTATAATAATATCATTTAAAAGGTACCTAGAAACCATGTCTAGTACTGTGTTGAATAACCTTTATATCTTATATTGTGATACTAAGTAATAATATACAATATTATATTATTTATCTCGACATACTTTGTATAATTATCATCTTATTTTAGATTACTGAAAGATCATTTTTGAATCATTAAACTACTTTAAAATTTAGGGTTGTGCAAATGCATATTTTCACCTTCCCCCCTCCCTAACAAATGACTCCATCAAGATAATTATATCCAAACAATTGTGTTGTCCCTGTCTTACTAACACATAACATACCAAATTTTGCGTTCAGAATAATTCATTTTACTTAAGAATTAGACCTATTATCAAAGGTCTCATATATCAAAATATGTATGGTAATTTTGTTCATTATTAAAATAGGTTGTTTAAAAATTCAATCGATAAAACTTCAAAATAAAAATTCTAGTTTTGTATTAGTTCTTATGTTATGAAGTTATTTATTTAGTGTATTAAATATTTAATTTTATGCAAATTAGTCCTATATTGTACATCAAATTTATTTTAATTGTCTGTGAGTTAATTTCATAAAAATATTTTTATTTTTTTATTTCTTGTTAATATAGGTCATAGTCAAGAAGACATGTGGAGAATTCGAAAGGCGATATCTGAAGCATCGTCCTTAGAAGAAGTTGAACATCTAACCAAGTTGCTCGAAGCTGGGCAAATTCCTAACAAAGACCAAAATAAAAAGTCTGTTCCACTAAATGGAGGTAAATAAATAATTTTATACAATTCAATAATATATATGAATTTATTATATTTATAAATTATAATTATATATTATTACTAGAAGAAAATATTGAAGAATTTGATGATGATGATGATGAAAATAATGAAGCACCAACACCAATGGAATAGTGATTGTCCAGTCCTGATCCTTATATCGAAGGCTTTATTTCTCAGTTATAATTTAAGAATATATTATATTTAATATTTAATCAGTTCATTAAAAGATAAGAACAGATACTATTGGTCTATTTTTTAATTTTAATTAATTTCTTGAATCCTATTATCAATGGGTTGTCAGTAAAATACTAACATTTATTTTATTAAGCTTATATGTTGAGAAGCGCTATATATTAACACTCGTGGGTGTTCCTTTTACAACAAACAATGTCATCTCATTTAACATGTTTGATAGTGTTTAGTGATTACAGTGGTTGTTATAAGTACAGTTCATCGTCTGACATAACTTTACCAGGATACAATGACAATTATCAACTACGACAAAACTGTACAGATCAATGTCGTATTATTTTTAGTAAATACCATGTCAATTTAACTAAAAATGGATGACAATTGTGTATTGCAGAGGTGGCCACTGGCCAACAAGATGGACATCACAAGCTACTACAATAAGTGCAATGTGAGTAAGCCCCATGATTAAAAATTCATACAAATTATTTAATAAGTAATTTTTTTAACTGTCGCAACAAATATATGGAAACAATCTTTATTTTAAACATTTAATTCTTAAACTATTTAGTTTTCACTTATTTTGGGAAACATTTTATAATTTCATTATTTGCATAATGTGGATTTTTATTTAATTAAGGTGAGAAGACATACAGCAATAAGGTGACCTACAGAGTAACACAAATGTATTGATTCAAACAGAAAAAAACTGTTGTATTGTTATGTGTCTTTATTAATCTGTTTGGATGTTGTAAATACTTAGTTAGAAAAAAATTTGTGCAATGTCTATAATTGTTATTAATAAATAACATATTTAATAAGATACTACTATTTTGAATTGTTTAGACTGGCGTGGTATATATTGCGCTAATTGTAATTTATATTGAAAATAGTTTTTAGTCCCTACCTTCACCTTTATGTTGTATGACAAAGATTTTTTTGTTTTATCTATTAATAATACAAATATACAACAGCCATTAACTCCATTATAAAAGTCGATCAACAAAACAAAAATTCTTATCTAATCTCTAATCACATTTGTCCAGTGGCTACATGTCAGTATCAACTACTAATCTTAAAGAGTTTAATTTTTCACAAAAAATACATCATATAATTTTTAAGATTACTTTTTTTATATGAGATCGAGAATAAACCTGCTGTCTAAAAATACAAAAAAAAATTGTTATAGCATGTAATCAGTAGTGTTAGGAGTAACGCAGTATCGCTGATTAAATACACATAAGCAGGGCAGGATTGGTTAGGCGAGCAACGAAGAAAATATCAGTGGATCGGTTATGTGAGTGTGGGTGAAAATAAATGCATGTTTAAAATATGATTTTCCACCTATAAGCTCGTTACAATTTTGGGCCAGTGAAGATATAAATGGGCCACTTAGAAGTGAAAATCTCGATGGTCCGATACTTACCAATTCGGCCCGGCGCATATCAATGACACTATATTAAAAATAAGACAGAGCCCAGAAATGTTTTATATTATTACCATACATAAGTTGATAATTATAAATAAGGTTTAAAAAAAAAATCCAATAAAAACAATTAGCCATTTAGGACCTTCACATTATATCCTATGTACGGCAAATAGAATTTTTATACTCAAATACAAAAATATTTTCATTTAATAAGTGTTAAAATGTGATGTCGTATCCCTCAAAAACGCTCTTTTTAATTTTTATTTAATACGCTTCTTGTTTAGACTAAATCCAAGCAGTATAATATAAAGAATCATATATTTTACTTTGAAATTTTAACATTATTTTTTCATCATGTCAACTATCAACAGTTTGTAAAACAACTTGAATTTTTTTATTTTTGTGAATTCAATTAGTTCTAAGCACCTGTAGTACACTAATACCTAAAAATTAAACGGATTTACTGATACTGCATGTATTATTTGAATTAGTATATATTTATATAGATAGTAGATAATAAACATTGTTTCTAATTTATTTAGATTATCAAAAATTTACATTACAAAAAAATATAATTAACATTGCACATTGCATTTTGTACTACAATTGTTGGTGTCACGAGACTTTTTTTTTTTTAATCGAAGTAAAATTCAACATATTATAAATCAAACTTCAATTTTTTTAAATATTAGCTTTTCAACTATGTCATAAAAAAAAAAACCAAAACATTTTAACAGAATAATAATACATTTTTCTTACTTATTTATATACTTAAATAACAAAAAAAAAATTTACAATGAATACATTTAATAGTTTTGATTTAAGGCTTTCCTACCAGATTGAAACCAGTGACAATTGCTGTTCAATACATAAGGCAATATATATGGATTTGAAAGTATTGCAGATGCATTAGGTCGAACTGTCGGATCACTATTCAATAGCTCATGCATAAGCATTATCACATCACTGTCGTAAAAGTTCATTTTTTCTGAAATATTCAAAACTCCTTCTACAATGCTTGATATAGTATCTGCTAAACTCTATAAATATTTTAGTTAAGAAGTATTTTAAGATCACCAAATATACGTATGATTATGCTTTTACTTACCTTTGCATAAAAAGGATGGTTTGTAGTTATCAAATAGTATAGAACACAACCAATTTGCCATATATCACTTTTTAATCTCAAAGGTTTCCCAAAACATTGCTCCGGAGACATGTAACATGGCGTACAACAATTTTCACCAACAATCTTGTCACTAACATATTCAATTCATATTAACTTTATATTCTTTAAGCTTAAAGTAAGTAATGATAAAATTATCAATTGTGTACCTGGTTAATATGCGAGAAGATCCAAAATCTCCGAGTTTTACTACTGTACCTTGACTTCCTGTTAATAATATATTCATCGGATTAATATCGCTATGAATAATCTTCATTTTATGGATGTAATCCACGGCCATTGTAAGCTGACTAAATATATTTAACACGCACTAAAACAATTTCAAGACATAAGTTGATAAAAATTAATTTATAAATTATAGTATTATAAATAATTACATTTTGAGCAATATAATTTGAAGTTTGTGAACATTTATTAACAAAGTTTTCAAGAGTTCCATGTATGGCATACTCCATAATAATATGGAAACTTTGTTTATTTTGAAAACTATTATAATATCTAATTATATTTGGATGATTCAACATTTGCAATATTTGAATTTCTTTGATAGCTTCCTGAGAAAAAAATTTCATTCAAAGGTCATTAAAACTACAAAAGCAACACATTTTTGTTATTTACCTTTACGTTCTCTGTTGACATGGACTCTATGTGTATGGTTTTCATCACAGCTAATTTCTTTAAATTAAAGTCTCTAACCAGTTCAACAACTCTAAAAATTGTAATGTTTATAGATTAAAAAGTAATATAATTATGTTATATTTATTGGAAAATTTACCCGTAAGCTCCACGACCTAGCACACCAACAATATTATATGCATCCATGCTCGCAAAGAAAAAAAAATAATCAACAATTTCTATTGTACTGTGAAAAATGTAATTGCTATGTAATTGCAATCATTATGTACCCATTGCAAGTTTAAACACCATCTGTAAAAGTTAAAAGATGATTAAGAGTAAATAAAATATGGTACCTAGGTGATTTCATCACAGAACAGACTTTATTCAACTTTAAAATTCCAGCATTGCCTTAATAAATTATACTATGTAAAATAATAAATATGTTAACAATTATCGGCTTACTTCAATGGTTCAATTATTTGGTGATTAAATTGTATTAATTATGGAATTGAATCAGACACAGCAACAATAGGTAGGTAGACAACGGGTATGGCGGACAACTTCTCAACTTGAACTTTTTAATTTATTATTATAGGAATTATGTTAATATTTATTACGACAACCAGACGTCACAGTTAGCACTGGTCACTTGGCATTTTACACAAACACAAAATATTAGATATCACAATTCACAATACCTACGTCCTACATTCAATAATGTACGGTTATAAACTTATAACTAACCTAATAACCTATAATGGGCTGAACATTTTAAATCTTATTTATAAACGTTTATTTTTTATGTAAACACCAATACTAAACCACGATTAAAGATGGTATGGTTGCCCTACGAATCTATATAGAAAAGTGTCGACCGAAATTAATCTCCATAATCTGTATTAAACAGCTGGATATTTCCCTATCTATATCCGTGGTAAAAACCAAAATGTCACTTATAAATAGAATAGTACAGTAACTAATGCTAAATATCAATATCACACATTCACAATTATATTAAAATTATAGTTATTACAGATTACTAGGGTGGGTCGTAAGTGATCTACCAAAATCTACTTAGAATAGTTTATTGAAATTATTAAAAGGCACTTTATTATTTATTAATTTACTCAGAAAAGGTTGTTTTGATATAATTTAAAAAATAATTGAACATTGATTCTTTTCATCTTTTTTAGATGCATAGATCTCTATAATTCTCCATAGGTTCCCGGTGTCGGAACAACTGGGGTGCTTCAACACCCTCCCCAGCCCATAACTTTAAGCACCCCCATGTTCCATGTCGTTGTAATTTCGGGCGTCGCCCGAGTGCGTCCCGAAATGACCCTTTTTTAATGTTCCTAGTGCGTCCAGAATAAGGTATCATCCGAGTGCGTCCCAAGAAAAAAGGTCATATTTTTCACATAGCCCGAATGCGTCCCAGTTCATTTAGAGTTACCCAGGGTGCACCACGAGGAGGTGAACTGGCTTACACCCCAAAAATATTTGGTTATTTGGTTATTTAATTATTATATTATATTATTATTATAAAATTAAAAGTTTATTATTATATAAATGTATTAAATTATTTAGGCTTACATACAATTTTAAAATGCTGGGTTAATATTTAAACTATTTTTTTGGTTGACTTTTTAATGCCATGATTTTCACATAATCATATCTAGAGATTTTAGAAGTTTTGTATTTTTGTATATTTTCTTCAATGAATTTAATATTTTTTTCGTTGACTGATCTATTTTTTTTAGGTATTTGATTAGAAGTTTGTATTAAAATTTTTGTGTCTATTTGAATTTTTTTTAATATTTCTAAGAAGGAATATATGTCCGGATGTGGGGTGTAAAAGCATGAATTAAATTTAGAATGAAAGCTTTCACACGCATTTGTTGTTCGTTCACTGCTACTGCTCATTTCTGCCCATGTGTGAGGAGGGAAATCTGACTGTGGATCAATATAGTTTTCTACGAGATAATCCATAAACTGATTTAGTTTTTCATCATCAGGCTTGATAGACATAAAATCTTCAGTAAAACTTATTTCAATATCGTGTTCATTCAGCATGGGTAATCCAAATATATTCTTTAAAAACTGTCCTATTTCTGATACATCATCACAATAATGAATACTTAAACCAAGATTCTGTACTTTTCGCCACCATGCCTGTCCCAGATGAAACCGACAACCTTTTGTAATAATATCTGGCCAAACACTTCTTGCACCCATATGTATAGATTTTTCAAAATCTGCGTACATAATTTCGGGGTTAAAACATAAATTAAATTTTGTAAATTCATTTTTTAATGCCAAAAAACACGAAGAATACGATTCTGTTTGTTTATTATTCAATAAAAAAAATACTAATGGTATGTAATAACCATTATTTAAACCATGAATGGTAAAAAGTTGTAAAAAAAATTTTGGACAGTACTTAAATGTACCATCTACATAAATTGTTTTTACGGCACATAAAGTAGCTAAATTTTTTTTACATGAAAACATAACCAAGTTTTTATTACTGTCATTCACTAAAAGAAATGTTTCATTATCAAATGTTTTAATTTCTAATGAAGTTAATGAACTATGTACGTCTTGAATATTAGTTGGTTTTTTGGGTAGTATTGAACGGCGAGCAGCATAAATCCCTTTTCGAATACAAGATATGTCAGTCGTCGTTAAAAAGTCCGTGTTTTTATTTTTTAGTTCCAAATGAATTAATTTGAGTGGACGTTCACAAAGTTCTACTTGAGCTTTTCGTTTTACAGAGTTCCTTATTACTTGTCTCATCGTTTTTCCTTCAGATTCTAAATTATGATTATGATTTAAATTACTATCAATAATTGTCTTCTCACTCATATCTGTTTTCATGTAAGCCGTACAAGTTTTGTTTACACAGCACCATCGTTTTACATCGCCATTCAACATTTTATGAAATCTCATTTTATATCCATCAATAATTTTAAGTTCCTTACCGTGTTGGCTGATCATACTCGACGGCAACGACATCGACATCTTTCAAGTATATTATAGTATGTAATATTATGTAATAAAATGAATTAATGTAAAATGTTAATTAAATATATTTAAATAAAATGGTTTGCTGCATACACATAACTACACATCACTAAACATACTGCACGTGGTTGTCAAAGACTCGTTACGAATAGTAGGTTTTTACGTATTGACTATAGTGTAAATGCAAAAGATAAATAATGTTAGCAATAATATCGCGGACGCACACGGGATATACCAATATAATTTGTGATATTATCGCGGACGCAGTTGGGTTATTAAAAAGGTACGATATGATAAACGGGACGCACTCGGGAGTTGCCGTAATTTCAAATATCTATATAGTCTTAAATCTTAATCGTGGCTGAATTAATTAATTTAGTCACGGTTCTAATAATCATATTATATTTTTAAGAATTTATTTTTTTCTTATCTTCTACTCTGGTTACATAATACATTGTAATATAATCATAAATTACAAAAATAAAATTTATTAATTTTAGTAATTGTTTTAAGAGATTTGTTAGGAGTTATAGCCAATAGGCATACTCATGACAGACTTACAGTACTACGATGTAAAAAGCACATTACTAAGTTAAACTGTAGGTAACTAATAGTAACCTAGGAAAGCCTAAATTATTATTAATAGTAAAATTGAGAAAGAAAATTTAAGACAAATGATAGATTATAAAACAAAATAATACATAAAATGTCCATTTAAAAGTTTAAAACCATTAACTAAGTACTAACTCTATATAATAATATAAGTATTATGAATGTAATCTATAGGATTTATCGGAATACTGCATATACCTATTATTATAGGTAAGTATACGTATATAACCAACGTACGCCTGCAGGTGAACGTTTACAATACCTACATAGTTTAATTTTGTATTAAAAAGAATATATTATAAAAAATTAGAAAATCATATTTATATAACCGCTATAAAAAAAGCCGCGTAGAATATACCTAATATTTTCAAAATGTTATTAATTTTAATCGCATAGGATAGTACCTAGATTTAATCTAATATAGTATATTATATAAAAATCTTGTGTCACGGTGTTAGTGGTCGAACTTCTCCGAAACGGCTCGACCGATTTGAATGAAATTTTTTTCTATATTCGGTAGGACGTAGGTATGAGAATAAGGATTTTTCACCCTCCTAGGTCCAACCCGGGGAGATGCTCAAACGGTGATTTTGAGATTCACGGTGGAAATTTTTATTTATAAATGGTTGCTATTGGTAGAAATTAGTATTTACTATTTGGTTGCCATTGGTTAACCTGGAAGATTACCAATTTGCCGTTCGTCGTGCGATTAATTGCATACACATAATATATACTATAGTTCTTGTTCTATTAAATTAATAAATTGATATCCATGCAGCTGAGCGACCTGGTCCCTCATCTTTGTGTCTACTTAATCCACGTTAGTAACTCGTAAGACTAACCGAAAAACACACCGGGTTTCAACATTCACCACAACGTTATGTTTGGAGAATATTACAGGTAGGTATTGTTCGTTTTAAATAAAATGCAAAAAAATGGCTGGAAACTGCAAATGCGGGTAATTTTGATTACATTTCGTATATTCAAAAGTTCGCAGGTTGACGTGAAAAAAGCTTTTGTAGTCTCCTTTATTCAGGAAAACGTAATTTTTGGGAGGGCGCATAGCCACTCCACTACTCCAGCCTTCTCAATAATTGAGCTTATGTCCATAATCTATACCCATTGTTCATTATTGTATTAATTATCTACATATTTTAGTTATAACTTTTTAGGTAGGTATAATATGGTATGAATCACAGCTATAAAGGCGTCTGGCCATAATTGAATTAATAACATTTCCGCTAAAAACGAAATATAATATTATAAACCCTAGTAACGAGATTTGTTTATTTAAACAAATCATTAGAATTAATTCATTACACTAGCTTGTCGCCCAATCTAGCAAATACTGAATAAATTGGAAAAAGAAGAAACGCTGATTCGGGGAATGTCCATTCCGTGGAATTGGAGAGGCGCCTAACTGGAGTGGCGCCTATAACGAGACATATCGTAACACCAAGGACAACGAGAGGACTATCGGCGGGCTGTTGGACTGGGATGCCATGGGGCTGATGCGGAGGGACGTGACCGGCTTTTGCGGTGACCTGGTCACGGACTCGTTGGGCCGCGATGACGGCTCAGGGCGGTGCACTACAACACACACTGACGAAAGCTAATCGGACGTCGGAGCAGGAGGATGGCTTGACGGCGGATATAAATATAAAATATGGCATGCAGCGGCGGCACTTGCAGCAGCCGCGGACGCAGGAAAAGGATCAGGATCAGCAGGACGAGTTTTAAGATCAGCCGCCGCCGAAGAACCACCGAAAGCATAATTATATGTAACGGAAATGCTGCCCGCGTCCGGGAAACCGGCCGTGAGCGACGACGGTGTTCGTTCTGCAGTAGTGGTTATAAAAGCGGCCGGGCGACCGGACGAGAAAGCCAGGCTGTGCAGATCGAGGTGCATGCGCCCCAGTTGGTGTCGGAACCGGAGATGGTGACAACCGATGGAGGAACTATAAAGAAAGTGACGGTGAAACGACGAGGGTAAGAAGAGAGGCATAGCAGTTGTATAACTGTATACAAAATGTGACCAGAAACCATATTTTGACAATGGAAAACATCACTAACATATTACCACCAGGCCGGCCAAAAGCCGGCTGCCACCGAACAACCTAATACTCATGACCAAATTAAATAGTAGCAAATATAAAAAAACATAATATATACGTAAGTTATAATTATAACGTATTTATGGACTAAGAGTGTTACAACTTATTATATACCATAATATAACAATGTAAAAAAAATCAAGTTTGTTAATTTTCGGTAAAACTATGATTTCAGCATACGATTTATAAGATACGCGACCCAAAAACGATTTGACAACAAAATACATTACATACATTACAAACAGGCCGGCCAAAAGCCGGCTGCGACAGAACAATCTAATACCCATGATCAAATTAAATATAGTAGCTAATATATTGAAAACATAATACATATAAGTAAGTTATGACTATACAGTATTTATGAATTAAGAGTGTTTTACACTTATTATAGACCATAATATTATAACCAGGGTTGGGATATTATAGCATTTGCATATTTATTCTGAAGTGCTTAAAAAATAGCAAAATAATCTAATAATGTGTACGATACAGAGTACTCCAATAAAACATTTTATTGTGCTTTTTTTTGATTTTTTGTGACTTTTTTGCATTTTACTTATTTTTGAACCAAAATCGGTCATATTTTATGAAATTATTATTTATTAAACGATTTTTGTCAATCGAATTATCAAGTAAATTTTAAATGTAGGTATAGATTAAGTCATGGTAGACGATAATATAATATTACGATAAATTCGTGTTAGGTATTTTGTTCTAATTTTGTTATCTGCTGATTTCAAAACTATTAAGTAACAACCTACACCTACTAATTATTTGTAAGTGATTTTTTGCATATTTTTAGCCCATATTTAGCAATATTTAAGGTAATATTATAGCGCAATACTTATGCAATTTTAAGCGCTATATAAAATCCCAACCCTGTTTATAACAATGTGGAAAAATCATGTTTGTTAATTTTCAGTAAAAATATAGGTAATTTTAGTATAAGATTTATAAGAAACGCGACCAGAAACTATTTGACAACGGAAACATACATTATAACCAGGCCGGCCAAAAGCCGGCTGCGACACATCAACCTAATCCATGATGACCAAATTAAATAGTAGCTAATATAATAATGACAATATATATATAAGTAAGTTATGAGTATACAGTATTTATGAACTAAGAGTGTTTTACACGTCTTATCATAGACCATAATACAACAATGTGAAAAAAATCAAGTTTGTTAATTTAAGGTAAAACTATGATTTCAGCATACGATTATACAACGAATTTCCGCACTACTTAATGAAATATGCCATCACCGTCTCTCTTCTTACCCTTCCAACAGTTTCACCGTCATTTCCAATAGTTCCTACTCAAGTCACCATCTCCTGCTCCGACACACACGGCTAGCACCTCGATCTGCGGCCAAGCATTCCATGGTCCGAACCGCCCGGCCGAGCGCCTATACCAGCTGCAGAACGAACACTTGCCGGTTTTCGCGGACGCGGGTGGCATTTCTGCGATCGTGGTCCTTTGGCAAAAGCTGATTGTAAGACTCGTCCTCATGCCGATCCTGATCCCGCGGCTGCTGCCACTGCTGCTGCATGCCATAATTATCGCCGTCGAGTACATCCTCCTGCTCAATAGAGAGCATCTGCCGGCTGAACCGCAGTCGGCCGTACGTTGTAGTGCACTGCGCCGTCGTCACGGCCCAACGAGAATCCCGGGGCGTCCTGGTCCGACGGTCCACCGCAATCCTCTCGTTGTCCTTTGAGCAATATGTCTGAAGATGGCGACAATGGACATTCCCCGATTCGAAACCAGCGTTTCTACTCGGAGATTCATACGAATCGGTTTCAGACAAAAGCTTCAAAAAGCTAAACGATGTCTTAGATTTATAGAGAAAAATATAATAATATATGGATTAATATTGATTATATTATTTTACTTCCTGTTCATAACTTTTAATAATATACCTATTATCTTATAGCTAAATATATAACTAATATGGCTATAAGATTTTGTTATTCAACAGTTTGCATATTGGTTCAATATTTTGTCGGAATTATATATTCAAGATTTTTCTATTCTTGAAAATAATGTTGTCAAGATATCGACGCTCAATGTCTTGGAGTTCAAGATTTTGATGGCACCTCATTATAATTACATATTAATATGATACTTGTGTTTAAATTATAATCAATGGTATTATATTATAATACATAGGAATATAAGTACGTCGTACGTGTATAAGCGGCAACAACAAACACCACTGACATTCAGCTGTCACGTTACACTTACACTACATTGATCTCTGAAAAAATTGCTCTAATCGGTGTAATGCCGTGTCAGACGACCGCCGCTGGATGTACCTCTTGCATATGCACACATGTCAATATTTCGTGAAAAATGAAAATATTCTTGTTTGCATAACTATAAAAACTACTGAAAGCGGTAGTAAATTAAACATACATCCCGAAAATCGATTGAATTTTGAAAAGATGGTTGAATTTTTAAGCTTCTAGTCTATGGTCTTAAGGAATCACTCTTTTGATATAAAATCAAATGTGCTCAAAATAAATACTAACGTAATGCAATCATTTCATGGGATATTTAAAATTTACCACCGCTTATTGGTCTAAAACGTATGAAAAATACATGTAATGCGATCCCCTAAAGTCAGCAATTTCTTAATTTTTTTTTTTAATAGGTATCCTAATTTAATGTGTTGTAGAAATAAGATGATTTGCTGGTTGAGCAAAAAGTGATTTCGCCATCATTCTTAACTCGTTAAAATACGTATGTTTCAAAAAAAAAGGGGGGGTCAAGTGGATGTCGCTCCGCTGTACAGTAGGCTACAAGTAGATCACTGTACTATAATGGATGGTATTTAATTTGAATTCAATGATATAATATCATTGTATACGAAAAACGATTCTGAGCGGAGACGGTATGTCAGTCTAGGATATTTTAAATTATATTGATATTGTTATTATACGGTAGCTGCTAAGTTGAATTAATATTATTCATATTATTTAATTATTAACCTAAAATTATTAGTGATGCTATAAAAATATTATAATACATACTTTTACTCGTTAAAATTGATTTTAATATGTAATTTCGTCCAAATTTGAACTTAAAATGTCTGTAAAAAATAACTGTGTTTAAATATTTTTTAGATTTTTTGAATACAGTATGTACTATTTATTAGAATCTTTATTTTAAATTTTCAATCCTTAGTTAAGAAAACTGAACATTTTATAATTGTTTAATTACAATGATTGATAATTTTCGAGATTTTGATAAATTTTGTCAAAATTCGAACTTTAAATGATTATAAAAAAAATGTGTGCCTATGTATTTTTAATATTTTTCAATTGCTATTGTAATAATATATCAGGAGCCTTGTATTAAATTTTCATTATTTTTGGCCCAACAAATAAAATTTTATTGATATTAATAGAAAAAAAAACTAAAAAATTTGAAAATTGAAATCGTCCGTAAAAAGCTGAAAAACAGTCAAAATATATTAAAAATTAGATGGTGTATAGAAATAGCTTATATAAACATTCAGTGAAATTTTCATGCATCTACAGTTATTTGTTTTTGAATTGCAACAAAATAAGAAAATCGCTACATGAGAAATCGAGTGAACATAAAAAAATAAAAAAAAAACACACATCATTGTAAAATCAATACATTCATCGCTCCGCTCAGAATCTAAAATATATTAACAAAAATGATTGTTAACTAAAGTGAATTGGTGCTAAATATTAAATTAATTTTGTTTGTAACATAATAATATAATGTACTTAAATAGTTTTCTTTTTGTACGGTTTATAATAGAAACTCTAATTTTCTACTCGGGGGATTTATTGTTAGGTTTCGTTAGGTAAAGTTGGGTTTTGGTAGGTTTCGTTAGGTTTAGTGAGGTTTAATTTAACGGCGTCGGGCGACCACCGCCGGATGTAACTCTCACACGCACCCGCACAAATCAATACTTCGCAAAAAATAAAATATATTCTTGTATGCATAAATATAAAAACTACTTAAGTGGTAGTAAATTAAACATACATCCTGAAGTTCAATTGTAGTTTCGAAAAAAATGGTTAAATTTTTAAGCTTCTGGTCTATGGGAAGGTTAAGTTAGGTTTAGTGAGGTTTAATTTAACCTCACTAAACCCAACGCCGCTAACGGCACTGACACTGGCCGGTATTATTATTTAGATTTAAATTAATTCGGTAACGGCAGCGCCATCTAGTAGGCAGTCCAACTGTTTCGATTTTCTTCAACAGCATTATGTTCGATTGGAAAGTGAATCTGGTGCTTCGGAAAGTCAAAATTTAAAATTTGCAATAGTTTTCAAAAGCACGGGGAAAAACAAAATAAAAATTAAGGAAAAATAGGAATTTTTATGCAAATTCGGTTTCGACACGACAAAATCTATTTGGATTTTGGTGTAACTCTCAAACAAATTACTGTAGATAGGTAAGTATATTAAATTTTCACTGAATATTTATATTAGGATTTGCTATGCACTGTAAAATGTCCTGATAAAATGTTGACTTGTTTTGACCTGTTTACGGACATTTTCATTTTTTTTTCTATAGATGTCAATAAATTTTTATTCGTTGGGCCAAAAAGCTATTGAAAATTGAATACAAGTATCCCAATATATATTGTTACTATGGTGTTACAATACACAGTCACAATTTTTGTTCGAATTTTGACAAAATTCGTAGAAAACACCAAAATGTGCAAATTAATTTGAGTTGGATATTTATAAAAAAATTCTTTTTAAATCTAAAAATGTTTACAATATTGGATATTTACTCGATTTCTCACGTACCTAGTGATTTTCTATTTTTATATTGTAATATTCAAAAACTCATAATCATTGTTACTTTAAATTTTCACCATGTGTTTATTTTATCAAATTCCTATACTTGATTTAATTTCGACTCGTTTTGACCTACTTCGGGCATTTTCAATTGACCTTGAGTGTATGCTAGGTAGGTACATTTCGTGGGGTTAAGTTAGGTTAGTCCTCACTCAATAATTTTAATTATCATATAAAAATATTTGTATTATAAAAATAACCTTAACTTAACAATTTATAATCCTGAAGACCTATTAAAGTCTTATAGACAAGTAGGTAGGTAATATTAGTAACTATAGAAGGTAAGTACTAAAATACACTTAAGGTAAGGCAGTATCAAATGCGATGATTTGCGATGCGAGTGAATGATGCATTTGACGTTTTTGTGATTTCTACGATTTAGGTGGAGTCGTTCCCACGTTTAATGCTTTATGCAATTTCAATTTTCAGTTGTAAAATTTACTTCAAAGTTAAAATCGCGTAAGCAAGGTAGGTAGGTACTTTTGTCCAAAAGTTCTGTTTTCTTAGAAGCTAAAATTTATATGTTTAAAGAAGTTAAATTTGTTTACAAATTTAACGAAACAAGAGAAAGTAAAGGTGAATTTTCCACTCTTTTTTTTTCATAAATATTACAAAAATATCCAAATAAATTTTCTAAATATTGTCTTATATGCATGAAACCACTTTTAATTTGATCCTTGACGACATCCGTAACAAAAAAAATATTTATAAGGCTATATTTCTTCAATAGATCTTTTCTTTAATTTTTAAACCAGATAATCTACTGTTTTTATACTTCTTATTCTATTGATTAATTTCACGGACTCACAGTTATTTAAGTTAGAGCGTAAGTAAAGTATATAATTAAGAGGAAAATAAGTTATTTCTACTCAATGAGTTGATGGCCTCTTTAAACCACGTTATACATAGCGCTAAATATATTTTCATTGCTTTATCTTATATTATGATGGTTAAATAAATTATTATTAGGTAAACCTACGTTTCATATGACAGAAATAAGCTATAATGATACCATTATCCTCCCCAAGAAGTACTACATTACTAACGATAGGCAGGTAATTATCTGCGTGTTCGATAACCTCTAACCTCCGTCGACATTTTTCAGCTTCTTGGCAGATAGGTATGTTTTTTTTTTCAAGTGTCGATGGTTTGGTATGATGCTCCTATACGGCTATATCTATGCACCGATATAAATAATCTACGGAGCTCGAAGTGTTATTTTATACAATTCCTTGGTGGATCGACTATTTTTATGCGAATTGTGTAATGTGTCTGCGTAATATAACGAAACTTATGAAACGTTATTAAAATAATAATAATATTATACAATTTAAATTAACGACACCACATATAGCTATGGCGATAAAAAATATAATATAATATTAATAATATATAGGTAATATTTATGAAGGAAATCATCTACTACATGTTGCATGACACATACAAAACATCATATTACTTTTTGTATAATAAACATTCTTAAATTTATAATTACTCAATAAAGTAAATTAAAACCAACAGTAAGTTAATTAAATAAATACCTACCTAAATATAATTATACCTATTGGTACTAATAATAACTAGGTAACTTAATAATTTAAAAAATTCTCGGCGGTCGACATAATATAATTTATTCAAATAATAACAATAAAATATTATATAAATTCAGTTACGGCCTTATGACAATATGGTACAAGCCAAGCAAGTTAAATTGGCAATTGAAATCATCGACAACATGTTGCACGACACATCCAAACCATCTACGGATTTGTTCGGATGGGTGGACCGGAGTTCCCAGATTGAAACTTCATATTTTCTGCTGGCAACTTCGGTCATCCTCTACGTTTTTGGGGCTAATGCTATGGTGTTGAGCTACGCTATCAGGTTGATATACACACAGGCACAGATAACAGGCACAGGCAACGGTGTCACTAATGATTTCGCCTCCAAAGTGGCAGAAGTACCTACGCTCCCGCTGAAACAGCTGCCGAAGCCCAAAACATAAAGTTCACGTACTGGCTTACATTTTGCGCGGTCTTGATCGTAGAGCAGGTCTGCGGATTTTTCTTATTGCTATTTCCGTGGTATTTACTATAGAAAACACTTTGTTTGATATGGTGTTTCACACCAATCCGGAACAACGGTGCGGATTTCATTAACGCCTAGGTCATGTATAAAATCTTCGAGGTTGATATAAGAACTTATAACCTACATATTTAAATTATTATTAGCTAACATAATAGTTTTGTTATTAGGTACCTATTTGGATTGCGGTAAACGGCAGTCAACGCGTAAACTTCACGTCAATAGTAACTGTTCCGATAACCAAAACTCGGCGCAGGACCGCCAGTCAAATCGGCGATCATGTCTGCCACCTCGGCGATCACCTCAGAAGACATCTTGGAGGTCGGCACTTCGGAAATGAACATTATAATATAAGAACTTATAATCTACATATTTAAATTATTATTACCTAACATAATAGTTTTGTTATCACATCCAGACAGTTACAGTGGACGGATTATTGTTCAGATGGATGGAAACGTGGACCGGCGTATCGAGATTGAAACCCTGATAGGATCTCTGTCGGAAACTTCAGTCATCTTCTCATTTTTGGTACTAACCCTTTGGTGTTGATCTAACGTGTTAGTTTGTCTATAAATTAATATAATTTGCTGCGTTATAAAAAGCATGAAAATATACAAGACTCCTTATTATAATACATTGTTACAATAACAGTTGAAAAATATTAAAAATATATAGGAGCAATTTTTTTTATAAGCATTTTAAGTTCAAATTTCGACAACATTTATCAAAATCTTTAAAATTATGAATAATTATTGTAATTAAAAATCATGAAAGTTCAATTTTTATAGCCAAGAATTGAAAAATTAAAACAAAGATTCTCATAAATAGTTAATATACCTATACTGTAACCAAAAAAATCTAAAAAATATATAAGCATAGTTATTTTTACAGACATTTTAAATTAAAATTTGGACGAAATTACAAATCAAAACCAAGAATAATGATTTTAGTTATTTTGTTGTTGTTTGAAAATATTTTTCATAGATATTTGAAGATTTTACAGTATATTATTATATTTATACACACATTTCAAATGTAATGTATGTTTTTTTGGAAAAATTAATTTAATCTTCTATATTAGGCAGTTATACTAAAGCTTAATACTAAAACTAATTAATTTAATCATAATAATATCATAAAATATACATACATAGTAATATTATACGCTTACAGGCCGCGCGTCCTCGCTCAGAATCGTTTTTTCGTATACAACGATTTAATATTATAATTGAATTCAAATTTATCACCATACATTATACTGATTCACTTGTAGCCTACTGTAGCAAAGCGACATCCACTTACCCGTTTTTTTTTTGTTGTAATTCAGGGATCACTCAATTGCTTACATAGAAAAATGGAAAATTCATCTGAAGCTCATTCATTTTTAGTCAATTATTATGAACAGTAAAAAGCTAGGTTTCTATTTTAATGACACTTGTAAATATTGATCAGCGTGAACAGCGATCAGCCTTGCAATTATTGCTTCCCTAATATTCCCAGTGGTCCTCACAAATCCTAAGAATGGTTCTGCCTATAATCTCTGATCCCAAATCAATGTAACTTCATCTATTCCTATCTAACGCCGCTTCGAAATATGACTAGGTGCTATTTACGTAGGACATAGGTACCCAGTGGCGCCATTTGAGTTTTTTAATAGGGGTGCCAAAATTTAAGCAGGCCAATTTTTTTTTTCATGGGGCCACTTTTTCTTTATATTAGTGAATACATACCTACTATATCTTTTGCGAGACACCGATTCGTAGCTAAAAACTATTTTTTTTATTATACCTACCAACGAAAAAAAGTCATCATGCATACCAATAATACGCATCTACAAATAATAATATGCTTTACCTAATTTACCTCCATACACAATAATAATTTATTATATATTTATATTTTATATGTATTAAAGTATTCATAACAAATAATATATTTTAATTTTTAGGCATAGGCCATCACCTATAGGCGTAATTGTAAATTTTAAACCAGGCCAATTAGAGACAGAAAACAAATAGGGGTGCCAAGGTACACCCAGCACCCCCCCAAATGGCGCCCATGTAGCCATGTAGGTACCTATCGTGTTTAAAAAATATTACCGTAGGTACTTAAATTTTCAAGTTATTTCGGCGTAATAAACGGGATTGGTTTGACGTATCCGCATCGTACCTACACATTACTGCAGCAGTTAAATGTTCATTTCCGAAGGGCCGACCTCCAAGATGTCACCTGAGGTGATCGTCGAGGTGGCAGACATGATCGCCGATTTGACTGGCGGTCCAGCGCCGAGTTTTGGATATCGGAACAGTTACTATAGACGTGAGGTTTACGCGTTGACTGCCGTTTACCACAATCAAAATAATAACATAACTATTATGTTAGGTAATAATAATTTAAATATGTAGGTTATAAGTTCTTACATCAACCTCGAAGATTTTATATATGACTTTGGCGTTTATGAAAGCCGCACCGTTGTTCCGTATTGGTGTGAAACACCATATCAAAAAAAATGTTCTCAATAGTAAGTACCACGGAAATAGCAATAGGACAAATCCGCAGACCTGCTCTACGATCAAGACCGCGCAGAATGTAAGCCAGTACGTAAACTTTATGTTTTGGGCTTCGGCAGCGGCTTCAGCGGGAGCGTATTTCTGCCACTTTGGAGGCGAAATTATTAGTGACACCGTTGCTTGTGCTGGGTATATCAACCCAATCATGTTGCTCAACACCATAGCGTTAGCCCCAAAAACGTAGAGGATGACCGAAGTTGCCAGCAGAAGTCCTATCAGTAGTTTAAATCTGGGAACTCCGGTCCGCGTTTCCAGCCGTCCAAACAAATCCGTATATGGTTTGGATGTGTCGTGCAACATGTTGTCGATGATTTCCATCACCAATTTAACTTGCTTGGCTTGTACCATATTGTTATTATAACAATGTTATAAGGCCGTGACTGAATTTATATAATATTTTATTATTATTATTTGAATAAATTATATTACGCCGACCGCCGAGAATTTTTTAAATTTTTGAGTTATCTACCAAAGTACCAATATAATTATTTTTAGGTAGGTATTTATTTAATTAACTTACTGTTGGTTTTAATTTACTTTATTGAATAATTATAAATTTGAGAATGTTTATTATACAAAAAGTATTCCGTTACTATAGTTAAACTGCATTTGACCACTTAATTATTCATAAGTTTTTTATTGAAGAAAATCGAAACAGTTTTACTGCACTAAACGGTGATGATGGACACAACAGTTAAAAAATTAGAATTTAAAAACAAAATATTATAAAACACACATTATTGTAAAATCAATATATTGATCACTCCGCTTAGAATCTAAAAGTATTATAACGTTGTGTGTTCTTACCTATTATACATTTATACCTACCTACCTATACCTATAGGTATGTACTATGTTATATAATACATGGATGATACAATGTACCTACCTATATGACATAATGTGGAAGGATAAAACAAAGGTTGTTTCCCTGTATTTGGCCCCGTAATAACTTGTATTTCTAATTATAATTTTTCAAATATTAATAAGCTGTATTAAGGTGCTATACTTATTATAAGTTTAAGTAGGTACTTATTGGTTAACTTAAAATAAAATAAAATATTTTTATCGTGTTATTTCAGATTGTTTTAGATAAGCAGGGTCGTGCCTAGGGAGGGACTTGAGTGCTAACCCCCGCCTGAAATTTTAACAAATTTACAAAAACGTATTACCTATGAAATAAATACATTTGAAATACGTGCTAATAAACAATACAAATATTAAACCCCTGAAAAGATTTCCAGACACGCTCCTGTATAGATAGGTACCTTAGTACCTAGCTATATGTACATTTGAATTTCCGATTCATATGATAGGTATATTTTGTTTTTAGAAATTTAATATTTAATTCGCATCTAATTTGTATTGCACAATTATATGGTTCGTTAGTATAATTAAATTATACAGACTGGACACTGGAAAAAATTAATTTGTAGTGGTAGGTATAATATAATATGGTATAATTGTATTTTTTTTTCTTCAGATAGGTAAATAATTTTAACTAATACAGTAAGAAATAATTTAAACGGTTGTAAGTTTTTCAAAACTAATTAGCTGTTTGTTGAAAATTAAAATCCGATAAAACTGTATTTTTCTTTCGAAGCAGCCAGAAAAACAATAGATATTTTTGATTTTAATACTTAATATTACATGCTTATATTGCCTATATTATATAATATTTTATTATAGTGTGTAGGCACAACGATTTTGTGGTTGAAAAATGAAAAAATATATTCATATCTTTCATATTTACCTGTATGGGTCTTCCATCATAATACCAGTGTATTATAATAATATGTATACCTATATAATATGGGTATATTATAATTTATAATAATATAATAAACACTCGTTATAATATAATGCCATTGATTATAATTTAAATACAAGTATGTAATTATAATCAATGATAAAACTATTGCAAATATTTGCCTCTTATCGCAAGTACAATTCACGATTGCACATTACGCATAGGTTTTGAAATAATACTTTTAAAGTTCTTAAAATTATTATAACCTGTTGGAAACTGAAGTTTAATTTGTTAACAGGTTGATTGAATTTATGTTGATATTTGTATTGTCATCAACTATGAAAATTTTAAAGGAGTACAATGACAATGTTAATAAATACATTAGCTTCATAAGAAATTTATAAATATTGCTTTAACATAAAAAGTAATACAATTTTATATTATAGAGATATTAAATATTCACATCAAGTGTCACAGTTGGGTAAATAGTAAAAATAAAAACTAGTAGGTAATTTAATTTCAATATAATATTATTGAGGTGGATATTCGTTGTTTTAGGAATTCTATATTATTGTGATCGCTAGATCTTGTTTACTCACATGTACTTTGATCTTTAATTAACAATAACAATTAATAATATTATGTCAAAGACTTGCAACCAGATTGTTGAATTGTCTTGGGTTATGATATTATCAAAAATAACAGTAATAAGTAATAGTTTATATTTTTAATGATACCTATTTGCCATTTGGTTAATTTATTTTTTTATACAAAATAAATGTGTAGAATCAAGTGGCCCACCGTTATAAACATAAACGAGGACACACAGGGGAAATTATTTTTCCCTATGGGTCTATCCACCTTTGTTTATACATATAATATACATATATGACGGGAGTATACTATAATACTTTATTACGTTATTACTTACTAGTATCACATTATGTATACTAAGAGAAATGGAGGGAAATAGTGATGGTGGTGAAACCTGTTATAGTTATAAAAGCCAGAAGAAGAGGAAGAAATGTCTCAGTAAGTAATACATACTACCTATTACCTGATCCATATGAAAATATTCAATTCACTGTAAATAACAATATAATATTTTATAGGTATTCTTTTTTTTAATACATAAGAAAAATTATGTGGGATTCATATACCCAGTCTGATAAAGGTGCATCGTTATTACCCCCAGGGCCCAGGACAGTAGGACTAGTACTGATTGTATTCTGGAACATTAATCATTATCTAACATTGTGTATTGCAATATTATTCTGATGTTATCTCGTGTATTACGCTCCTGTCGTAGTTCATTGACTGTTGTGGGAATTTACCAATATTAAACGCCATATTTACTGCTTGACCAACACCTGTTGTAAATTAAGTACACATAATATTTGTTATTATTTCAATATACAGTATATGAGGACATGGTGCTTTCATACTTGATCCACATGCAACTACACGGTTTGCAAGACCACATTCAAATGCTTCTTTAGATTTTATATCTCTGCCAGTCAATAATAGATCCATAGTTCTAGAATAACCTACAGTTTTTAAAAGCCGCTTGAGAAATATTTTTGAATTTGAAATATTTAATTTTCTGTCAATTGCCATTACAGCATTCTCTTCTACAATGCGCAGATCACACCACAAACACAAGTCAAAACCAATATTGTATGCAAATCCAGAAACAGCAGCTATGATTGGCTTTTGACAATGTGATTGTAAAAAGTCCTTAAGGAAAAATAAACAGTTTTTATATAAAATAAAATTAATAAACTAAATGTTTATTTATTAAATCATATACTTGTGGTGCCTCGGACAATTCACCAGGGTCGAACCCTGCACAAAATGATCCCCCTTCTCCATATAGAATAGCAATCGTTGATAAAGGGTCATTCTCAAAATTAGAAATAGCTTTTCTTAAATCATCTACAGTCGCCACATTTAATGTGTTTTTATCATCTGGTCTATTCAATGATATTAAAGTAATATGCTGGTGCTTGAATGTTTTAACATTAGGATAAATAATATTTTCTGAAATAATAAAATATATAACAGTTAAATTTATACTAATCGTTTTTATATTGAAGTAATTTTTTTTTGACTGATGTCTTTTAGAAAAGATGTAGAATTCAAAGATTTTTTTCTCTATTTTAAATTTATACAACCTTGTTTTGAGTAGGTACAGTATATTATACCTAACCCAAATGCTTTATTTCACATTTTAAACATTCAACTGTATCAATAAAGACATGAATAAGATACAAAAAAATCATACCATTAGATGTAAGAACGGCTCCGGACGAGAACAATTTATTACATTTTATTGATGGCTCAAATCGTAGGTAGTTCGTAGAATGGAGAAATAATTTGAATTGTTTTAAAAAAGCCATGTTCATGATATTCGAAATGAAAAATCGTTATCAGTTAATATTTTGTCAACATTATGTCATTATCAACCAGCAGCTGATTTAACCGCAGATATTAGATAATATTATCGCAATTACAATATCTATTCTGTGAATATATTATTATGGACATAAATATTACGTATAGGTTTAACAAAAAATAATAAATATAAATACTATCGCAATAACTTTGATTAGATACCTATTATTGAAACTAAATAGTAAATAAATAGGTAACTGAAATAGGTACCATTAATTATTTAAATTTTAACTTTTTGAAACTCTGAGTTTAGTATATTTTACGTATTGCATGTAGACGTAGGACACGTCTAGCTCTAATGCTATTTTGAATTCATTGACTAATTTAATATATCTTGAGTTTCTTATTGTATGGTAAGACTATTATTTTCATATTAAATAATGTTCAACCAAATGAATATCACATTATGTAGTGAATATTCAGAATGTTTAAATTCATTTAAAAAGTCTTCTCTTTGGTATTAATTTGGAAATTATCTAATTAATTTACTGATTACAAAATAATTTACCATGAAAAAACCTACTTCTATTCTAAAATTACTTCTGTTATTTATAACAGGGAACGTTCAAGGTATGTAATGATTTGTATGCTTGTTTAAATTAAATGTTACTATTATTAACTTTAAATGTACTATTTAGGTACAATTCATAAAAACCTTGCGCATTTTGAAACTTTACATGCTTCAGAATTTTCTCATAACATAGTGAAACGCGGAGTCAATGATAGTCCACATCCATTAAACAAAGTAAAAGAAGTATCATTCACCACATTGGGAAGGTAATCCATTATATTAAATAACTGTATGTGTAAATATGTAGTGCACATGGAGCATAAGTGTTCCTAGACTTTCATTAAGTGTGTCTTTTGGGTCTGGGACTTGAATTATAGGACCTTAAGTAGCATTACAAGTAGTCCAGGCCGAACTATAGATATAAATATTCATTTAAGTATTTTTATAGAGATTTTCGATTAATATTAACACCAAAAAAAGGATTATTACATCATCAGTTTGAAGCCACAAGTATAGATGCTGAAGGAAATGAAACTCCAGTTGCAGTTGGTATGTTGAAACATAAATTATATTTATTATCTACTAACTTGTCAAACATACTTCTCATTATTATTTACTAAAACTAAGTATTTAATCTACATTCTATTTTTATTATTTATATAAATTGTAATGTACTTTTATATTATTTTTTAAAATTATTTGCATAATTTAGATCATAACCATTTTTATGATGGCCGGGTATTTGGAGAGAAAAGTTCACATGCTAGTGTACATTTAGATAAAGGTGTTATGACAGCTATTATTGATGTGCCTGGTGAAACTTATCACATTGAAGTATATAAAACAGTTTAATTTACCCTCATTAGTTGTTATTTTACTATTTTTTTTTCATTTTAGCCATCTTGGAGACATATGGTCGACAAAGATAACAAAACAATGGTAACTTATAAGGCATCAGATGTACGATTAAGTTGGGAACATTCAGACCTAAATCAACATAAGCCATGTGCTTATGTAAAAGAAGATGCAGGTTTGTGTTTTACACATGTTAATTTTTTATTTGATTAAACTAATATTATTAAGTTTTCAGAAGTGGAAACTGTTGATGATGACGATGATCACTTAAACTCAATTACACGTTCTAAACGTGATGCTGATTCTTATGACTATATGATTACACCGACGAGAACGCGTTGCCCATTGCTTTTAGTTGCTGATTATAGATTTTTCAGAGAAATGGGTGGAGGTGATACAAAAACAACTATAAATTATTTAGTGAGTATTGATATATTCAGAAGTATTCCAAAAACTTTTACTAGGCTAATTTGACAATTTTCTGTTTTATGAAAAAAATTGGCTACCTTTTAATATTATGTACACTTACACGGTGTCAACAAACAAATACTGTCTATTTTTATCATTATTTGGAAAGCACTTTAATTTATCCAAACATAAAGTATTTTAATTTTAAACATACCTATAATGGCTATAAATTATATTTAATATGCATAAAATCTATTTATATATATATTTTAGATAAGTCTGATTGATCGTGTACACAAAATTTATAATGATACTCTATGGCTGGAACGTCAAGAATCTGATGGATTTCGCGGCATGGGTTTTGTTATTAAAAAAATAACAGTACATAGTGATCCAACTAAAGTAAGAAGTTCAGAGGATCATTATAACATGGTTCGAGAAAAATGGGATGTTCGATCTCTACTTGAGGTATTTTAATTTATATAAGATGTCTTATTATACTTAAAACAAATGAGTTACACACATTACACTTTGTCTACACATTTTATTTCAACTTCTAGCGTTTTAGACTTTTGCTATATTTCTATGTCTTCAATCTAATTTCATATATACCTTTATCACCTCCATACCCTTTTACTTAAGTCTACTCTGCGTTTATCTATACTGAATCTTTACTAATTAGTATTTAATTTTACTTCTTCCTCAACATGTCCAAACCATCTCTTATATTCTTTCTCATTTTCTCCACATTTATGTTAACTACTTATTTTTAAACTTCTTAACATTCTCATTTCTATTTTTTTCCATTTTGTTCTTGAAACCATATACTTATAACTTATAAATATTACAGTAAAATATTTAATTATTAAATATATAAGGGAATAAATATATATAATATATATATCTGTAATTATTAATTTTACAATTGATGTATCATCTGTAATAATAAATAGGAGTTTTCTAAATCAAAAGATGTATCCAAGTATTGTTTAGCGCATCTGTTTACGCATCAAACATTCAGATCAAAACGATCTTCAGTATTGGGTCTAGCATATATAGCTTCACCTAGAAGTTATGCAATTGGCGGCATATGTAGTCCTGGTGAATATTCTTATTTATCACACATTTTACTGATGGAAAAGGACTAAACGCACAAATTAATCTCATAAATGTTTAACTCATACTAATAAAATATTATTAAATGTTGTCTTGGTCTAATAATGCACAGGTGTATATTATGTGTCATTATATTGTTGGTGATAAATTAGATTATGAACTAATTCAAGGATTTTTATAATACATGCAACTATGTTAATTAAAAATTACTAATAAGGCTATTTACGTACGCAGTTACATATTTTAACACTGAATTCGGTAACATATTCCAGCCCTTAATAATATCTAACCCCCTAGATTTTTGCTTTTGCATTTAACACTTGCTATAATTATAATCAAATATATAATCATTGATAAAAATTAATTTTCTGAGTACAATAGTAGATTCATTTGTTTGGTGCTTTAATTTGATATTTGCTTAACTATTGAATAAATAAATATGTTTAGAATTGGCCAATTATTTTAATATGCATCTCTATTTTTGCTTTATTTTAACTAAAAAAAAAAAACTATATAATCTATAACTATTGCTTTGCTGGTGGCAGGTTTTTAGCCGTGAATATAGCCATAAAGACTTCTGTTTGGCCCATTTATTTACCGACTTAAAATTTGAAGGTGGTATTCTAGGACTTGCTTATGTCGGTTCTCCTAGACGTAATTCAGTTGGTGGAATTTGTACACCAGGTGATCGAAGCATTAATGTTTAAAATATATTATTCTAAAAAATACATTTTTCTAATTGAATTTTGAAATTTAACAGAGTATTTTAAAAATGGATATACGTTATACCTTAATTCTGGCCTAAGTTCAAGTCGTAATCATTATGGACAACGAGTAATTACACGAGAAGCAGATTTAGTTACTGCTCATGAATTTGGTCACAATTGGGGTTCTGAACATGATCCAGATATAACTGAGTGTAGTCCTACAGCTAGCCAGGGAGGATCCTTTCTTATGTATACATATAGTGTCAGTGGATACGATATTAATAACAAAGTATGTTTAAATAAAAAAAAATTAAATTGTATAAATTGATCTGCATCCATTATAAATTTTCAATTTTCTCAGAGATTCTCTCCATGTAGTTTACGATCTATACGTAAAGTATTACAAGCCAAATCAGCGCGTTGTTTTTCTGAACCAGAGGAATCATTTTGTGGTAATCTTAGAGTTGAAGGAAATGAAGAATGTGATGCTGGTCTATTAGGTACTGAAGATAATGATTCATGTTGTGACAAAAATTGTAAACTCAGAAGAGCTCAAGGTGCTAGATGCAGGTACTGTAATACATATAATATACTATGCAGTTATTTAATTGTTTGTCTTTTCATATTGTGGTTTAGTGATAAAAACTCGCCGTGCTGTCAAAATTGTCAATTTATGGCATCTGGAGTGAAATGCCGTGAAGGGCAGTTTGCCACTTGTGAGCAAGAATCTCGTTGTACAGGTACTGGAGCTGAGTGTCCTAAAAGTCCACCTATGCCTGATGGTACTGGGTGCCTTGAAAGAGGTAAATGTCGTTCTGGCAAATGCATACCTTTTTGCGAGACACAAGGATTACAAAGTTGCATGTGTGATACTAGTAAGTTAAAAAATTATTTATTGCTGATTTTAGATATATAATTCCTGAAATATTATTAATTTAATCTTAATACGATTGTTAATCATAATTAAAGAACTGAATTATATGCATTTTCATAATTATTCATACTGAATGTACGCATAACTATGATTGTCTAAAATCTGGGCATTTCAAATCATACTGATTTTAATTCAGTGCTCAACTTAGCATAATTAAAGTAGGGAGATTGTTTACTTTTAAAAAGAGAGTGTCTCCCTTCCTTTTTTAATCATTATTGAGCCGCAGTGTTTATGCCTCACACCCCCTAATACCTCTTTTTAAATCATGTATAAAAAATTTATAAATAATCAATTTAAAAAAAAAGATGATGAATCTTTGATTGAACCCACTAAATTAAATATAATAAAAATATAAAATGAATACATAAGTATATAATTTTTTGGTTAAAATTCTAAACATTTTTTAATAAATTTAAATGTGATTTTCTTAATTTTTTTATTTATTTTAATATAAAGATGATTTGACAATATAGTCTGCTAAAAGATAGGTATTCTGTATAAATAATACTCGGTAGCTTAGATTTAAAAAAATATATTAACTTTTTATTTTTTTTGGTTCAATTTTTCAATGCTTGACACCATATTTTTTTTTGCATATAGAAGCATATTTTGCCATTTTGATCGTACATATTTGCATCATATTTAGCTCCTTTTAGTTCATATAATTTCATTATCTAATCATAATAGTTTCTTATTTTCAGTATTACAATCATGCAAACGGTGTTGTCGTATAAATTTAAACGATACATGTTATCCAGTTGATCCACCTGATGTATTGCCCGATGGAACACCGTGCATTCAAGGATTTTGTAACAAAGTACTGTTATAATGTTTATTTTATGCTTTTGTGAAACAAAAATTATAGATTATTTTGGTTTGTTATAGGGTGCATGCGAGAAAACTATTCAAGATGTTGTGGAACGTTTTTGGGATATCATTGAAGAAATCAACATTAACAAGATGTTAAGATTCTTAAAGGATAACATTGTAGGCACAGTGATTTTGGTTACTGGTTTGATATGGGTACCAGCGTCTTGTATAATTAACTGGTTAGATCATAAACGTGCCAAAGAAGTCCGTGAAAGAAGAAAATGGGAAGATCAGGATGATTTTGTACAGATGTCCAATGATGCAAGACCAAAAAAAATAATTTACATAAAAGTGCCTACTAGTCAAATGGAAATTCTAATGACGAACAAATAAGATACTTAAATTAACATATTTATTATGTTATAAGCCAATAGTATATTTAATACTCCAGGATCTCTATGATTAAAACTTAAAAGCAAAAGAATATTTTGTTTTAATTCTATTAAGTTACCTTTTATTATTATTTTTTTTTTACATTTTAAAATATAATAAAAATCTTTGTTTTTTAAACTAGTCACAATATTAAAATTAAGGTTTATAAAAATAGATAAGAAATTAACAATTAATTTTAATTATTACATATTGGTATTACAATAAATCAATTTGTTTTATTATACAAATATATTGTACTCAGTGTATGTAATTCAAATTATAGTTAATAAATTACATACAATAATATCATATATATCATATTATACACAATATATTTCTATTTAAAACATAATTTGACAAAAAATTACAAGCAGAACAATCATAATATACAAACTAATACTTAAGCATAATTAATATTTATACTTTTTTTTTATCAACAATTTAACAGTTTACAGTAATAAGTAAGAAATAAAAGTAAATTAACATAATATATACGCGTAGAACAATAATAATAATAATAAAAAAAAAAAAAAACAATTAATTCAACTGACCTTTATAAAATATAAAAAAAGTTTTCAAAATATATTAAACTGTGTTTAATACTTTTAATTTAATTAATAATTATACACAAAATAAAATACTTATTTTAGAGTATATAAAATAATAATTTCATAATTATTGTTTTTGTGTTTAATTTCATACAAGTGTGTTCCAAACAAAAAAAGCAATTGACCCTCTCAAACCACGTCCGTACCATGCGTACTCGCGTTGTTCATGGTCTGTACGTACAGTACAATTAAAAGGTAGGGACAGAGTTGTAACAGCTTGGGAACACAACTGTAAAAAGGACGGCACCGCGCTCATATTTTCTACCAAGATGTTTGGTAAGAGCTGTATATATAATAAAAATATAAATCACTGTTTTATAAAGTAACAAATAGTGTGCTTGCATAAAAAAAAAGTAAAATTATATACTAATATTCATACATAATTATTTCCTTAATTAAATTTTAATATATCGAGTTTAACATGAAAAATTTTGGCTTAAAATTAAAAAAAAATAACATGTATTTCGTATAATATATTACTATATTAATAGTATATTTACATATACTTTGTTAAGTAGATCATGTGAAAAAATATTTAAAAGAAAAAAAATAATCAATCATAATAATACTTCAGTCTGTTGTTGAATAACCTAATTTGATATTATAGCAAAGTTTAGTTAAAACGTCTCTGTGCTTTTTAAGTAATAACAATAAATTATATTAATAATGGTTATAGATACACTAATATAGTTCTATAACATTAATTATATACTGAATAAGATAATAATAAAGCTATAGTTACATAATTACTCTATTAATTATTAGCAAAACATAAATCATTCTGTATAGTGTATAGTTATTATCTACTAACTAAAATGGAAAGAAATAAGTTTATATTATCCTAAAGAGCATAATGGAAGAAAAAATATATGTATCAAATAGTTTTTAGGTGGGTTACTTGGTTATAATATAACACTATATCATTTTTGATAATCATAATTTCCACATGTCAATTAAAAAAGTTTGAGCCGTTGTTTATGTCCATCGAAAATAATGAACACACATATTTAAAAAAATTAAAAAATGTTAAAAATAATGGTACTTAACTTGGTAAATAAATGTTATTTTAACAAAATATACAACATATATTATTTGTCAGGTACAAAATTAACAAAAGAAAAGTAGAAAAGAAGTAAAGAACTCACACTAGATTTACTCATGAAACAAAATGCTGTTTGTCTAAGAGCTATCTTTTATTCACTTCTGAATAAATCGAATTGTGATTAATTTCATTCAAGTCTACTTTTAAACTTTCATAATTTGGATCATTTTCAACATATTCAACAGTCATTGTCCTAGTCAAGCTTGCATAGTCTGGTTCAGATGGTTTGTCAATTTTTTTTATCCGAGCGTAACCATGACTAGTGGGTCGTAACTCTTCGTAATTAGGATCGACACCCGACGTCTTTTTAGGTTCAACCAGTCTATCATAAATACCTTCATCGTATAGAGGGGGCACAATTATAGGAGATGTTTGTTCTGGTGAATCATTGCGTTTCTTCATTACTTTAGCATACATCTCATCCAGGTATTCTGGAGGTTTTGGTAAAGGTGAATTTGCCTGTCGTTTTTCAGGCTTAGGCGAATTAGAACTCACAGCACTTGATGAAGAATCTACAAATAAAATTGATTTACATTTACAATTTATGTATACTATCAATATATAGATATGTACCAGAGGTGGGTCGAACTGTTCAAGTTTAAAAAAAACCAAACCGAACCAAACTCGAAATTCTATAATTAATTCAAAACTTCAAAATAATTTAAACTACAAATAAATTCCAACACGTCAAACGTTTGTAACCTAAAATATTCCTAGTGCTTAATAAACATTTTTATTTTGTCTATACTTCTATAGTCTATCTTTATACCCATATTTTCTACTAGTTTGTTATTTTTAATGTGGAGTTAAATTTTAATTCTAACTGCATTATTGATTGTTGTTATTTTTAATTTTAATATTACAAAAGTAAAATTTAAACCATGATCCTACCCTGACATTGATTATTTCTTGTGCCTTTAAATTATTTATAGACTTACATAATTATTTTGGATTAGTACTTAGTAATTATTGTAATGTAAATGGTACCATTTTACGGCGATCTAATGGCTTTGTGGTTGACCTGGGTTTCAAACTAACAAGTTGTCTGGATTTTAGACCTCATATAGACATGGTGAGTTGCAAGGCATTGAAATCACTTGGATTTATTATGCAAACTGATCATTCCTTCAGTAACAGTTTAGCTCTTAAGGTACTCTACTGAGCTTTTGTGCGGAGTATTCTGGAGTATTGTAGCGTAATCTGGGATCCCAAATCCCAATGCAATTAGTGGCTCTCACCAACAGATCCTGTGCAGAGACGGTTTCTTAGGTTTGCTGGCTTTTTGCTACAAATCCCTCGTACGTAACATGATTACAACCTGTAGCTACAAGACTCAGTTTAGATTCCTTGGATGATCGCCGGCAATCACTTAATCTCCAGTTCTTAAATAATATTCTATCTGGTAAGACAGACTCTCCTATCCTTGATTAGTTTTAAAGTACCTCAATGATCTGTCTGACATTCTGTCCCTTTTTCCATTCCATTATACTCCACAAACTATATGTTAAATGAACCTATTAGGCGTATAATGTCTATTGCCAATGTGGACCCCTCCTTCTCTTTTAAAATTACTAATTAATATTATTGTGTATAAATCTTAATATATTGTAACTATATATTATATATGTGCTATGCACTATAGTCTATAGTTAAAGGGCACAGCCTGTAAAATCTTAATAAATAAATAAATAATTGAAGTTCATAACTCGCTGAACAATAATAAAAGTTAATATTGATTATTGTTATTCATAAATCATCATTATTTATAAGTTATAACACTGGTCCTTACTCGTTAGACGTTACCCGATTAGTTATCAATGTTATTAGTGTTATTACTTATTGGCAAGGCTGTTCTATTCAAATTTGACATCACACTGAATTTATCGGATCGATATACTATTAAAAGGTTTGGTTCTAGAATACATTTTTGAGTTTGACCAACTTCTAATATGTACATTTTTAAACTATATAAAAATTACCCTGTCTGGAATGTGTTTGTTCAGGTCCATTAATGTGCGATGTAGAAGCTTTATATGTCTGACCTGTTGAAGCAACTGGCATATTGTTTGCACTAGGTATCTGAGCATAGGTTTCACTTCCACTAGTGTATACATTATTGCTTGGGTCAATAATAGCTGCATACATTTCATCTATGTAAATTAGAAATACATATTTATTATAGGATATTTTAATATTTAAATGTAGCTATATCACTTACCAGAATCATCTGAGACAAAAGCATAATGAGGATCTGATGGTATACCACCATTTCGAGCATTGGACATGATCCTTGATAATGGTTCACGAACACTGATACTCGTGTATCCTTCTAAAATTTGGTTATAATTTAAAAACAAAAAAGATTTAAACAATAATTATTTTAATAGTATTCTTACTACTAGAATCATGCGAATCGCCACTATAATGTCCCTGTCTTGGTTGCACATTTATTGGATGTTCTATTGGTCCTACTGGTGGAGTCATATAAGGAATGTTAATACTAGCAGCTTCATCACCTGCAATCACACTAGCCGCTGCTATATCTTGATTGGGAGCCCTGTCAACTTCATCCAATTCTATTGACTCAGTCAAACTGGCTTTCTCCGATCTATAACATTTATTTTTAAAATAATATATATTTTTGAAACATAATGTGGACTAGTGGACTTATTACCTTTGGGAACCAGGATATTGATTAGTTACATTATGCACACCAACTTTAGCATATGGATGTTCCTGTTTTAATTTGTCATATGGATTTTCCTTGTTCACACAGGCGTAGACACATTCACTTTTGGATGCTGTAGTGCCACTCGATGGAGACATTGTGTTATTGACATATTTTGAAGAGTTTCCTTTGATGTCATTTTTATTTTCTTCAACAGTAGCATACAGTTCAGAGTTTGTATCACCACCATACCAAACAGCAGTGGCAACAGCATCTGAACCTCTAGGGGTTTCAACAGGTAAATCAGGAAGACTTCTAGTAGCTGAAGATAAAGTTGCACCAGCTGAACTTCTGTTGAAATAAAAATTGAAATATTAGATACAAATGAAATTATAAAATATAAATACAATTCTTAATATAAAAACCTTTTGGTACTATTTGTTGGGGATGGACTAGTTGATAAGTTCCTGTTCACTGGTTCTGGTCCAACATCAGGATTGGTAATTTTTACCATGCCAGCAAGACCAAGTAATTCATTTCTATTGTAATACAAGCAAACAAACAAAAATAAACAAAACATTCCATTCCAAAAAAAAAAAAAATTAATTGCATTACTTTTGAGTTTCAATTTTTAATAGACTAAAAATATTTATTATTGTTGAAAAATAATAGCAACAATTATAGGCTCATTTTCATAAATGCAACTAGTGCAAGCATTTATTTTTATAATTTTTTGGACGACATTTCTTCACAAGACAAAATATATAAAATAATTCTATAACAAACTACAAAGTGATATCCTCGGTGATATCTGATATTAATATAGTCATAAAAGGTTACACTAAGCAATGCATACTTTTAATAATATAATATAATCAGATCTAGGAAAACCTACCTATACTCTGTCCAGCTAGAGAACATGCTGGGGCTCATCATAAATTAGTTCTTCCGCATATCACTATATCCCTATGCAACCTCCTGCCATAGTGGGTCTCAATGGCAGGATGTCGAGTGGGGGTACGCAGAATGGTGTGACACTAGATGGACCGAGTTCAGGTAGGTACATAATAGTTTTTTATTTTTATTTTAATACCTATATTATATAATAATTTATGTCAACATTATTTGATTAATTATTGAAACCATGATTAATGAACGATCTGTGGGAAATTTAAAACCACTTCTTGTTAAGAAAAATTATTATAAAAAGCTAAGCTATCTGAAATCTGTAAAATAATTATAGGTACTATAAAAATATAAAACAGTAGCTTATTACTATATTTGAAAATAAATGTGAAATGTTATACACAAAATCACTCAATTGAAATTCTAATAAAAACTTAAATTGAAAATAAAAGTTAGATTTTATGACCAATGTGAATGTATATAGAGAATATTTTTCTATTTTTTTTTTTTTTTTTTGATATATTGACAAATTTAGTTTATTGGGTTTAATATTTATTCTTGACATAAAATTAATGTATAACCTCAATTTTTAAGTGTCATCATTGGAAGGCTGCTTTTATCAAGACTGTTTAGTGTTTATGTATATATTTATATCAGCTAATACTCTTACTGTACCCATGGGGTAAAGATTGTGTATATGTTACGGTCCAGGTGGACAAATCAGTCATTGTAATACAATGTCCGGACATTGTATACAATGTCTAAGACATTTGGGCAAAGTAAATAATACATATTTAATTCCTGTATAGACTAGGTCATTGTAATACAATGTCCAGTCATTGTATACAATGCTAAAACTGGTGTGGTCAATGTGAATATTAAGAGTTATTTTAGAGTTTAATATTTGTTATTTCTTTCAGGCACTACGTTCTACGGGTTACGATAACTTTTATCGGTAGTGTCATTATAGTAGATATAATTAGGAATCGGTGGGCATTTTCAACATACGCCGCTTGGATATTCGTCGTCCATCAATAACAACAATTTATATCGCAATTATTATTATCATGGAACTCTATGTAGGCACTAGGCATATAGCCATATTTATCATAGACGACAGTACGCGACACGCGTACTGCTGTTTACCTGTGCCGTTTAGTGCTGTGTTATAATTGTGTAGTATTTGTGCGTGTTGTTTTTAAAATGGAAAATACATTTAATAATCGTTTAAATAATATTTTAGATCTTAAAAAACCTAACAGTACATATTTAAGTAAACTTATATAAGTCATTAATATATGTATTTTGTTCACTTGGCACCTGCAGTTCTGGTCATTGTATACATTGTCTGGTTTATGTGAATAATTATCTACATGGCTTGAATAATTCGGACATTGTAAACTTTGTCCGGACATTGTATTACAATGACCATTTATCTACTTGGACCGTAACATATATAATAATAAAGGAAAAAAAAAATTCTTGACATTAGTTATTTTTGTGCATTGTTGAAAATATATTATTCATCTACTTCGATAGACGATAACCACCTAATTAAAAAAAACCTAGGTAATTACATTTTTTTGAGAATTAATTCCATTTAGGTATATAGCTAATAAATTATTTATCAATAATATTTTAACTTTCTTAATCAAGTACAACTTGATCCAAAAAAAATATTACCTAATGTGTACGTATTTAGTTTAGACATAAAAATCATTAAAAATATATTTATTTTAAATAAATACCTTATAGGTACCTAATATGTAACTAAAATTGAACAGACAACTTTAAAATATTTTTAAAATGTTTTATTATAAAACTTTGGTGTACTTATAATTAAAAACAAACAATATACATGAATTACAAACACAACATGCACATAAATAAAACTTATATAGAATAATTCACCAAGAATGTTCACCTTCATATCTTTTCCATTAATAATGAATTATTCAAATTATGGTTTTGTTATTTTAAAATATACTTAAGGACCATATTTTCAAATACCTACTTTGACTTTTTTACCATTAAAAGAAAGTCCAATGTCGATACTAACCCCTTTTTTAAAATGACAACTGACAAATCTTTTTTTAGTGTACATTTTTCATTTACATTACGTACTTCAGGTAGTTCAACTGAACTGCGTTGAAAATTGGGTGGTTGGTAAATAGAGTATACTTTCTAGTCTTTCTGCTGTAATTTTATTAAACACAGTAATTTCATTAAATTATTTGTAATTAATTTGTGTGGCCTGTCGGTTAATCAAAATATCTAATTATCTAAACTGCCAGTTTTAATTTCATTCGGTGCCAATGATTTTTAAAAAAGTATTACAAAAATATAAAAATAAATGTAATACCTAAAACTTTATACAATTATTTTTAATTTTTAATATATAAATATTCTTATTCTTTTCAAGCTTTTACAGCCCTTTAAGGACTGTCACTGTGTCTTATGTATTTGTCCATCTGTTTCCATCTATACTATTTTCCATTTTTATTTACATTTGATTAAATCTTCTTTGATTCTGTTCGGCCAACACTGTCCAAGGCAATCTCTAGGTTTCTATCCGTTTAAGTTTCCTACCAAGACTTATTATTAACATGGCCAGCTCACTTTAATTGTTAATAAGGCAAGCATTTATACCAGGTTTTTGATTTGTTGGACTTCTTTATTTATTCTTGTCCTGTAAACTTAATTTCCTAACATTGGTTCATATACCCATCTAAGTACTCTTCTTTCATATTAAGATATTTCCCCATGATATCATCACATGTGTATGTTTACATTGATCGTTTAGAGCCGGGGTGGCAAACCTATGGTACCCTATACTAAAAGTATAAGGAAGCCCCTTAAAATTTAAATGGAATACAAATTTTAAGTATTTGGAAATATGGTTCTTGAGTATGCTTAGAACTTCAAAAATTCATTATTAAAGGTATATTGGAGGCAAGCATGCTTGTTGAATCATTCTGTATAAGTAGCACCATAAATATGTTACAAATATCTACTACCTATACAGTTTTAATATAAATCAAATACAGCTTATAATAGTAAAATCGAACTCAATAAACGTAATTTTAAACATAATTATAAAATATGACTCACTTTGGTATTGATTTGTGACATCCGCATATACAGGCAACAATCAGTATGACGGTAGTAAACAATAGTCCACCAGACACTAACCATATTAAGCTATCCTCAAACATCATGCTATTGTAATAGAATTAAATGTCATTTTAACACGAATAGAACTTAACCTTGAGCGTTTTTAAAAATTAGAATTCGGTTTTTGAATCAATTTTGAAAGTAATCTTAGTACGTTTTACATATTTCTTAGCGATTGAGCATTTGCAAGACTTACACCGCATAGTTACACAATAATCACAAAACAACATTAACATGAATTCAATAGTAACTTGAATGCACAACTTTAAAAACCGATTACCAATAACAAATGGAGTAATTGCATTTCGGTATACTTTCCAAATTAAAGTTCATGTTAAAAAATTGTTTAATGTTTATCAACCGTGTTATCAAAATTTTTTTCTTATTACGGTAATCCCCACTTTCCGTCAAATAGGTGTAATTACTAATTCGTAGGTATCCACAAGTTGGTGAGTCAATTCACTAATCTTTGGCCATGAAAATAATATGATATGATTTATGATAAATGATAATAATATAATATATTTTAAAATTTGACGTTTTGTGCTACTTTTGTTGTTTGTTGATCGTTCTGTAAACGGTAGATCTGACACTGTTTTAATGCAATACATTTTTTTAGGTATTTTAGTTATATAATATTATAATACTAACTTTGATACTTATCAATTATTGCATTTCATTTTATTGTTTTTGTATAACATCAAGAACCATGGGAAAAAGAACAGTTTTAATTATCTTATTACTATGTTATTATGTAAGTGCATATTCGCGTTCAGATGAAAACGAAACGTTGAAAAAAAAACTATCCTTAAACAATGAACCAGAATTCAATGTTCGACAACTTAATAAACCATTCAAAATTAATAAACTAAATTTAGTTTGGAGCAAAGCTAAACAGGTAACTCTTAACGATCACTAGGTATTGTTTTTATATTTTATTTTAAAATCTAAACAATGTGTTTCTTATTTATAGAGATGTTCAGAACCAGAATTGAGATCTTTGCTTTCAGAGCTCCGAATTCATGATGAAGACGAGCGAGAACTTAAGGTTTACAAAACCAAAAACTTAGATAAAGATGGCGAAATGGAATCTATTGTCCGAAAAAAACTTTTAGGTAAAGTAACATGTTTGTTGTGTTGTGTCATTTCACGAACTAAGTTTGAATGGTTCTTAAAATATAATTTACATTTTAAGATTATTTGAGTTTTCATAGTATACTTTAGGGACCTGAGTCTATTGATTAGGATTTATGGCTTAATCCTGTTGATCAGCATATCTGGACATCTGGTATATAATATAATACAATATAATGTTACTTTTAACATTGTTTTGGCATAATTAAACTAACAAAAAAAATATTGTATTTTTTAAACTACTTATCAGGAATAAAGTTAAATTTGTAAATAATTATACTAGGTATAATTATTTAATTAAGATAGCAAAAAAACTATTAATAAGTATTAGACGATTAAAAATAATGTGTACTTTAATAACAATATACAGTGGAACGTTAATTTATCCGCACTACGTAATTTTTGCACAAACTTATTTATAGATTCAAGTTTTATCGTTTGTATTATGATATTATTTAATATTTAAAATTAATTTATTATCTACTGGGGCTTACTTTAATATAAATATGTAATCTTAAATTTAGTTGGTTCATACCTCTTTTGGCATTGAGTACACGTTTAAATTAAAATTGGTTCTAAAATAAAACAATATTGTTTTAAAACATAAATTTAAATATTAGAAAACTTGATAAATACATAAATAAAACATTTAAATTCATGTTTATTGTATATTTTTAATCAACTCTTCGGTCCCAATAAGTGTGGATAATTAAAATTCCACTGTATTGGTAGGTAGTCAAATATTCTTTAAAGTTTGATATTTATCGGTTGAACTACCTCTAATGTACTAAAACACTCAATGAATTTGAAGCTAATTTGTTATATAATTTTTATTTTTTATTTTATGTTTTTATTGATCAATATAGTATAAAAATGTATAAATTATAATTTGATGACTTCTATGCATTACTTTAAAGGTATATTGGAAAGATACAAGTTGAGTTATCATTTTGATGATACTGTGAATGAACCTCAAATTATTAATCATACACATTTTGAAACACAAGATCGTGTTTCTGGAGATTCATCCAAAGTTGTTGATAAGTATTTGTTGCATGATAAACGATTAAATCAACTGTGGGACCAAGCTAAGCAATCTGGTTTTACAAGTAATATAATTAATAATTACTAATTTTTTAATTAGTTATTGAAACATTTTTTAAATATTTTTTACATTTATATTTAGATATTGAGCTAATAGCACTGAAAGAAGAATTTTTAAGCCACCAAAAAAAAATTGATGAATTTTATACGTTGACGAATGAAATTGAGCACATGCAAAATGACATACCTATAGGTAAATATATTTTATTAACTCAAAAATTAGTAATTGAGATTATGCAATTAATTTTCATTTGAACTTCACTTTTTAGCAATTTCAAAAAAAGGATTAAAAGATGATTTCAATTCATTACATGAATCTCAAGATTTTACAGATTTCAGTCATAAACAAAGAAACTTACAGTAAATATTTATGTGTACTTAGAGAGAGATAAAAAAAGATAATGTGTTATATCCATAGGCGTGCGCACAGGGGCAGCAGAGTGTGCTCTTGCTGCCTCTGAACGGTTCGATTAGATTTGTAAGTGTTGAACGGCCCCTACTATCCAAGCCGGGCCACTGTTTAATACACAATAAAAAATTAGTTACTCAAAAAATGCATTGAATTATGAATTCTTTTTTGACTTTTTGTGTTTGACTAGGCCTATTTTTAACACAGACCACAGTGTACTATTATTAACATCCATTAAAGACTTGTATGGCGTAATCTTATATACTTGATCAAAAATTATAAATACTAGGGTTTACCATGTCTTATCCTAATGATAAGTAGGTACACTTAAATATTAATTTCATTACTACCATCCCCAGATCATGTGTAGACATTTGTATGAAAAGAACGGGCCAGGTTAGATGTAAAGATGCCAGTAAAGATGTTCGCTGCCTCTGACTTGAAACTCTGCGCACTCCTATGGTTATACCTTAGACCAGTGGTGCGCAACCTGGGGGTCGCGAAATTTTATTAGGGGGTCGCCAGTAATCACCAAATGAAAAAGTTTTATACTATGTATATTGTATATTGTTTTATAGTTTTATACAAAGTAAAATTATTTTGTACCGTTGATGGCTGTGTCAATCGTAATATTATGACATTATGTCATATCTTAATGTTGCGATAACAAGTTCTATTGAATCACACAGTATATGGATTATTTTTAAATTGAATTTAATCAGTAATTTTATTTAATCTTACGGTTATTATCGCTCCAGATTAAATGTTGAAGCTGATTTAAGAGTAGCAGTGTCAAATATCAAACCAAACATAGAATCTATCATGTCTACAATGCAAGCTCAGGTCTCTCATTAAAATAATTAAATAGTAATTTTAAATGATTTAAAAATTATCAAACCAAACATAGAATCTATCATGTCTACAATGCAAGCTCAGGTCTCTCATTAAAATAATTAAATAGTAATTTTATAATTTTAAAAATTTAAAAATGTTTGATTATCATTATAATGATACATTTTTTAATTTTAGATTTTATAAAACTCTAATTTTTTTTTTTTTTTGTCATATTAGTTTTTTATTTGTACAATCTGTATAAAATATAATTACAATAAGTACAATGGAGGGATAATACAATATTATAGATTATTGGTCATAGTTGGCTTGATGAAGAAGCTATTCATTAATAGCACTTCATGGCGGGATGGTGGACTTGTCAACTAGTCAACTAGTAGGTCACGGCACCAACTACGCTTTAGACGTCGGCCAGGGTCACCCGGGATTGTTCGGGAAGAGAGGTTTTGGATGAGAGGGTTTCGGTGATTTGGAAGTTTAAGGTGGAAACGTTTATATAGGGTTTTGGCGACGTTTTTTACTGTCGGAATTAGGAGGTCCCTGTGGAGGGTGTCATTTGATACATAAAAAGGAGCTTTAGTAATCTGCCTGAGGCATTTAGATTGAAATGTTTGGATTCGATTTATATTCGAGTCTTTGGCTGATCCCCAGAGTTGAATTCCATAGGACCAGATAGGTTTGAGGAGTACTTTATATAAAAGGATTTTATTGTGTAGTGTGAGATGTTTGGATGACAGGAGGAGGCGAAGTTGTCTTTGGCGATTATTTAGTACAAGTCGTTTATTACGTATGTGGGTAGCCCACGTGAGTCGGCGATCTAGGTATAAACCTAGGTAACGGACATTATGAGCGGTCGGGAGAGGTTGGTTATTAAGTGTGATGGAGGGGCAGGTTATTGGTCTGAGAGTGAATGTGCAGTGGATGGATTTGGATTCATTTAGTTTGAACCCCCATTCTTTGTACCATGTCGAGAGGATGTCGAGGTGGGTTTGGATTCTGCTGGATGCCTCGAGAGGGTCATGGTGGAGTGCCAGGATGGCTTTATCATCGGCGAAGTCACCAGTGGTGGTGAGGATGGTAGTGGGTTGGTCTGATGTGTACAGGTTGAACAAAAGAGGTGCCGCTACAGCTCCTTGCGGTACTCCAGCTTTAATTGATGATATGTCAGATAGGGCTGAGCCATATCGTACGGAGAAATACCTATCTTCTAGATAGGACTTGAAGATTAAGTAGAAGCTGGGAGGAAATATTGACTTTAATTTGAAGAGGAGACCGTGATGCCAAACTTTGTCAAACGCTTGTGCTACATCTAAGAAGGCGCCTGTGCAGATTAATTTCTTTTCAAGTGAATAGGAAATTTTGTCAACTATGCGATGAACCTGGTGTATGGTGGAATGGTTATTACGAAATCCGAATTGATTGTCTGGGAGGTTTGTGTCAATGATTGGGAGTAGGCGTTTAAGTGTGAGTTTTTCAAATACTTTGGAGAAGAAAGGTAGAAGGCTTATTGGTCTGTACGAGCTGGGAGAGTCAACGGGTTTCCCGGGTTTGAGTATCATAATTATGATCGAGAATTTCCAAAGCAGAGGAAAGTATGAGAGTCTGAGCATGGAGTTGTAAATGTGCGTGAGTGATAAGATGGCTTTTCTGGGGAGTTGGGAGGCAACTTCTGATGTAATTAGGTCGTAACCTGGGGTTTTATGACGCGCAGATTTATTGATTAAAAATTCGACTTCACTGGGTCTGATATGTTTTGGCGGAAGGGTCATAGGTAGTGGACTGGATAGAAAGTGGTCGACTTCAACTATTTTGTTACGGGGTATGGTATCAATATGTGGCTGGAACGTTGTGTGTAGGTGATGACGAAAAGCATTAGCTTTTTCTAAGTCACTGATAAGCCATGTGCCGTCAGGGTTTCTCAGAGGGGGTACTGGAGGTTGAGAGCGGAGAATTTTTCTGGTGTTTTGCCAAAGAGAATTGTTGGTGGTGGAAAGGGATGCGAGATGGTTTGTTAGGTTATCGGATTTGATTTTAGCTAAGATTCTTTTGAGTTTATTGGTGAGGTGATTAAATAGTCGTTTGTCAGAGGGATATTTAGTTCTTTGCCAAACAGCGCGTGCTTTTCTTTTTTCCGATATTAGAGTTCTGACAAAATGTGGAAGATCAGGGGTGGGTTTGTTGAGTGGGTTAGGAATAGTGGAGGAGGACCATGCTGCTTGTTGAATTGACGTTGTCAGGGAGTGAACAGCATCGTCTATGTCTTGAGGTGATTTTAGTCTAGTTTTGAGATCTATACGGTTAACGAGTTGGGTTCTGAAGGATTCCCAGTCCATACGACCTTGTGTGAGACTGGGTTTGTTTGGCTTTTTAGATGCAGCGGTGTCTATTGTGAGAAGGACTGCCGAGTGATCAGAGCATAGATCATTGAGGTTGGTTAATGTATTGTGAAGGCTGTTTGGGATTTTCATAACAAATATATCTAGAATGTCTGGTCTTTTTCTTAGGGATGTAGGCCAATAGGTTGGAGAAGGAGGAGCGTGGATTTTATAGTTATTTTGTTGCGATAGGTTATATAGGGTGTTACCTCGAGGGTTGTTGGTGTGACAGCCCCATTGTATGTTTTTCGCGTTTAGATCGCCTCCGATTATAAATCTTTGGCCTAGTGTATTAAAGAAGTGTTGGAAGAGAGTTGGTGTTATGGAATGACGGGGCGGACTGTAGATGGCATAGATATTGATTGGAATATTGTTTAATATTAGAGCAATTCCGCAGGCTTGTATATGGGCTGTTTGGTACTGAGGAAGAGGGTAGAATAATAGCGAGGTTCTTATAAGAATAGCAGCGCCAGCGTGGACTGTGCCGTCTGGGTGGTTTGATTTGATAATATGGTAACCAGGTAGGTTAATTTGTGTGATGTTAGTTAGGTGTGTTTCTGAAATAAGTGCAATATCAATTCTACTGTTTTGGAGGGTGGCCAGTAGTTCGTTTCTACGGTTGATTAGGCCATTAGAGTTCCAGGTTAGGATGAGGAGAGAGTTGGATGTAAAATTATTGGTTTGCATTTTGTTTGTTTATATTATTAATGAGGTTTGAGAGGACTTGGGTGAGGAGGGATAATAGGGGATTTATGATCGATTTAAATTCGTCAAGAAATTTAGTGAGAGAGGTCTCATTATCAGTTGAGTTGGAATTGTTGTTGGGAGGGGGACCCTTAGCCGCGTTTGCATACGTACGTGGGTGCGTTGAGGAGTTTTCATTAAGTTGAGAGTGATGTTCTGGACTGCTTGAAGTGTAGGGTGGCTGTTGTTGAGAGTTGTAGGTTGAGAAGTTGGCAGTTTTACTTGAGATGTGGGCGGTTTTACTTGAGAAGTTTGGACGCTTCTGTCTGAGTTGTTTGAAGATGAGACAACCCTTATAGTTTGCTGGATGAGGGCCGGAACAGAGGGCACATTTTGCAGGGAGCTCTGGAGGTTTTATACAGGACGATGTTGGGTGGCTGTCACCGCATTTGACGCATTTAGGGGGGTAAGCGCAGTAGGTTCGGGTGTGGCCATAGGACTGGCAGTTAAGGCATTGCGGTATTTCTCGGTTTTTATGTGGTTCATCTATTTTGACTCTCGTATGAAGTAGGGCAGTGATGGAGAAAATATCGTTGTCACTTTCTTGAGGGTTGAGATCAACAAAGAATATTGGGAGTGGAGATTTTGTTAAGTGGTGCTTGATATTTATTACATTTTTGACTGAGTGGCCAATTTCTTCGATTGCAGCAGCGATGTCTTCAACTGGGGTAGTTGGATGAAGATTTTTGACAACTATTCTTAAGGATTTTTCTGAGTGGAGTTGGTACGTGTGATATTGGGCATTAATGTCTTTAAGGAGTCGGATTAATTTCCTGTAGTTGTGAGGACTGTCTGTTTGAATTTTAAGGTGGGCTGTAGAGGACTTACACGAAAAGCTGGTTGGGCCAATTAGGTCTCGGATACTATTTCGTAATCCTATGTAATCAAGGACGCCTTTGATAAATACGGGTGGAGGGAGAATAGGCTTTGGTGTGTCATGTGTAGTATTCGATTGCCCCTGACTAAGAATTTCATTCTGGCTATCGATGTCTATGTTATCGTTATCGGGGCTTGGATTATCATCGTCAGCGATTAGAGCTTCATAGCGGTTTGATGTCACAAATAGTTTCGTTTTCTTGGCAATGATGGCAGACGGTGAAGACGGTGGAGTGGATGATGTAGATAAGGAGCGTTTACCTTCATTAGTTTTTGTCTTATCGTTATTTTTGTGTTTGCTTACGATTTTATTGTTGACAATCGTAATTGGGGAAACTATATGCTGGTTACGTGGCATAGCTAATCTGGTTGGGGTCCAAAGGTCGACACGCGGGCAGTGCCCGGGTTTGGTTATAGAGTGAGCAGTTGCGTGGGTATTGTATGTTTAAACGTAATGTAAATATTTTAATAAATGAGTTAAGTTATATAAAAGATTACTTGTGGTCAGGGTGACCGAATTCTGAGAGCTGTTGATGACGATGTGTAAACACGTTGAAGAACTCAGTGAAATAAAATTTTTCCATAGGGAAAGAAACACGATGTAATTCGAGAGCGACGGAGCGAGCAGGTGTACCGTAGGTCATGCTCGCACGGCGTACGGCGAGGAACTATAATATTGCATATTAAACCGAACATTTTAAAAAATAATGTATAAAATAATAAATCATTATTTATTTTTTATTATTACTTAATTTGTAAATTACAAAAAAAAAATTAAAAAAATATCAATCCTCATCCATTTACAGATAAAAAGATTGAAAAAATTAAAGACCAACGACAAAAATCGGTTATCTGTATCGAATAACAAGTGTCAAAAAAAATACCCGGATGTTTGAACCAGGTACAGAATATGGGGTATTGAAACACAAATATACACGAGCACAAATTTCTCCGTGTAAAGAAAAATGTCTAGAGCTAGATGAAGCCATGAAAAAAATTAAAGACAGGGAAATAACATTAAGAGAAGCCGCAGGATATGGAATAGCTGGTCATCAAGGATTTAATCGATGCACTGCAAAACTGGTTGTAGTACTAAAAAATGTGCTTGTAATGCAGCGGAAATGTTGTGCAGTATAAAATGTCACGGTAACCAAAATTGTACAAATAAATAATTTGTAATATGCACGTATTGTATTTTATTATTTTTAATTAACATATTATCCCATTCAAATAAATACCTAAAATAAAAAATGAAACATCCACCAACAATAAATCATTATTAAAAATAATACCTATAGTAAAAAAATCAGTGTATTATTTGAGATTTATCATCATTTACCACTAGTTTTGGTAAATGACATCAATGACCGGTGAAAAATGTACATTTGAATTTAAAATCTGGTTTTTTACATAATTTACCTACATAATTGAATCATTTTGTAAAAGACGTCATTCACCGGAGAATGATGACATTCACCAATATTCAGCTCTCACAGTAACATATCATATAAAAGAAAATGCGGCCGAGGCAGTTATAATTGTGTGTATAATAACGACCGAAAAAGGTACGTTACACCCTGGGGCAGGATGGGCAAAAGGTGATCGCACGTTGTGTATTAACATAATATGACACAGCTGTATATATCAGGTCACACACGACGCATCAATAATAAAAAAATAACGCAAAGTCGTGTGACTTCAGACTTATTAACAACGCGAACTTGCGTGTGATAAAAAACACGCGGTTTTTTAAGTGTCACCGGACAACAAAACAAAATCGGGCACACATATACGGTGTATAGAGCCTGCCGCGGCAACAGCACAGCACGGCCGGTTATTACGTAAAAAGAAAGGTTTGTAAGCTGTCAAGATGGCGCGACAAAGTTGACGAGTCGACCGGGACGGCAGTGACAAGTTCGCGGCGATCATGGCTTGACCCACACGGAGGGGAAAAATGGCCAACGGCGATGACCGGACTGTCAACTGCGCTGCTGCGATGACCTTCGGTCCGACTGAAACGCGCCAAGAGGGTCGGTGTTCGAACAAAATGCGTCTAATCAAATTAAGATAAGGTTAAGTTAAGATATGGTGACAGAGATTTTCGTGAAGTTCCACCATGATGTCGTTAGTGCTTACCTTATCGGAGCCCCACAAAGTGATTCGCTGCGGTGCACGTTCAACACATTTTCCACGTTAAAATAATATTACGTAAGATAATATAGTGCGACGCAATTCGCCTTTTTTACAAGACGTAACTAAGCTGCCCCGGACCTATAACATTATATTTTTTTTTAATATAACGATAAAAAATAATGTACAAGTTGATGTATCATTTCTCCGTATTGCTGTGTTATTTTCTGAGTATTATGGTGTTATGGGTAATGGGTTGTTGTATGAAAAAGGCACCATTTATAGCCTTAGTCGGGCCTTCATTGGTTTTTTTTTTAATTTTAATTTTAATGCGGGTAAAGAGTATTTAAAATTGTTAATTGTTTGTGAATAAAATATTTCTACTTCTAAGTTTGATAAAAGGTAAATGCGCTCCAATGTTAATCATAACAGAGTTAAATGGATTATTCAGAATGTACAGTTTGACAACTAACGCGATTGTAAGACGGAGACAGCGCATGTGGGTGTAGTGTCAATAATGTCATAAAGGTCTATGCACAAGACAAAAACGAAGATAGTTTATATCAACATTTATGTGACTTTTTTAATGCATAGTTTATTAATAATAAATTGACTAATTTTATATTAAAAAAAAAACTAATGATAACTAAGTGTTTTTTCTTTATACGCATACGTGACATACACTTGATAAAAGTGTCCATTTCATAAAAAGTTATCTGTTTTTTCACCTTCGTGAAATAGTTAAAAATTTGATGAAGGATATCTTTTCACGAAATGGATACTAAAATTTCATATTGTGTAATTTTTTTCATCAAATTGCCATCCACTTGGTGAAACAAAATATAATATACATTTGATTCATATTTAAAAAAAAACAGAAGAAGAAATAGATATAAAAATCGAGTTATTTATTTTATAATAAACACAATACAATCATGCCTTAATTAAATATATGAATTGTCTTAAAATGTTATAAGATTTGGAATACATGGTCTTATCATTTTTAGATTCTGAGCGAAGCGATGAATGTATTGGTTTTACAATGATGTGTGTTTTTTTTTTTATTTTTGTGTCTGTCATCACGTTTTAGGACAGAAAAAATGCTTCGATTTTCTTCAATAGTACCTTTTCTGATAGGAAAGTGAATCTAGTTGGTACTTTGGGGGGTCAAAAGTCAAAATTTCCCAGTAGTTTTCATGAGCGCCTGGAAAAACAAATGAAAAATTATGGGAAAAACGGGAATTTTTACGGAAAACCAATTTTCGACAAAATCGATTTTGGTTTTTGGTATAACTCTAAAAGAAATGACCGTAGAGACATGAAATTTTGACCGAATGTTTATATAAGCATTTTCTACACACCATAGCATTTTCAAAATATTCTGACTTATTTTGAGCTGTTAACGGACATTTTCAGTTTCCAATTTTTTTAGTTTTTTTTTCTATAAATGTCAATAAAATTTTATTTGTTGGGTAAAAATCTTGAAAATTTAATAGTAGGCTTCTAATATATAGTTTCAAAGGCAGATGAAAAATATTAAAAAATATTAAAAATCCGTAGTCACAATTTTTTTTTATAGGTAATCAAAGTTCAAATTTTGACAAAATACGTAAAAATGACGAAAATGTGCAATTTATTTTGAGTTAGAAATTCATAAAAATTTTTCTTTTTAAATCTAAGATTTGAAAATTAATACAAGATTCCTCATAAGTTTGCCTAATTTTATCAATAAAAAAAAGTTCATAATAAATTTTTATGAGCATTTTAAGTTCAAATTTGTACAAGATTAGATATTCACTCGATTTCTCATGTAGCGATTTTCTTATTTTGTTGCAATTCAAAACAAATAACTGTAGATGCATGAAAATTTCACTGAATGTTTATATAAGCTATTTCTATACACCATTCAATTTTGAAAATATTTTGATTTGTTTTGAGCTGTTTACAGACATTTTTAGTTTTCAATTTTTTTAGTTTTTTTTTTTATAATTGTCAATAAAATTTTATTTTGTGGGCCAAAAAGTCTGAAAATTTAATACAAGCTTTCTTATATAGTGTTACAACATCAGTTGAAAAATACATAGGCACGATTTTTTTTTATAAGCATTTAAAGTTCGAATTTTGACAAAATTTGTCAAAATCTCGAAAATTATAAATCATTGTAATTAAAAAATTATAAAATGTTCAGTTTTTATAACTAAGTGTTGAAAATTTAAAACAAAAATTCTCATAAATAAATCATACTGTAACCAAAAAATCTAAAAAATATATCAACACATTTATTTTTTACAGACATTTTAATTTCAAATTTAGACAAAATTTCATATTTAAACCAAGAATAATGATTTTAGTTATTTTGATATAATTTAAAAATATTATTTGTTGGTATATGAAACTTTTAGAATATATTGTTATATTTTATATACACGCAATGGCATTTTAAAATATAATTTTTTTGAGAAAAATGAATTTAACCAACTATAGTAAATACTAATGCCTATAATACTAAAATTAATTACTTTATTCACAATAATATCATCAAATACATTTAGACTTAGTAAGATATTATAGACTGACTGACCGTCTTCGCTCAGAATCGTTTTTCTTATTCAATGATATTATATCATTGGATTAAATTATTAAAATCTAACACAATCCATTACAGTGACTCACTTGTAACCTACTGTACAGCAGAGTGACATACACTTACCTGCCCTTTTTATATAGTTATATTGAACGTTTAAAAGTTTCTTATAACTCATAAATATTTTAAAAATTTCGTACAAATGATGTAAGTACAGTTTTAGATTCTGAGCGGAGCGATGAATGTATTGATTTTACAATGATGTGTGTTTTTTTTTTTGTATTTTTTTTTTTTTGTGTCAAAAGTCAAAATACATTTTTATGAGCATTTTTAGTTCAAATTTTTACAAGATTAAATATTCACTCGATATGAGATTTTTTTATTTTGTTGCAATTCAAAAACTAATAACTGTAGATGCATGAAAATTTCACTGAATGTTTATATAAGCATTTTCTGTACACCATCTAATTTTGAATATGTTTTGACTGTTTTTGAGCTTTTTACGGATCATTTAAATTTTCAATTTTTTTAGTTTTTTTTTCTATTAATATCAATTACATTTTATTTGTTGGGCCAAAAATAATGAAAATTTAACACAAGGCTCCTGATATATTGTTACAATAGCAATTGAAAAATATTAAAAATACATAGGCACACATTTTTTTTATAATCATTTAAAGTTCGAATTTTGACAAATTTATCAAAATCTCGAAAATTATCAATCATTGTAATTAAACAATTATAAAATGTTCAGTTTTCTTAACTAAGGATTGAAAATTTAAAATAAAGATTCTAATAAATAGTACATACTGTATTCAAAAAATCTAAAAAATATTTAAACACAGTTATTTTTATAGACATTTTAAGTTCAAATTTGGACGGAATTACATATTAAAATCAATTTTAACGAGTAAAAGTATATATTATAATATTTTTCTAGCATCACTGATAGTTTTAGGTTAATAATTAAATAATATGAATAATATTAATTCAACTTATCAGCTACCGTATAATAACAATATCAATATAATTGAAAATATCCTAGACTGACATACCGTCTCCGCTCAGAATCGTTTTTCGTATACAATGATATTATATCATTGAATTCAAATTTAATACCATCCATTATACAGTGATCTACTTGTAACCTACTGTACAGCAGAGCGACATCCACTTGACTCCCTTTTTTTTTTATAATTGTCAATAAAATTTTATTTGTGTGGGCCAAAAAGTCTGAAAATTTAATACAAGCTTTCTTATATATTGTTACAACATCAGTTGAAAACTTTTAAAAATACATAGGCACACATTTTTTTTTATAAGCATGTAAAGTTCGAATTTTGACAAAATTCATCAAAATCTCGAAAATTATCAATCATTATAATTAAATAATTATAAAATGGTCAGTTTTTATAACTAAGGATTGAAAATTTGAAATAAAGATTCTAATAAATAGTACATACTCTAAACAAAAAATTTAAAAAATATATAAACACAGTTATTTTTTACAGACATTTTAAGTTCAAATTTGGACGAAATTACATATTAAAATTAATTTTAACGAGTCAAAGTATATATTATAATATTTTTTAGCATCACTGATAATTTTAGGTTAATAATTAAATAATATGAATAATATTAGTTCAACTTAGCAGCTACCGTAAAATAACAATATCAGTATAATTTAAAATATCCTATAGACTGACATACCGTCTCCGCTCAGAATCGTTTTTCGTATACAATGATATTATATCATTGAATTCAAATTTAATACCATCCATTATACAGTGATCTACTTGTAACCTACTGTACAGCAGAGCGACACTCACTTGATCCCCTTTTTTTAAATTAAAATATATAGGCACAATTTTTTTTATAATCATTTAAAGTTTGATTTTTTACAACATTTATCAAATTTTAAATTTTTTAGTTAAAAATGTATAAAATGTTCAACTTTTATAGTCAATGATTAAAGTAAATAGGTAAATAAATTACTTAATTCACAATAATATCATCAAATATACTTAGTAATATCGTAGGCTGACTGACCGTCTTCACTCCATAATTGTTTTTCATATAAAATAATATCATATCATTGAGTTCAAAATTTGATTACATTTAATGTAATATCATCCATAACAGTGACCCACTTGTAAGTTGTAACCTACTGTTCTGCAGAGTGACACCCATTTGCTCGCCTTTTTTTTATTATAGCAGAGCTCGATGTGAGCAAAATTGTGTCGTGAACTCGTGAAGGTGATATCACACTACTCAGTGGCGGCGCCAGGAATTTTATCTTGGGGGGGCCCATTGGTGGCCTTTGAAAATTTGGTAGGGCCAAAAAAGTCCCAATTCGTTGTCTTTTTCCCATTCATAGGCTCAGTATAGGGTAGAGGGCTTACACACTATCTATTGTAAATACTGTGTTGCATATACTAAGTTTTCATATAATTATTGGTTTTCATTTTAATTGATAATAAATATCATATAGGTATAGGTATATTATTTAATATTTACACACTTAAACATTAGATAACATTTTCAACAAACTTACATAAACAATGAGTAGGTACTTTATTATAATATAGGTAATACACAAATTACATTTGTTTTTAAGTTAAAACATTTATATTTAAATAAAAAAATTACTATATTCCTATATTCTAATTTACTATATTCCAACCATTTAAACTGGTCAAACCAACCTACTTGAAAACCTCTTACTCGGCTAGAATGTCCAGTTCCATAAATGGTCTTTGGGTAATATTTTAGTTTTGGCTGGGTTGGTCCTTCATCTATTATTGGGTTTTTCCCGTTTTTCATATTCGACATGGTATAGATAACATTAAACCGATTAAACTGTATTATGCACTGTAAAATTGTAAAATGTAAACGTAGAACGTAGACAAAAATAATAATACTCATTGTCAATAAAATATTAAATCGTTGACAAATGACATTATGTCACAGATAGGCACGGCTCGCGGATATAATATTATATAGCCGTGCAGACAGGCATCATACGGTCTTATAATAATAATAATTTATAACCACAATTATTCGATATTTCGATTTATAATCTGTTCTTTTAAATAATTTTTTTTCTCTTGTGGTTAGGGGGGCCAAGGGGTGGCCAAGACAAATTTAGAGGGGGCCGTGGCCCGCCCAGGCCCCCCCTGGCGCCGCCACTGCACTACTCAAGTGTAGAGTAGAGCCACCTAAGAGAAGTTTTCACTTCAAAAAATACACATTGTTGTAAAATCAATACATTCTTTGATCTTTCACTCTGCTCAGATTCTAAAACGATATTGCAAAAAAACTGAATTTATAATTGTGGTTGAAAGGTCTCTCCAAAAAGTTAGCCCCATGCCCCAATATCCCTAAGTAGGGCTCTGCTGATAAAGTATAACATGAGTTAAGCTTAAATCACCTACAACCAGTTATGGGCAGGATACTCAAAAATCAGGATTTTTATTCATTGATATAATCGAAGTCGATACTTGAATATAAGTAACAGGTTTTCATAACACATATTTTTACACATTATATATATTTTAAATAGTCAGCATAAACTACAGTCAATAACTTAACTATTATACTATAGTACTGTATTGTTCTATATTTTATTATTATACTATTAAAATACTGCTACTAAACTGGTTATTTAGTTATGGCAATCAAACCTATAAATAGCTACCAGTACACCTATTTTACAACTTAAATAATTTATTTAACTTAACTTAATTACAACTATAAACTATTCATAAACTATTGAACCTTTTGTTTTTATAGTCAATCGTATTGGTTATGGCATTGGTCGCACATTCATTGGGTGCACCGGGATACGGCAGTGGGAACCATGAACATGGTGGACAACAAGAACATGAAGGACATGATGTACACAAAGAAGAACATGACGGACACAAAGAAGTACATGGGGGACACAAAGATGAATATGATGGACCTAAAGAAGAACATGAAGGTCAAAAATATGGTGAACACAAAGAAGAACATGATGAACACAAATATGGTGGACATGACTTTGTTGGACACAAAGATAAATATGATGGACAAAAAGAATATGGTGGACATAAAGATGAATATGATGGGCATAAAGAAGAACACGATGTTCACAAATATGGTGGACATGACTTTGGTGGAAACAAAGATAAATATGATGAACATAAAGAACACGGTGAGCATAAAGATGAATATGATGGACACAATAAAGAACACGAAGGACACAATTATGGTAAACACGACTTAAGTGGACATAAAGAAGAACACGGTGGGCATGACTTTGGTGGGCCCAAAGAAGAACACTGTGGACACAAAGATAAATATGATGGACACAAAGAAGAACATGAAGGACAAAAATATGGTGGACATGACTTTGATCAACACAAAGAAGAACACGATGTACATAAAGAAGAACACAGTGGACACAGAGAAGAATATGATGGACCCAAAGACAAACACGAAGGACACAAATATGAAGGGTACAAGGAAGAACATGGCGAACATAAAGAAGAACATGGTGGACACGACTTCGGGGGACACAAAGAACATAAAGAACATGACAGTCATCACGGTGGTGATCATTACTAAAACTTCAATCGTATCATTAATGCCATCCGAACCCAATATTCACATATTTCAAAGATGTACAACTTAAATGTCATATTATATTATAGTTGTTGATTCGTAATATTATTTATTTCATTATTATTTATTGCTAAATTGGAAATTTAAAAATGTGTGCATTTTGTTATAATATTGTACCTAAACATTATTATATAAGATTTGGTAATTTAATGATTATAACACTTCCAATTAAACATTTTCTATAAAAAATAATAGTATTTTGCATTTACATAATTAATCTTCCCAATAATTACTAATGTAAGTTTATTACGATGAAAAATTAATATAATGCATGTCATTCGTCGACGACATGACATACGAATAAGCAATTGACCAAGACAATTTAAATGAATAATGTCTTAACGATTTTCGTTTATCGACTTTGTACATTACTCCCTAAGTAGAGTGCGAGCTCTATGTAGAGGGGCTAATGAGGTTGAGTTTGAGGAAGGGCAATAAACGGGGCCGTTTGCTGATTATAATTTTTCCACTCGCGTCATTAACAACTGCCTTCGGTACCATGGCAGTGTGTGTGTGTGTGTGACACTTACTAAAATTTGACGAAAGAGATGACTTTATGATGACCAGCACGACCCACTCTGAATACTGAGGCATACTGTCAGATCGATAACCTCCAGAGTGTTCTGTGGCAATACAAACTTCTATTTTCCAAATGAGAACCCCCCCCCCCTACCCCTTTTCACTGCAAATTATTTATCTGATACTTTTCTTGAAAATGTTGATGTAAAGTTAAAATTAAATAATAATAACTTATATGTCATTTAATATAATAATAATAACTATATAATATGTAGTATGCATTGTTTTGGGAAAAAAATAGTTGAACATTCTGTATTCCATAATATTACTAATAGAAAAATAAATCACCAATACCTAGTCATATAAATAAATTGTAAGATATATATCCTTGGAAAAAGAAGTAATAACATATCGTCTCAGCACTGGATCGTTTTTCGTTTGCAGCGATATACGAGTATTATTGAATTCAAATTTAACACCTCCAATGCACCATTACACTAACCTACTCCAAAACGATGTAGGCACACACTAAATACACTCAAAAACTTTTATACTGGAAGAGTATAATAATAATAAGAAAATTTCCCCTGATTTTTTTTTTATCAAATTGTATGTTTTAATCTCTTAGATTTAGAACTTAATAAATTAATTAACGTTTTATATGAACCTTTAGGTAAGACAAGAATTATTTTTTTATTATTCTTTTATTCTATTTTAATAGTACTCATGAATATTTCATCATAATGTATTATTATAGCTAGACATTTTTTTAAAATCCATGAGTACCCAAACCCCAAAACCCAGAGGCCTATTTAAGGGGGGTAGGAGGCTGCATCCCCAGGCCCCAACTTAATAAAGGAATAAATTACTGATATACAGTCATATACGATTTAAAGTATAAATTGAATATAAAAAACGAAATAGCAATAAATAAAATGAAGCAAAGAGACCCCATCAAAAAATTAGCCTTGGGCCCCAAAATTCTTAAGAAGGGATCACGTATACATTTGGCACGCATGATATGATTTGCGCCAATAATGACGATGTTATAATATAATATAAATCATTATAGATTAAGTATCAATAAAACAAAATCTGATTAGCCGTTGCATAGCATTTATTAGAGTGCTATAATACCATTATACCAAAATTACGATATTATTATTACGTCGAATGTTGTTATTCACACGCAGATGAAAGTTTAACGATAATATATTAAGCATGTACCTAATAAATTATATATTGGTAAATTCTTAGTTTTTTTGCCGAAAATATCACGAAAGTCGTTGAATGAATAGACAATGAAGAGACAAATTAAATGGTGATTAATACAATATGTTATCAATACTATCCGATACTTTATTACTTAAATCATATACTATGGATGGGAACTGGTTCATCTCGTCCGTGTAAAATATTTCTGGCATTTCCGTGCAAAATTTTTGTGTTTTTTCTAATAAATATATGTAAAAATGTATATATATATATATATATATATATACCTAACCTAACCTGGTATACCGGAATATTTTTACTAATTTAATATACTAATTTTACTAATTTAAAATAATACGTAAACAATGGCAAATATTTAAATAAACAAACAAAAAAATACTTTTAATGAGGTGAAAACAATTCATGTGTGAGCTACTTAGATATCCTGTAGATATCTACAGCGGTTGAAAAATAAGCTATAAACACCCTTCGAATATCAAAAAATCTATTGATATAACTTTTATTGAAAACAGTCTATATATAGTAGTTTTTGAGTCTATTAATTTCGGTTAGGTATAAACCAACATCTATTTTTAGCTACACAACTTGACTTTGCAAAGAAAAAATGAAAAAATATAAAATGTAGTGCTATACAGGTTTATCTTGAATTTAGTGTAGGTACTTACCTCAGTTCACGGGCAAATCGGCATCGGTGTACTTCACATCAAATAATTCGACAGAGATGGATAATTCGCCAGCTGTGGTAGATTGGATATACCGCTTGATATAAATCATAAGTAATTCAAACTCATCTCTAATCTTTTCTGATGTCTCCAAGATCAATTTGAAATTTTCGGAAAATCAAACAATAGTGGTTGTGAATGTATATAAGCTACAAAATACATTCAACTATCATATTTGTTTTAAGATATCGTTTCTTTATTTGAGGCCATAAAGGGACTATTTGATGAATGCTTTGTCCTCATCTGCCAGGGTAAACAATAGCAGCCATTTATTTACGACAAAGAAAAAACTCATTTCTACTGTTACTATTATAATCTATAAGATGTGAACAATGGTATCTATTTGTAAACATAGAACATTTTTGATTTTCATCATAAATCACAAAATCCTTATATTTATGTAAAAAAAATGCTGTTCGAACTTTTATGAATAAAAAAAAAAAAATTTTGAAAATCTGTCCAACGAACTACATTTATTGTTTATTTTGTTATAATCTGTAACTAATGGCAACAAACATTTTTATAATATGCAACATTTCTACTTATCATAATCGGATAATAGTAATATGTATGTAACCAATGGCAACTCTATACATAAACAAAAATAAATATTCCTTTTTGAAATCCAAATACTATACTAATACCCTACAGCTACCTATATACATATAGCTTGAACAAACACGCTATAAATATTAAACATTCTCCAAGTCTCAACAAATTTAGGAATCTACAATAGATCCTGGACAAATTCCAATATTGAAAGTTTACATCAGGTCGTCTTTCTTCTGTGATTTTTTCAAAGCACTGTTTTTACAATTTTCTTTATCGCAGCCTGGTAAGTGGTAACACCCCATGCTAATTTTTTTGTAAGTCTCATTTTATTTTTTTTCTTATTTCTACACTTTTAAAATATTTTTTTCTTTTCCTAAGTTCTCCAGATTTTGTGAAAAGCTTGACTTTTTTTTCATTGTTAACCACAATACTATGATCAACATAAGTAGATAACTCAGAAATATTTATGATAGATTCATTAATATCTGAAAATTAGATACATTATAGGTAGAGCTACCGACTTATTATAAAGAATAATGATTGCGAAAATATTGATTTTTTGTTTCGGTTTTTGCTATTAGTCGTAAAATATACCACCGATCACCGTACATACAATATAGATTATAATATTATGCACCTAAATATAACTTGTGTCTTGTAGGTACTTATATGCTTTTGCGCCGTGACTAGAATCAAATAATATTATCATAGATTTTTGATTTTTTTTATCGGGTGTGAGCGCATGTTTTTGTGAAACAGTGAGGGAATGAGCGAGAGGGAGGGATATTAGAACACGGTATTTCCGGCTTTCAATCTCTGCAAAACATAACAACTGCTGACCAGTTTAGGCGATGACCATCACAACCACCACCACCTCATTATGATTACTACCACTGCGACGATTTGAAATATACAAATACATGTACATTTATCGCAAAAAATTATTTGATGCACATTGTAGGCGTATACCGAACCAGGTTAATCTCGGTGGCAGTTCATTAATAATTAATCATTAATCATTAATTCATCACTAATTATTAGTGAAACCAAACAAATAGTACAATAATGTGCATATTATGAGGAAGCATAATATAATTGCGCGTGCGAAAAGCTTGTCAACGGGTCTCGTTTATAAGACGGTACAGGTCCGACGAACGATCGCAGTCGCAACTTGAAGATTACTATTAGACTTCCAACGTCCGCTGAACTCGTCTTGCGAAAATACACTACACATTCACTCGCCAACATGAATCGTCTGGTAATTATAATACCTATTCAACGCCCCAACCTAACCTACCACATATAATTTTAAGTGAAAACATCAGCGTACATTCAAAATATTATTATTATGACACGATTATTTTTTAAGCTCGTGCTTGTATAGTAATTAATACCATACGGAATCATACATTTTAATAATACAATAATATACTTGATTATGTTTTATTTAAATAATTATTGTATAATTATGATAAAAGATATAATTATTTTTAAAATCCTCTTATGCCTTAGAACATTTTTTCCAAAACTCTATGTAGTCTCTCTAATAAGTATTTTTGTTCTGATGCAAGTTACATAACATAAAATAATTTTAGCATTTTTTAAATTGAGTGCGTATAGCGACGAATGTATTGGTTTTACAATGATGTAAATTTTAAAATTCTAAAATTTTTGAATAACAATATTCTTACCTACATAAGTTAGTTTTAAATTTTTAGTTTTTAAAATATTCCTTATATTATTATTGTGATTTGAAATTGAATAAAAATAAAGTATGAATATTCAATTAGCAATCAATAGTTTACATAACAGGTTATTTTCGATACCAAATAACTGATGATAGTACTTTTCTATCATTGATAAGCTATCATAATATACCAAGGTATTTGTTTTAGCAACTAAGGCTAATCATGTAATATTATTGTTTTTTATTTATCTATCACATTCATTATTGATTTTCTAGGAATTGTTTTTTTTTTCACTTAAATTATTAAAAAGTATTATCACCTCGTTTCAGATGTTATTGTTACACGGGTTTTTTTTTATTTACTTATACTTGAGAAAACAACGTATGATATAGATCGCTGATTATAGTACTTCATCTACCATAAATAGGTACCAGTACACCTATTCTACAACTTAAATAATTACTATACTACTATAACATTACCACGATAAGATATTTAATAACTTATATGTACAACTTTCAACCATTCATTGACAGTTGCATTTATTTAAATGCATTTTTTGTTTTTTCTAGTCAATCGTAATGGTTATCGCATTGTTCAGCTACTCACTAGGTGCACCAGGGTACGGTGGTGGATACCATGAACTTGGTGGACACGAAGAACATGGTGAACACAAAGGAGACCCTGGTGGACACGACTTCGTTGGACACAAAGAAGAATATGGTGAACACAAAGAAGAACATGGGGGACACAAAGAAGAATATGGCGGACACAAAGAAGACCACGGTGGACACAAAGAAGAATATGATGGACACAGAGAAGAATATGGTGGACACAAAGAACACGAACACGGCTCAGAACTTCACGGTCAAGATTATGGACATGGCTCACAACATCACGGCCCAGAACATTACGGTCAAGGCTCACATCATAACGGTCCAGAACATCATGGTCCAGAACATCATGGTTCAGAACATCATGGTCCAGATTATCACGGTCCAGAACATCACGGTTCAGAACATCACGGTTCAGAACATCATGGTCCAGAACATCATGGTCCAGAACATCACGGTCCAGAACATCATGGTTCAGAACATCATGGTCCAGATTATCACGGTCCAGAACATCATGGTTCAGAACATCATGGTTCAGAACATCATGGTCCAGAACATCACGGTCCAGATTATCATGGTCCAGAACATCATGGTCCAGAACATCATTATCCGGCAAATCACGGTCCAGAACATCACGAACACGGTGGGCATGGATCATTTCATCATGGACACGGTGGGCATGGTTCATACCATCACGTACACGGTGTTGGTCACCACTAAAACTTCAAACTTCAATCACATCGTGAATGCCATCCAAATTCTCTATAATAACCATTTTCTAATTATGTACAACTTAAATTCGTAATTTTATTTATTTCACTATTATTTATTCTTAAATTGTAAATCTTGTTATAATACTGTACCTAAACATTATTATATAATATTTTGAATTGTAAAGATTACAACTCAACCAATTAAACATTTTTCTATACGAAACATAAGTATTTTGCATTTATATAATTAATAATTAATCTTTCCGATCACTTAAATAAGTACAATGTGATGTCTAAATTAAAAGGATGCTTGCCATTCACCGACGACAAGAGAAGTCGACTAATATGAGTAAGCAATCAGTGGCCCGTCGATCAGAGAAAGTAATTAAATATTGTTATAATAATAATATTGTCGTCCATCGACATTCGACATCGTGCATTACTCCCTACGTTGGCCATGGATTATGTGCTTAGTCAGTGGCGTACGCAGGATTTTTCAATGGGGGGGCTTGAAAATAAAAAATTACTCAGTTGTCACAGGATTATAAGTTTGAATAATTAAGTACTTTCTTAGTTAAATTAAGCATAAAATAGACAAGAAAAAATATAAGAAAAAAATAACTAACAAAAAATATTATAACAAAAATAGCTATAGTATCTTTAATCGTGATTATGGCAATGTATAATAATATTATCTATGAACCTTAGGAATTTAGGATTATAATGGTTTGCAATAAATAGGAAACACACGATTTAAAAAACTATATTAAATCGAGGTAAATATAAAAACAAAAATCAATAATACGAGCAATGGAGGGGGGCTTCAGCCCGTTAGCCCCCCCCCTGCGGACGCCACTGTGCTTAGTGTTAAAATGTATCACTAGACATAAGAGTGGCTGGTTGATGATAGAGGTTTTTTTGTACATATTGTAGTAACGACTGACTCCGATTATTTATCGATAATATTCTCTTGCTTATAGGTAATGGCTGACTACACTTTGTAGTATATAAATGTGCATTTTTCAATTTTGGTTTTTATTGTGGCCGTATTAAAGGGTAGGAATCATTGATCATCTTGTATCTTCATACCTGGCAATATTTTATTCATAAACCATTCTATCAAGTGGCTTTGTTATTTGACATTTGGTAAAGATAGCCTAACCTAACCTATAGTCTTGTTTGAAGTAAAATATCATTGTAATCAATAGATTTACGAATAATATGCTGTTGTATTGTGTATAATTTTTTTTTTGTCTTTCAAACCATCGTTGATATATTCAGTATAATATACTATGCGCAAACCCGTTTGTAAATCAAATAAACAAATATAATATAATTATTTTAATTTTTTTTTAATAGCTATTAGTTTAAATATTACTGTTATAATTGATAATAAACATTATTCATCGTTAAAGCTATCAGTTAGTATATAATATGTTTTTATGGATACAAAACACAATATTGTGTAAACGTATAAAGTACGTCGTCGTCCAATGTCTACACAAGGAAAATCGAAGCCAACAAAAATTTAATTATATTTTTTTTCTCATGAAGTTCAAGGTTATAGATAGTCGTGAATAAGGTTCCACGTATATATGAACCGAAAACACGTTTTATTTCTATATGTATATTGTATATATATATGGATGCTATAGTGATACCAATCAAATATAAATATATATATATAAGATAATACATAATATATATATATATATATTTATGTGTGTGCATATGTATAAACAAGTTACAAACATCTAGTATGTTACCATATTGTAAATTATAATACTGACGGATAAAATTAGCAGATGTTTAAAAAAAAAAAAAGCAGAACGATTCATATGGCAGGTATACGCTAAATATAATATTAATTATTATATATGTATACTATACGGAGAAGCGTAAAATAATAATATACGATTATAATATGCAAATACGCGTGGGAAGGCCATGGCCAAACAGTGGGGTTTACTCCGCAATCAAGTTTTCGCACGTACAATATTAGGTACCTACAACAATATAATAACTATGCATACATCGACTCTGCAAAAAATATTCTTTTTGTAGAGGCCGTGTGTTTTATGTTTTTTATAATAATGTGGTCGGTTTTCGTCGTTTAAATCTCACATCATTGCGGTTAATCTATACAACGAGTACTTATTAGAAGCAGCGCGAGAGGGTTACTTTGAGATGATTATTGGCTCACAGTAAAAATATGGTGGTGGGTTACTGGATATAATCTGCATTTTTATAATACATTTTTTCTACGACTAGCAATAAATAGATTATTATTATTATTTATTAAATACATAGACCTACTGTTTGATTAAAGTTTGGATAAGAATTTAGATAACAATAGTTATATTATTTTACTAACACAGATGAAATAATTTTTCAATGCAAATAATAATATCGATATCGATAATTTAAGTTCAGTTGGCTGTTATCAAGACTTGATTTTAAATTCAAAAAAACTATAATATTAAGCAGTTTAGAATAATAGACAACCTATGCTTCTATAATAACGTCCACAAATGAGTAGGTAACTCTGTTAAACTATGACGCTGCCAACATTTTCAAATCTTGATTTTTCCGTATTTGTTATGATTTGAACTTTAAATACTAATAAACAAAAATTGTGACAGTAGATTTTTAATATTTTTCAAATCTCATTGCAACAATATATTAGGAACCTTGTATTAAATTTTCAAGATTTTTTACCCAACAAATACAATTTTATTGACTTTTATAAAAAAAACTAAAAAAATTGGAAACAGAAAATTTCTGTAAATAATTCAAAACTAATCAAAATATTTTGAAATTTATATCGTGTATAGAAAATGCTAATATAAACAACTAGAGAAAATAAGGTAATTTGTTTTAGAGTTACACAAAAAACTAAAATCGATTCTATCGAAAACCGATTTTGTGTAAAAATTCCCGTTTTTTTAACAATTTATTTTAAATTGACTACCTATAATACCCTATATTATCTAAAGTCTTACTTATTTTCTTAAATCATTCGAAATAAATATATAAAAAAATATATTATAGGAAACAGTGACAGCTGAGGCTATTACATCTCATGAATTTTCTTTCAGCTAACAAAATCTCAATTTTTTTTTACATATAAGATATCCCACTGGTTACAGATAATAGAATATATATTATAATAAGATATAATTGTCTGTATTTTATTATTTAATAAATTTATCCTTTATATAAAGGTAAAACTAAGTACTTAACGTATAATATATGTATATTAGAGGAAAAGTGTATGGTTGAAGTCTAAATACTAAAAATAAGTACCCGACTGATTTTGGTAAACGTCGGGTAATACAAAAAGTACTTCATAGTTTTTTAATATTATAGCATATATATATTATATACTGCACTATAGGTATTGGGTAAATAATCAAATTAAACCATCAATGATTATTGTATCCTATGTATCCAGAAACGCCTGTGTCCAAAATTAACATTTAAAAATTTAAAAAATTAATGATGTACAGTATTGCGTTGTAGTAGAAGCCAGAAAATAAAATCTGTTTTGATTTTTAATGAACAGCTTATGAGCTGAGTCAGCTTTATTAACTAAGTATATTTTAGTATTTTTAATTTAATGATAATATAGAAACAATATTGTTATTAGAGTTATTTATTTTACAATAAGGCAATATTATTGTATATTGAGGGAGTTTTTTTCGAAAACATTGCATTTAAAAATGTCAATTGATCGAAATATTTTAAATAAAAATCTAAAATTTGTGACATAATTTCAGTTTTCAATAAAGGGTGGCAAAGTTTTGACCAGCCCAAATAGGTAACTTAAAAAACGAAGAGACTTTAAATTTAAATTTTCAGTTTTAATCTTTAGATTTGCTGATATAGTGTATATACGAATAATATTTGACAATCGTTTTTTCTGTAGGTCGTAGGTGCCCTAGTAAGTAAGCACATCAGATTAATAGAAATATAATGAATATGTGAGTTGGTACTTTATTTTGTAGGCAATTTATTTATATATATCATAACTTATAAGTAATGGACTAATGAGTAATAATAAAAATAATAATTTAATGTGTACCTGGTTGTTACGACTTGTTAAATGTATTATAATATTATTACTCGGACTTAATTTATCTAACTCGTTAAGGTTTTCCTACTCGGTTTACTGGTAAATAATATTCACCTGATTATTTTTAATTTTCAAAAAATTGTTTATAAATGTTCAGTATTACTAATTACTCTGTATATAACTATACCTATATGGCTATATTTATGTACTTAATTATGATTTGTATACAAAAATATGACAGTTGATTGTTAAAATCATTTAATATACGTGTTTATCTTGTATAGTTGTATACAATAAAAATGATAGTTTATAAAATAAATGTTATTAATATATTACCAATATTACCTATATAATATATGTACATAATTATGATTCTTATGTATAAATATGACAACATTGCAAATTAAATTAATTACCTATTAAAAAACAATTGAGAAAACAAAAAGCCTAAAATTCAGTTATCAGTGACATAGGTATTATCACTTTTATTATATAGTATTTCGTAATCTCGTACTTACCTTAACCATAATTTAATGAACGCGTTAAAAGTTTAGATTCAATAATAGATAATGATTTTTTTGGCAGAATATTTTTAGTAGGATACAATAACCATCAATTTGTATTGCATATTTTCTATTGTAGGATAAGATATTTCTCTTTTATAGGTTTGACAGTTATACAAAATGTGTATTGTGTACAACATTTCTGTTTAAGTAAGATTTAAGTTGTACTTATATATAGTGATATTTATTTGTATTATTTCTTGTCAACCTCTAAGCCGTGTTTTTACATAGTTTAATTTTTAATTAAAAAGCAAAATATTGTTGTTCTAAACAAGCTAAAAATTAATTTACAAACTAGATTCGTTAGATAAAAAATTTTAAAATTATAAAATAAGAAAAAAGATTTTTTTATCCCGGAAAAGATAATGGCATATTAGAACAATTAAATGTAAACTTAATTTTTCCTTTTTAAAATCGACAACAGTAACATTTGCCATGAACTCGTCCTGGATAAGAGTATCTAACTCGCTCTCCGCAAGCAGAGTCACGAGTCTTCCAGTCATTCAACCAACAGTTCTTCTCACATCCCATAACGGTGACGGATAGACAGACGACTACGATTATTGCCAAGATAACCATATAAGTAGTACGGTTCATTTTGTGTTTGGACTGTTTGGAGTTAATAAAAACAAAACAAAATGGAGGAGATATTAACTTCTTGAACACTGGTGTACACTTGGTGCTGCAAACCAACGCTTTGTTGTAGAGATTTTGCCGTTTGTCTGTAAAAGTATAAATAAAAAGTAGAATTCAAAACCTTGTACATTGTATTTTTAATCCATAGGGAAATAAAAAAATCACTTAGGGAGCTTAATACAAATTTTTTATTCGCTAATATGTTGGAATGATAAGGAGGTTTTCATAATGTTGGACTCGAGACTATATGATACGATCATTATATTATACTCTAGTAATATCAAAAATGTATTTATAAAACTGTTACAATAACACGTTTTATGACTTTTCATTTTACTGATTTACGACATTAAGGCTAATTATGTATCGTTGTGATGAACAAAGACTTTAATGAACAAAATTTGTTTTATAATAAAATATATTTTTAAATTATAACTTGATCAAAACCAATTTTTCTGAAAAACCATTTTGGCAATGTTGTTATTAGAACAAAATAAGATACCCCTGTTGTCTCTTATTTTGTTAAAAGTTATATCTATAGTCCCGTTTCAAGTATAGTCTAATTCTATAAGGATAATCGTTAAAATACATTTTTTTCCCTTAAAAAACTTAAAAAAAACTACTTTGGATATGGTTTCGTCGAATATAATGTATTGAATTGTTAACGAAACCATCATATCGAGCTATTGTGGAAATATCGACGATGTAAGGATTTATCTTATATAATATTTATAATATCATAGTTTATTTAAAAGTCATGATAAGATTATTCTATAAAATTACTTATTGAGTACCTATACGCGGTATAATAGTGTAGTATAAATTACCATGTCCATATAGTTATTAGGTAGGTATACAATGACATCGGATATTGAAAACAATTTTAATATTTAATTGGTATAAACAAAGTATTTAGAACTTATTATAGAACTAAAAAACGTTCAAAAATGTGCTTATAAAATATTATCAAAAATGTAAACATATACTTACTAAAAACATAAAAAAGGACAAAAATGTTTTAAAACAAATTAATTGTTAAACATTATCAAAGAATCACAAAGAAAAATACTAAAAGAACACTATGTACGTACGACGTACCTACTTATAGCCTATAAAGTAGAAACAATTTTTATTACATAATAAAAAGATTTTTTATTCTTTAGAAACTAATTATAACATAACGTTAAAAAATGATTAATATACGTCTTGAACGAACAAAATCCTTAAAATATGCAAAAATCGAATATTCCTCATTATTCCAAGATTACAACTTATTTGTTTATTTCTTCGAGCTTTATTCAATAAAAATATACAATTACTATAAGTTTTAAAATTTGGTTAAGAAAATAGTTGACAAAATTATTCTATTTAAACTATTCTATTTATAAAAATTAATGTTTATTAGTAAAAATTAAATGAAAATCTATAGGATATATTTTTTTAACTTTAATATTTACTTTTGTGCTACTAGGGTAACGGGCCTGTAATTAATAATATTAATAATTATTATTCATTATAAATTATAATAGAATAAATTCCAATAACAAATATTCTATGAAATAAATTGGTTGTAGAGTTATACAAATGTACATGTTATTTTTAAAATTATATAAATGATAATACAATTATATATATATATATATATAATATTAAGTAACATACCTGTTTAAGTAAAATTGATGTAATTAATTAAGAAATAATAAAAATATAAAAATGAGAAAAAAGGTGAAATACGATTTTATTTAAACTAACAATAAATGTAGTGAGTATTATTTAAATAACAAGAATACTTTTCAAGTGTAGAGAACATAACAAAATATATTACAATATTACCTGCAGACATTAAAATATTAGCATGGTGGTACAACATAAATTTAGTGTTAACATTTAACAGAAAAAATGTGTGTTTGTTTCTGGAGTTAATTGGGTTTACTTTAATGTTTAATAATTACTCAAGCAGTCCGGATAATCAATCATATTATTTTGCAATAATTTGAACTAGAATCTTAAATTAAATGTAAGGTATCTGTTTTTAAAAAAAAATCACTTATTGTATTATATTATGTTAGAGAGTTCTTTCAAGTTTCAACATTATTTATATATGATAATTGGTATATATCAGAAAAATTATTTTGAATTGAAGAAAGTATCGTATTTTGCCAATTTGTCTATACTCTGTATGTAGCACATATTAAAGAGACATATTATACTTGGGATCGAAGTATCTAACTAATGAGAAACATTTTTAATGCCACATTATTGTACATATCTACACACATACGTTTTAAAAGACCTAATTTCATAAATGACTTATTTCGAATATAACCAGCATACTTATTAAAAGGTAATTTTGAAACGAATATCGCTCGTAAATCTTTGATGGTTTAATTATGAGTTAAGCTGAGTTAATTTATAGAATAATTAAAATATTATGAGGTTGTTTTTTTAAATATAGTGTTTCGACAACTAAACAACACAGAAAAACGTGGACAACGTATACGTTTAATCGAATACATAATTATACTAATTTTTAAGAGGAAATTAAAAAACTGCTATTCATGAAATATTATAAATTCATCATATTAAACATGACTTGTTAAGTTTATATATAAAACACGGTAATTTCCTGAATTTTAAATACCTAAGTCTAATATAACGAGTATTGACAAAAAAATGACAATATCATTAATGATATATATGGCCTGTATGTATGGCATTATAATTTTATATGATGATTTGAAATGTGTAATTTTTTTAGAAAAAGTTTAAAAGTTATTTGCGAGTAACTGTAGTCAGTCTTACCGTATTCTCGTACAACACTCGGAGTTATAATATGGTCGTGGGTGATACTCTTGAGTTCAGTTGTCGTTCGAATGCTGAATGTTTGCACTTTGCAATAGGTACCTACCTACTCTATTTAAATAAACGCATTGGCTGTTAAACAAAACGCTCTTTTTGATATCCTGCATACATTACCGTTTAGGGAAAATCATTTACTGATGTTGTTGTTGTTTTTGCTGTTGTTGTTGTTATTTTTTTTTCCGGTTTATCTGGTTGTACATTATGTGGAGGATTGCGGATCGTATTTATTTTAAAACAACATTCTAAAAACATAATATAATAATTAATAATCCTGTTTAAATTATAATATTATAATACCGATGCGGAAAACATATTTTTTTCCATCTACGTTTCACGCAAACTATTATTTCACGCTAGTGGCCAGTGGGTTTTTACTCCGCATTTAGTTATTCATATTGTTACTAACTATTCATGCGTCGTCCGAACAAGTTGTATCCGCTACGAATCAATCCACAAAACTGACAAAACCATTATAATATACACATATTTATGAACTGCAAAAACATTATCTGTAACTATTTGGCTCTATTATCACAACTATAACACTGAAAAGTTACCACGTAACTGTATTACATAGGTACTTAAAAAGTTATACGCAAAAACAATAGTTCTTACATTTTTACATTTACGTTCTTACATATGAAATTGTATTCTTCGCGAATCGTTTTGTTAAATGTCAAACTGAACACATTATTGTTTAATTTTACTCGAAATTAATATTGTAATAATATGTGAGTATTAAAATAATTATACCTACTATTAAGATGTCCAGAGTCAATATTTTGAAGTGTGTTATTGGACAAGATCGTGATATGTTGAACTTAGGTCACATATTTCTATATAGTACAATATAGCCAATTTCTAGCATAAATTGAAGCTACAAGTTCGGTTGGCAATTGTATGGTATTTTATATGGAAAATAAAATAAATTATAATTTATCTTAGGTATATTGTATTTTATTATTTTTAAACCTGACGTTTAAAAAAAAAAAATATTTTATGTTAATCATTTTACATTTACTATTTTATTTTATCATTAAAAAACATGTTATTCCTAATATATTTTGTATTATGAATGAAATGTTTTTCCAACCGACAAAATGGTGGCCGTTCACAGCTGAGTTTCACTTGTAACAAATGTAAACTGTATAGGATCTCCTTATCTAGTGTAATATAGAGGTCTGTGACTTAAGTTAGCAATTGTCTAGTCTGCTTTGCTGATAATCTTTAATACCTTCGATAGTTGATTATAATTTATTGTTGAAACAAAGAGGTTAGTTATTGCCAAACATAATTAAAATAATTCAGATCATTATACGTAACTGTTGGGCTAAAATATAGAAATATTTTAATTTTTAATATTTGTATACTTTTTTATGTTGTTCATTATATTGTATCTCCACTATGGCCGATAATGATTATAATATAATATTATAAGTATACTATACAATATACACTAATTATATACCTATACCTGTACCTAATAATGTATAGCTATAAACTTATAAATGTAATTTGCACCAAACTTATTTTTAAATTGTATCATCTTTAATATTATTATTCTTGATGGCAGATAAAATCTTTTTTAATTTATAATAAGAAGTTGTTATTCGTGATTTTAAAAAAGTTTTTTCCCCAAAATATGAGTTAAAAAAAATATTGTGTGTTAGCGTCTACTTAATGATTTCAATTAAGCACATTTATCATCAGACTTCAATTACCTTATTCTAATGAAAATATATATATTATACAATAGTTGACATTATTTCCCCTCTAGGGCAAGGGGCTACGAGTTATAAGCTCTCCCTCCTTTAAATTATAATATATAAGTTATACAAACACTCAAATATTTAACTAACAGATTCGGAATCTGTGATAGGGATAAAATATTTTTTCTTGCCCCCTCATGGTTAGGTTAGGTGCGGCCTTGGTTGACACAAAAATTCGTTCCCTATAATATGTAACAGTTTATTTGTTGGTCGTGTCGTGGAAAATATAACTATTTTAAGATGTAAGAAATGACTATAAATAAAATATTGTGTCCACCAGCAAGAGATGCACATTGCAAGAGGCCAATATGACAACCACCATAATTGTTAATATAATAATAATATTTGTAACGACCACCAACAGTTACTGCAGACCTAAATCAAATTGTTGCCAAAATAATAGCATATAAATCAGTAGGTATCTGAAATTGACATGAATTATGTGAAGAAGTTCATGAGTTAAAATATCTTAAAAGTAGTATTAGTTTGTGTACGGAGATAACGTCATAACGATATCGTAAGTGATAGCGGAAATCACCACTCAGAATCTATAAGTATATGTTATTGCATTGAAAAACTAATTAGATACTATAATATTCCATGGACTTTACTGTAGTACATTTAGAACCATTAAATGTGACAAAAATGTGTAGTTGGTTTATACACATATAACAATTGCACTACAACACTGACCGGCACCCACCCTAGATATATGGCGAACAATCCAATAAATTTAGCAATACTCTACTCGTAGAGCTTACCCGGCGCGATGTATATGCAATTTAGCTACATTTCTGCGTAAGCGTAGCACTGTAATACACAATGTAACATTTTAAGGGGATTCGATAGTGTCTAATTTTTTTTAATTTTTTAAGGTTCCGTGTGCGTCATGTGAATATAATATTGTAAATGGTAGGTGATCATAATATTAATGTGTATGTGACCGTAGTGTGAAATAAGTAGCTGTGCGCTCCTGCACGCGCGCACCAACATGATATGTATACATATTTTTGTTTCTCTTGCCAATTGTATTAATTTATTATTTATATTTTAACTCAATCAAATATTATTATATTATTGTAAATTGGAATAATATTTCGTAAATAAAGTATTATTATTATGTAATTGGCCACCATAATTTCTGAAACCAAATTTAAAATCATCGTGAAATTTAATTGAAAACGACCTTCTTACATTTTAATTAATTTCTGTTTAGTTCAAAATTATTAAAATTTAAAAATTCTCAATATTCAAAATTGTATTCTAACATTTTGAATAGTTTAAGAGTTCATATTCAAAAAAGTGGAAATGTCGTTTACAAGAACTTAGTATAACGCATTTAGGTCTTTTTTTCATAAGTCTTATCTAATTGTAATAATTAGTACAGTTGGCTTAGGTAGGCATATTTTGATATAAAAAAAGCCACGATTGAATTCCCTTAAAAAGTGACGTGGTTAGTATCATCACCTTTCAAATTTGTATCAAATCAGATATTTTTTTCAATTTAGTTCTTCAAAAAATATACAAAATACTTTATAAACATTATATTATTTTCACCTTGCTTTCTTTATACATAAGTACCTTTTATAAATGTAATGTTATTTTTAAGTTTTTAATCTTTCCTCAGTTTTTGATTCGACTAGGATTTATAATCACAATAAATTGAATGACATAATAATATTTTGTTATATAGTCGATCACTGAATGTTTGCATTTACTAAAATATAGTAATATAATATAATATTAATACTATTATAACTTTATAACACATTAAATTTATAACATTATATTATTTATTCAGAGATTAGAAAATTAGAACATCGTTGTTATTTAATATTATTTTTTGCTGAATATACATACCACATCATTCTACTATATCATAGTAATAATAAATTATTGTTTTTGGATTTTCAAATTCAACCACTTTTTAAATAATTAATTTTAAAACATTATTCGTGATAATGTCAAAACAGTGTTTATGTTTGTGTATATAATATTTTGTTTTGGTTTATACCTATGTTCTTATGAACATAAAATCTAATTAAAAAAAAATTATGAACTAAAAAATACATTGATGAGGTACCTGTGTACAATTTGATGGTCAAGAGGCCAAGTTTCGTAACCCACAAACATAACTTTACAGAAGACACATTAAACACGATGTTTACCAACATAATCGTTTTGTATTTCATTTTCTTGATAATTAAAAATTAATAACAGTTATTTCTCATCGTCAAATTAGCTTATATTATGACCTGGTCGAGGCTTACAGCAGTATTTGACCGCATAATAATTATTATTGTGTAATAAATGTTAGAGATAATGACATTACTCACTTGGGAATTTGTAATCATAATTAATTATAATTTTTAGTATTATTTTTTTTTCATTGGGACACACTCGTATTTAACATGTTTTTGTCAAGACGTTGACTGTAAATTTAACAACCACCTAAAAGTAGTTTATGTTGAGACTTTTGACTCGATGAAAGTTTTCAGCATTACTTTACACTGAATATCAATATCAACAATCACCGTATCTTTATGTTGTCTAATGGTGTATAGTCTAAATTATTTTCTTGTATACTCTCGTGTAAATTATATTTTTTTAATAAGTTTCATACGTTGTTACTCATTATAGTATACTATGAGTTAACCTTTATTTTTGCGATTTATTTCGGAGCGCATAAATGAGTGAAGTGTGCATGTCTGTTTTCAAATTCAAAACACTTTTATGTATCATACGATAAGAGGAAATCCACTTTCAATAATATAAAATAGTAAATATTATGTCCAATGTTATTAAAATATACAACCATTCTAATACTCCAATGTATGCGTTTTTAAATAATAAAAAATATTACATTATGAATGCATACAATTAAGACAGTTTCAGTTTTATATTTTACTGTTTTTTCCCCTATATTAGATACCAAACGTTGAAGGGTTTTAAGAGCGTGCGAGTATTTTAATTTTAAATGTGTACATAATATAGTAATAGTGACTAAAAAGAGTGTCTGTAGCGTTTAAGAATTACCTATTTGTGACCAATCTTCTTTAGTATAAAAATTATATTTTGTTATCTTTCATAATTTTTAGAATCATTTGAGTTCAGATTGTAGTGATAAATAATAATTATGATAGTTTAATATAATCTGAAAATAGTAGGTTGTATACACGTTTATTTTGCACATATTATTTTTCTAAAACAATAATTGTTGATGTACTTGTAAGATACTACAAGGTAATTTTATTCTTTTGTGGGGTATTTTCATGTAATTTTACTGAAAATTCATAGTAACTGTAGATAATTATTGTTTTCATGACGAATAAACATTATAGTGATTTCAATTTACAATATTAATAATTATTAATTATAACCTTATGGCTAAACTTTTAATGTTTATATGCTGATATATATTTAAATATTTAATAAATTGTTATGATTAAAAAACTTGTTTTTATTTTACGACTGTTAATAATTCATTGAAAATAACACTAGCAATTTATTATAACAGTAATATTGATTTAGGTACATATTAATAGCTGTCTACTAGAATTAATTTTTTAACCACTTGGTAAAATAATTCTTTTCTCAAACTTAACTGCACATAAATTATGAAGATTCACTAGGCAGTTTTAGCTAGCAAAATCTTATATCAAATTAAAAATAAAAATAAGTAAAATAAAAATAAAAAAAAATCTTCAATTTATTAAATATGTATAAAAATGTTGGGTACCTATAGGTATAGGTATACATTTTACTGAAAAAAATATAATACTGTTCAATTGAAAAGGAGGATGTGTCTGTGGAATGATTATGATATGGTATGATTAATAGTGTCCGTATCCGTTTCCGTAGCCGTGTCCATAGCTGTTTCCATAGCTGTTTCCGTAGCCATGTCCATAACCCTGGTTGCCCCCATAGTATCCACCCTGCTGGCCGTAGCCACCACTGTAACCGTATCCATTATTGTAGCCGTTTCCACCGTATCCTTGTTGACCGTAGCCACTGTAACCTGGAGAATAAAACAAATTTGTTGAATATGTGTACCATTATACATTTATACGGTCATCCTTAAAGCATGTCTTACCTCCGGTGAAACCGATTCCAACTCCGAAGCCGCTTCCATAACTATCGTAACCTCCTCGGTGACCTCCATAGCCACCGTAAGATCCACCGCCATAACCACCACCGTAACCACTGCTATACCCGATAAATCCGATAGGTGTAGCTGTTGCAAGGGCTAGAGTAGCTGCCAAAAATACACACTGCAAAATACAAAATATTTATATTTATATTAATATTTTGACGGCAGTCAAATACCTAACCAAATATAAAAAAACTATACAATTTTGTACTAATTCCTTCTTTCCTAATTCTTAAAATTTTCTTTTAAAACTATATTATATATTTTTTTTATAAAATGTAAAAAAATATAATTAATTCAAGACAGAGGTGTAGTAAAACAATATATTTTGTATTCAAAACACTATTTAATATGACAATTATTATCAATACTAATTATTTTAGAATCCAGGTTCTGAAATAATACACAGAATGAGTATAATGTAATGAAACACAATAATAAGCGTTGTAAATCGCTAATCATACGGCTATAGTTTTTCTTAAATATTGTAGTTGTCGTTTCTTCCAGAAAAATAGGCCGAAGAGGTTTTTGTCTTGATAAAGCGAATCCAAGGGAAATTTCGATCAAGCAGCGATATGCGTAGCTTACTTTTTGATGTTTGATTCGGAATATTATATTTGCATTCGGCATTATATAAATATTACAATATACGGTGAAGCCGATTATGATACGGCTACCTCTATAGTTATATTTAAAGTATACAACGAATATTGTTTCGTTACTTTTCAAAAAACTGAAAATATAATGTACCTACAGTATGGGTGAATTCTCAGTTTGCCGACACAATATAATTCGCCGTTATAAACAGTATTCACGTATTTGTTATGAAATTAATAAAATTATTTATTTATATGCATAAAAAATATCATAATATAATAATATAATAAAAATAAATATAATGTAATGTAATATTATGATTATCTGGTTTAAACATCGAATTAATGTTTCAATATTTCATGACCACCATAGTGAACTTTTCAGTTGTTTGTTAATTTATGTACAGAGATAGGTTTACAAATTTTGACAGTAGATATTATAATTGTATTATGTATTACTATACCAAGAAAAACGTACCCCATCATATTACCGTAGTCGGCAATTTTGTATTTTTTAAAAACTAGTTTTTTGGACAAAAAACCTAATGTTTGCGAATCGGGTATCGGCAACGTGAACCTAAACCATAATAAAATGTTCCCATACCAAATTTAAGTCTGGATCGAATCTAACTTATAAATAGGTAACTATAGAAAACTCAATTTAATAAAATATTAAGTCAAAAGTTATTCAAATTCATTGGACAGTGATTAAATAATGAAATTCAAACTATCCAAATTATGAAAAAAAAATTATTATAAACGCGTAAGTAATAATAGTGATTTTAAGAACACGATGGTTCGATTTGGTGGATTGCGAGGAGGTAACTTAAAATAATAATTCATAAAGATACGTACCAAGACGAGTTTGCAGGCGCTCATGTTTGTTTCTTTCGTCTTCAATATGGTTATAACAATAATTAATATTACTGACTGCAGCGGACTACTATTTCTTCGTTCTTCGGTCGATCTACAGAGACATCTGATTCGGTACCATCGGACACTCTGCGTTTTATTTAGTGCTAAATCCGCTGTACAGTGCGCAAGTTTTTTACTATTTTTTTGGTTTCTGCAGAGCTCTTGGATATTCGTCCGGGACGTTGGCACCGGTTTGGCCTTGCAATTTCGACCACGGTCTGAAAAACCAGTTTTCTTCGTTTTAATTTTTTTGCACGCACAAATATACATTATATTATCCTCACATAGGTACCCTTAACTGCTGCACGAGCAGCGTTCCGATGAATAAATTTTAAGATTTATGCGAAAGATAATATGGTGGATAATAATATAATATGCTAATATAGTAAGTAATGTATACATAAAACACATTATAATGTTATATATTATATAATATCATTATATTATGCCCATATAATACTCGTATAATATTATGTCGTTAGGATTTTCGCCCGTTACACGTAATTTACAAAGATACGACTAAGTAGTATATTCATTATTAAAAAAGCTGCATATATTATAAGTTCATCAACAAATATACGTAGGTTTTAAAAAAAATAGTAAATTTATTAATTATTTTATATTTCATAATGTTATATGTTCTTCTATGCTGCGAGGTAATAAAATATAATATTCAGGTATACTAATCTATGAATTCTAAATTTTTTTCCCGTTTTGCGGAAACACTTCCAACACTATTTACTAAGACTATTTCAACGATCGTATAATAGTATAGTATGAAAATATACAAAGTAATTAACCGTATTTCAAGCTCCATTATGATATACACCACCCTCATTTTAAACACGCGTAATTAATGTTTTTTTTATTTAACGAATGTATAAGTGATCTAACTTTCAAAATATTTACGTAAAATAACTTTAAAAATATTTGTTTTCTAAAATTTGTATGTAAGAAACACAAAAGCAAAAGTTTTTCTTTTTTTTTTTTATTTTGAACAAATAGGTAGGTTAACAAAAAAACAATATACATTTTAATGATGGCGGATATCTTAAATTATTTTAAATTATTATAATACACAGGTCATATTTTTCTGAAATACCATATTTGAAAAGTGTTACACAGATAAACAATCATTGAAGGGAACAAATGCGATGAACACTACGTATACTATATTATGGCGAATTACTCAAATATATACTATTTGACTTTAAATTATAATGTATGCGTGGTATTTTTTTCTCGCCATACCTGCGACTCTATGACAACTAAAAATTGTTGAGCCATATATTTTATTTCATAATGTTCTTAACTTTTTTTCTATCGCCTATAATAATATAATTTACAACATTATTTATCTAAAATAATTTTCCTTAACAATTATTGTCTGATGATGACAAATTTAAAATCGTTTTCTTAAATGTATCCTAGATCTGAACGCGGATTAATGAAGCAGTAGTTTTGTAAATTTAGTTATAAATATAGATATATACTTTGCGTATAGTCACAAAAGTAAATGCAATAAAAAATAATTTAACACATTTTTGAAGTGTGATAATACTATAATAAGAATTTGATTGTTATTTTTTACTGAGGTATTGTACTTTATATAGGTTCTGTACTACTGTGATACCCATTGTACGCAAAATCATATCACATATAGGTACCTTGTCAAAAGACCGACATAGTTGGGTTGGATATATTGTTACTGTAAATATTAAAATATTTGCTATTGAGCTTAAGAATAATAATATATTTCAGATGAAAAAACTATGTAGTATTATTGTTTTTTTTTTTATGTATCATTTTTAAAGGTACCTACCTCGAAAATCATAATTACATGTTTTTTCAAAAATAATCAGAAAAATATGTTAGTAGGTGGATGGTTTTTCAATTACGGTGCAATAAAAAGATATATCCAAACAATACTTTATTGCTTTCTTAACTTAGTTAAGCAATATTTAAAAGTTCCTGTGTTATAATTATCATAAAACTAAAATTTAAAATTCTTAAAAAAATTCTGGAATTTAAAACGTTTTTTTTTGTCTGCTGAAAAATTTGAAAAATATGACGTGTCTGGTTGTTTCCCCAAGGTCTTCAAATCCTATAGTTTAATTTCGATAAACAATGACTAAAATTTAACTATTCATAATATGACCTTATACCTTATTTTAAGTTATTTCAGCATGTTTTATTTGTTGAACATGATAAACATGCTAATGGGTTGGCTACAATTTACCCATTAGTATTATGAGTATAGTCTATTAGTATTCTATTTGTACGATATTTTATTTGGATTGTTTTTGTTCACTCTTCTTTAATATCTATTGTAAACCATTAGCACATGAATCATAGGCCACTCATTTTTTTTCAAAAAAATTGCATCATTTTTTTATTTCATATTAGTATATTTGTATAACATATTAACATATCATAATATTATATTAATATTTTATTGTGATCGTTGTGCTACACGTTTTTTGCATTAAAATATTATTTCAGACTAAATAACAGTCGGTTAAATCTGTGTGTTTTATAATATTGACAATGATTATTTGTGTTATATTGGGTACCTATTGCTATTTCAGTTGAAGCAATACAATACTAATGCTATATAATTATGTAACTCTAGTTTGTATACACTCAACTGTAATTATAACGTTTGTGATGATATCGCAGAAAACTTAAATAATAATTCCTTTTCACCAATGATTGACAGTCAAACTCAATTATTTCGTTTGATATCAGTATTATAATATATATATAATATGTATGTACTATTATATATTATACTAATAAATTCATCTATAATTAAATTTTTTTAATATACTCGGATGTTAAAACTAAATAATAATAAATACATATCTTATATGCGTTATATATATATATGATGTATACGTCATGTATTTAAACATAGAAAACATATTTGAATTAATTATACTTCTATTTTCTAGGTTGTGTAAGAAATGGTTTTTCGATTATTTTTTTTTAGTAACATTATAGTAAAGGCGAATTAAAAAAAAAATACAATCCAAAAAATAGAATAAGCAACTAAAATATGTTTTTAAAATTAAAATTGGGCTATTGGTACTGGGTGAATTTTCCCCCCGCTTTATGGGACTTTCATGTAGAAACTTTTTTGATCGCCAAATTTAGTGACGTGTGAGGACTGTACGTTGATGATTTTGAAGAATCTTAGCCGTAGTATATGTTTAATTAAATAAAGCGTTTGCGGATCTCACGTAAACTAATGATCAGTAAATACACACACAGTCATACATAACTCACGATGTATATAGAATACTGCTTAAGTACGACCTCTTAAAAATGGTTCGCTTTTAACTAATATTTCAAAAATCCTCCGTCTCATAATTTAATATTTATTGCTAATGCAATAAATAATCATGATTTTCTCATCCATCACTCTTTAAACTATATAACTAAGCTATTTTACTTTTATGAAATTATTAATTAATTATACATTTTTTTTTTTTGTATTCTTGATCTGTATTTTTCACAGCATTCTTTTTCTCCCTTTAGGCTTTAGGTGTATTCAATTATTATTAACTGTATTTTTTCTCTAGTAAATTATATACTGTAACTTATTCTATGTTTAATTTAATTGGATATGTAAATTTTTATTTATTTTCCTAATAACAGTTATTATTATTATGTATCATAATATGTTTGTACAAATGTATATTATAAATATTATTAGTTGTTAGTGCCCACTTTTAAATTCTTTATATAATTGGAGTTTGAACGCGTATCAGCAATAATTAGGGTTTAAGTACTACTAGTTAGTAGTTACTAATTTTAAATACTAATTTTAAAATTAGTAATTTACAAATACTCAATGCTGAAATGTATTTATACAAATAATAAACAACAAGGATTAACATCACAGTTTAGCTTTAAAAATTATATCGTTTAATATAGACCCTGCAGTTAATAAATTATACAATTATTATAAGTTATAATTTTATAACCATCAAGAAGGTAATAAATGCCTAAACTATATTTCTTAAGATATTTTTAAACTAGACCTTTTAATAGTACGTTGGAATAATAAGTTAATGAGTTTTTATATTGATATGTAAAACAGCACATTGAGGATTGAGATTATATGCGTTGGATTTCATAAAACAATATGGCAAGTATTGATGTTTTATTTTTTTGTTGGTGACCTCGGCACAGACGTTACGTATTTCTTCAGTAGGCATAGATTGTTTTAATAAATTATTTAATACAATACTATATTCATTTTGTCTTACTTTAATAAAACCAACTCTGATCCTATAAGTTAAAATAAAATAACGGTATGTTATTTACTAAATAGTATTTTAACAACATAGACTAATTATGATATAAAATATTGATTAAAATTGAATTAAAATTTATAATTATCCTATTTGGTACGAACTATTTAAATCGTGCGTGGAGCGTGATCTTATCATTGTGTTCATAGCCTGTGTAAATGTTCGTGTTCAGTAAAGCATCCAATCAATTTGCAGTTACAGAGACCAACGAGCTACAACGACGACAGCAAATATAGAGTAAAATACTTTGGTAACGTTAATCATTTATACTTTATTATAATAGTACATTTTAAGGATTTTACGCAGTACATATGTATATTTATTTTCAATAAAATCAATCCAGCATTAACTGAAACATAATAAAAAACATTATTTAATTTAAATTTAAATAAATAAATTGTTTCAAGTTAATAGAACTCGATACAATATTGATATTCATAATAATTTAGTACCTATTATTTATACAAGTTTTATCCTCTGTGAGTTATAATAAATTTAAAAAGAATGTACAATAGATACAATAGATCCCCATTTATAAAAATGAAAAGTTCTTTAATTTTACAAAATAAACAAAATTACATAAAATAAAATATTTTCTAATTTATACTTAGTTTTTAGAACCATATAATATAAATAATTAATAGAATAAAATAAACAATACAAAAATTGTATTAAAAAGTACAATATCAGCACATATTATAGTAATATTATAATAATATATTAACATATTTTTGATACATAAAGGTACATTGGTGTATCACCACAAATATATATTTTATTGATTAAACTTTCTAATTATTCACATTTTTTTTTTGTTTTGTTTTGTTTTTTTTTTTTTTATCAAATCTTGATATTTAAAGGGTTCATTAAATTGTATACTATTTTTATACTACTAATTTAACGTAGGCGTGTTTCTATTTGAATTTATTATACAAGGATTTTGAACAAAACTAATATTTCTGAGATATTATTGAAAAAGAACACAATTGTAGACTTTTTTAAATACATATAAATATTCATTTTGCTTTCATTAAGTTGTTTATCATAACTTGAGAGTTGTATATTTCATATAAAATATGGTAGTAACAAACGCGGTACAGTTTACATTACCTATACCTTTTTAAAAATATAAAAACTCGGACGCAGTTTTCATATGACCTGTATGTTTCTAATATACATATTTTCTTATATTTAAGATTTTTGCATAATTTAAACTACCTTCTATAATTACATACATCAACTATAAAATTATTCCATTTATGTTATGGACTTATGGTTGATGGATCAATTAACGTTACTTGTTTAATAAACAATTGTAAAAATATTCTTAGTTCAATATTCATTCTCTAGTTTTGATTTCTATTTACAGCCAAAATCTAACCGTGAACATAATCTGACGATTGACAAGCTGTAGTAAATAGTCAATACCTCAAAACTGAAATGAATGACCACGCAAAACTTCTAATTTTCGCCTTTCTGTTGATTCTGTCCGTAAGCCAAGTATTTGGGTGCAGAGGCCAATGTTGGATAGATGTTAAGTTTCGTGACAATTTTTGTTCGGAAATATTCAGATACCAATACACTACTATGGAGCCGTCAAAAGTATTATGTTTCTGCTGTAAAAGGTAAATAAAAAAAAGAAATCCAAAATCCAAAATCCAAAAATCTTACAATATATTAAAACTACAATATTACTATAAAGTGGTTTATCGATATTTTAAAACTTTAGCAGGGTATGAAAAATGAATAATCCAATACACGTCGTATCAACTGCAGAAACTCAAGATGAGCATTACATTATTATATCATAATACTCAAAATAAATTCAGAAACATAATTTGATAAAACAAAATCCCCGAGCTTAAAGGTTATATAATTCATATATATTCATAATGTTTATTATATAATTATAATATTATGGAGCTATACTTTGTATCAATATTCAATAGTATGTTTAATGATTACCTTGAATGACATTGTGACTTATATTATACATTTGTACCAATTATGTCCTATGTAACAGATTTAAAATTAAAAACTATATAATATAATATTTGTTTATATTATTGAAATATTATTTTATACCTAGTATACTAGCTGCTATAAATGTAGTATAATCGTTTTTCGTTGCCACAAATTATTAATTATTATATAGCTATTACAGTAATTTAACTTATCTCTAATTTCAGATACAACAAAAATGATTAATGATAATATTTATCATAATAAGTAATACGACTATATTATATTTAAATTGTATGGTTATTAAATAATTAATAATATTATATAATTATGTATTCGTGTCTTTGTTACAAATTAAAACAATTATGTACAATTCCATAGATGTAGATAGCCGCATAGGCTAGATATGTCTTACTACTATTATAACAGTTAAAAAAAAAGATTTGACTTTGTAACACTTTTAGTAAGAAATATAATTCCATACCTATTTTATAATGGCTATAAATATATTAGACAGTAGAGAAACTACAAATAATAACTACAGTGTGCATTACATGAAACAGTGGTCAATCAGTTAAAAAGGACTTGTATATTATATGCTGATTTTTTTATGGTTTGTTTTTATAAGATTATAGCTATTTATATTATATAACTCAATAACATAGAGATATATATATTTTAAATGATCAAATAAATGACACCGCGAAGAAATACAATACAAATAAACTATAAAAGAAATATTATGTTTGTTATGTCAATAAGTAAAACAAAAATTATAATAATGTAACAAAATAATCAATGATACTTGAATTCAAAGTAAAAAGAGCAATTAAAATAGTTATTATATAATATTATATCAGAATATATTTTATCTCTTTATTCAAATTATATTCCATGTTTTATTTTTTAATAATTATTTTTTAATATGATGTAGTCAATCTGAGATCTCTTTTACTAATATGGTAACACAATAATCAGTTAGTATTGACGTATTTTCTTCCCTACGCAATACAATACTATGTGATACTTGAATGGAACACAGCAAATAATTAATAGTAACTGATTACCGTGACCAATCACCAGTCAAATTTCGTTGTTCGAGTAACTCATGATCGACGATCAAACCGACGTACATTAATAGATCTATAAACAATAATGTCACTAGTAGGTACTCGGTGACTTAGAATAGTTTTAAATTTTAATGTGATTAATACAAGTTATGTGATTAAAACTAACAAAACAAATAAAGTATAATAATAAAAATTAATTTTAATTCAGTTTAAAGATGTTCACTGTTCAGTAACAATTTAAAATTTCAACAAAAGTTAATTTGGTAGTTTCCTTAAAGTAATTTATATTTTATCCATAGTAAAAAATGTAAATTTTACATTGCCATGTTATTTACAATTTCTACTTTTCTTAAATGAAGTTCAATTAAAACAAGCTAAAATAAAATTTGGTTTAGTTTAGCATACATTTAAAGTTTAAACAAATTTCTAAAGCTGATTCTTTCAATCATGTTTTTGGACTTAGTGTGTTCTGCATAAACGAGGGTGATAATAGTAAATAATCAATACTATCGAACGTTATTCGAACTTGATTTGGTATTAAACAATTGGCTCAAGTCGTTTGGATCAGTGTTTCTAAACCTTTTTTTTAACGACGACACCCTAATTTAGATCGATCGGAATAGCGACACGCTTAAAATAATTAAAGGATTTTTTGAAAAGCAATACTTATAAACCTAAATGTAAATTCAGAATGTTACTGACTTCACGATTGTTTTTTATTACCTATCTGTAGGTCTTACCATCGCGTAATAACGCCATAATACCATATGTTTATACTTTGAATACGTACAATATAAATAAACAATTTTCTTGGAAACACACTTATTGGTTTTGAACCACTGGTTAGATAACACTATAAATAATTGTAACCTTGATATACATCAATAATATTGATACAATCTCTCTTATTTTTTTTTCTTATTAAACATTTTTTTTACAATCTATATGCAGTACAATTAGTACAATGAGTAAATTTGATACAATATGGTTATTTACAGGAGGTAGCGTTTATGGGCAGACACTCAATAGTGCTTAGTGACCAGGTACATTTTAGGTATTATCTATTGTTTGGTTTTTTATTTTATTAAGCCTCCAGGACTGTCTTTTGAGTCTTACCGGGAAGCGAGATGGAGGATAGTTGATTGATTAATGAGTTCCTGTAAGAGTTTAACCTGATATGGAATTTAAAGTAATATAATTTTGCTAATTGATTAACGGTAGGACTTTTTTGATCTTTGTGATTATTGTTTATGAAATACCAAGGAGAATATGTAACTAGTCGTCAGAGTTTGAGTTAACGTTCATAACGTTATTCCTGTAACTTGTACATAAAATGTGTAGTTCTTATTTAAATGTTGTGCATCTCAAAAAAAATACTAAGATTCGAATGTTTAATTCAATATGTCTATGAGCTTATAGCATAAGTACCATTTGATATTTGTGTTTTCGAAATTATTAGAAATTATGATTAGAAGATTTAAATAAATAAATATTTATCTAAGGATACCAAGAGATTAAATATACGGATTAAGTATTTAATATAAACTGTGGTCAAATATGATTGGATCCTGGTATTTCAATTATGAAATGGATAAACAACAATAAATATAGAGTATAGTTACAAGAAGAAAGGCTATGTAACAAAATTATTTCATTGGTGTGTTTCTAGATGCTACAAATAAAAATCACCAAATTGGAAATAGCTACTCTGATGAAGAGGTTGACATGAAAAAGAAAAAAAAAGCATTTTAAAATTAGATTAATATTAATTGTAGTTATTAATTTGAATTGATTAGAAAAAGTAGATTTATTTTATATTTGTATTCTAATTAATCTGTTAATATTTCTGATAATGTTATGTATTATAAACAAGCGAAGCAAACGGCAAATTTTTTCACTTCTGTAAAACAAATAGGATGTTCAGCTCAAACATTTTTTTAGCGCCAGCTTGCTAGTCGTAGGCAAATTAGTTGATACGCTTGAAGTCTTTTGGTAATAATATTCTCTTAAGATATTATACTACCGTAGAAAGGGGTGACTTTGATACATTTTGTTGATTTTTTATTGTTCTTATAGGTATAGATTTTTTAATACTTATATTATGGATCTAAAAACAATAATGACTCAAGTTATCTTTTATCAACATTCCCAAAGTTTTTTTTTTCTAATGGTTGTATTTTCAAAGTAGCTATAAAAGTCGTATGGCATTTGGAGTGACTTTGATGCCCCCATTTTTTTTTATGTTAAACTAATGGTATAAAACATATTATCAATCTGCTCCATTTTAAATTTGGTCAAATACTTTTTTAGTAAAACGTTATCTGGGGTGACTTTTAATATAAATTAAATATAAATGTTAATATTAGGTATTTTGAGAGATTTTAAACTCATTGTAGTACACTAATTTTAATACTACTTAACTCGGATGGTTTTTTTTATCTTTCCTGACAGTTAATACCTAAAGATGATAGATTATTATCTTGGAAAAAATATATAAAATAACGAACAACACATTAACATTTTTTATTTTTTTTTTAATAAAACATTTTTATTTTAAATCATAACATTCAGTCTTGGTTTTACTTTTTAATATCACTTTTCAAATACCTATAATATAATAACAGGTTAAAATAAAATACAATAAGAAATGTAAATATTTACTTGTTTGAGTGATACTGTGTGTTTATTTTCCTTCGAGTTACGATAGTATTCAATTTATACAACTTTTTAACAAAATTAGCGTAGTTTTGCTTAGTGGTATTTTAAATGTATTACCACCAGTGTTTCGTAATCTGGTTGTTGTAATTACTGACCTGTGGATGGATTAATCGCTAAAAATCAAGATAGAAAATCTGGTGTTAAAGAATGGTAAGTATTTATTTTTCTGGAGTGTGTGTGTGACGTATGTTAGTGAGATACCAAGAAATTAGACCAGAGTGTAGCTAAAATGCCTGTCCAGAACGCCGTGTTATCATCAAATACTTAATTTTTTTATTAATATTATACTCTCCCTCTGTACTGAAACACATAATTTCTGTTTTGTTTTTAATCACCTAATATTAATGATATTTTGGCGGCGGTTTTTTTTTGTTGGGGGGGGGGAGAGGTGGCAAAGTGGCATTTGGCCAGTCTGATTTCAAAAGCAACTCTAAAGACCGTGTCCCGTTGTATGCGGTTAACCATTATTATTTATTATATTTAAAAAAAATATACCTACCCATTCATTTTTATAATATTTTGAGAAAATATTATTTTGTGTACTAAGAAATTATTTGTCACTCTTACGAATAGGAAATAATATACATACTAACTGTGTATGCATGTGTTGTATGAAAGAAAAAAAATATAACATAATTATATATTGTAGTTGATAACGGCGTGAGTGGTTTTTTAAGTTAACCATTTGGGATGGTGAAAACTTTTGCACCCCCTCTATTAAAAACTGAAATAACGTCACTGTATTGCTGCTCACTGCAGGCTATACTCCATTAAAATATATATATTTTAATCTATATATCGGGTGATTATTTTATCATTGCTGTTCAATGGACATTATTTTAAAATGTATATGAATGTTTTTGAAAAAAAAATGTATATACATGGTTTCTAATCGTTCGAAAACAACATAAAAAAATTTATTTTTAAAAATGTTTTATACTCAAAATACGATAATTTTTAATTTACTCTATGTTATATACGTAAATCCTGTTAAAAAATTTAACTATTGTAAAAAACTCATACACAAACACAGATAAGGTTCTCATCAGGTTTTATAGTAGGTCGATTCACCCTAAATTTTAAACAAACGAAGCTAAACGTGATCTGCTGAGGGTAAATTTAGTATGTTACTCACTTGTCAGACGGAGACAGCAAATTTCTTTGTAAATTTTTCTGAATGCCACTATAGCCAAACTACCGCTAAGTTCTCACTGTTGGTACGTGGTTATCAGGGGATAATTAACTAAAAAAAAAACATTAAAAGTTTTTTTTTTTAAATACTGTTAAAATTTGTTTACGTTTAACACAATTTTAATATAATGAAAAATTTTGTATTTCCTGTCTCGACTCGGAGATAAGAAAGACCCCAGAGTAATATTAGCTGGCCGTTAGAGGCTACCTGCAAAAAGCCCAGAAGCTTCAAACGCAGCTTTTTCAGTATTGGATGTACATGAAGGTTAATGAATAATTAGCTGCCTGTTGTGCAAAATAAATTTATACATTTTTTATACCACTTTTAGGCGAATCGTATTCGAGATTTTGTAATTCAAACCAAAAAAAAATAATGAATATTAGCAAACTTAATATTTTAGAGTTGAATAGCTAGCTCACTCTTGTTGTACGAATATAGCACTGCAAATTGTTCGTTAACCTTCAACTACATCAATAAAGTATTAATTATTTTATAATTTTAAAATAAATTTTATATTGGTAATGTACTTGCTAACAGTGGCGTATTTAGGAAAGGGCGAATTTGAAAATATTGGAATACCACAGGCGCCAAATTTTTGGGGGTGGCAAACAATTGAAGGATTTTTAAATAATGTGTTCGTGATTTTTTAAATTTTTAAACCTTTCTTTGAATTGTTATGTATTTAAAATACATAAAACTACCTACAATTTTTTATTTTAAAAGTATTGTTGACCATGTAATATTAGAAATCAAAAATGCATACGACAACTATAGATGATAGATACTTTATAATATACCATAAGATATAATATTTTCGTTCGATATTCATAATAATTAATAATTTTTATGTGTAGGACTTCGAGTTTGGCGATCAGACCCACCTGACTCGGTAGGCGTAACGAGCGACTATTTATTTGTCATGCTTTATTAGTGTACACTACATTATTATAATATGCTGTTTTCTTAACTCGTTAAAATACAAAGAATCTTTAAAAAAAAAATTAAAATTCGTTCAAGGTGCAGGCGTGCGGTGGTAAATCGCAACGTTGCATGCATCCGTTAAAAAACTTAAAACCAGAAAATTGCCTACAAGGAAATAACTTCCAAATTTATGATTTCTACAATTTTTTTTTGCATCATAGGTAACTCACTTAAATGCATGTTTCAAAAGCTAAAAAATCAGAAAAACGCGTGGAAACTAAAGTGAATTTGTTTCTTTATTTAAAATACAAGTAATGTTTTATAATTTTTTATAGGTATTTATAATTTTTATTTCTAACACTGGATATCCAGCCCTCCCCCCTGCCGGCCAAAAAGGGGGGGGATTTTATGAGTGCCCCTGAGCGCACAATTTCTAAATACGGGTTTACTTACAAGTTTTTGTGTTTCGGTTCATGTTCGTATATTTTTTTACTCCAACGTGTTAATTGTATCAGTGTGATACCGGAATATTGGATTTTGGTGTAGCTAAAATGCCTATCTAAAACGCCGTGTTACCATAACTTATTTTCTATCACCTATTAAAAATTGAAGAATGATGATTTCAAAAAACTAATACTAAAGTCTAAAATATTATAGTTTACTTGAAAATAGCTATAATGTGTATCGTTTACCCAATCATTTACTTTTTTTAAGTAATACAACTGAAGCAACTCATCATTATTAATTGTGTGGTTGTCAGTTGAAATGAAATGAGGTTTCATTTAGGTCAATGTTGGTGGAGAAAAATTCAAACGGTTGGTGTAAGTCAAGAATACAAAAACATTTCAGATATCAGTATTTTCTTAAAATATTTTTTTAGTCCCCCATTTTTAAAGCCAGATGAAGTGGAGGATTGTTTTACTGACGATAATTTGTATCAATTTTACCCGAAGATGAAAAAGTACAATGATTTTCCGATTACATATTAAATACATACACAAAGCCTGATTGTGATTTTCCGCCTTCTGTGTAGGCAATGTATTCATGATCTGTAATTCAAACTACGAATAGTTGTGAAGCCTTCCATTTCAAGTTTAATATTATGTTTAACTTAGCACACCCGAATATATTCTAATTTATAGATGTTTTAAAAATGTACAAAAAGAAACTTATATTAATCAACGAAGTATTCCTGTGATTAAAAAAAGACGTAGGTATGTGAAAAAGAAGATTATATAAGACAAAATAGGGCAAAATATGAAAGTGGCCAATTACCCGTCTTGATTATATTAAGAAGGTATTATTATTCAAGTTTTTACCAGTTATTTAATTTTATGTTTATAACTTTTTTTACTATTGTTTATTTCAATTATTATATAACATTCATATAATTTAAACCTACACATTTTCATTTTACTTACTAGTTACTTCTAATTGCATGACAACTATAGAGTCAATATGTTTAACCTACCGATGTAATTGGAAGGAAACTAATGTTAAAGTAGTTATTAAATAGTCGTTAAATATCTTTGGAACGCAATTCATGTGAAAAAGGGATTTCGGGACCCAATTCATGTGCAGTGGTTTACGCAATTATTTACATTTTTATGCAATATATTTACAAATGTTTACTCTAACTTTAATTTAAATCAATTGTGTGTGGAATAATGTACGCTATATTTAAATCAAGTTTTCTTAGAAATTTATATTTCCATACAATATAATATTTTACTTAATAGATAAACTGGACAATGGTAATATTATATTATTAAGCTGGCTGTAAAGTGTAATAGTGACTAGTGACAACATAAAACTGTGCTGTCTATAACTATAGAGTCTAGACATATTTTATTATTTATTATTTATATCGACAGTCAGTTTATTTGAAAATAAACGCTTGAGTTCTCTTATAATATTTATAAATATATTTTTCTTGTATTTTAATATTATTTGACAGTCAATAGCTTTCATTTTAAGTACACAGTTAATTTTATTTTAGGAAAATTAATTTAAAATTTAAAATGTTTTTATTCTAATTTTGAAAGTTTATTTTCAGTGAATAGTTTTTCAAGAACATACTATGATTAGACATTGATTATTTTTTGTGTTTTAGAATTTAATAATATTATCCACACCATTGCTCTATTCAAGAAAGACAAAGAAGATTTTAGTTAATCATTCGATGGATTAAAAAGATACATGAAAAAAATGTCTTTTTTTGTTAAACGAATATTCAAATAAAAATGGTAATAGTTTACTAATAGGTAAGTTTAGTTTAGCAATGTAATTTTAAAAATAATATTAATAATTTATTGTGGTTAAGTTGCAACTATCATCCTTAATATTAGTAAATATTTTAACTTTGGTAAAGTAATCCATAGGTATGTAGTATAATATAATTAATTTCAGGTATACAGTGTTGAATTCAGTAGACAAAAATAATTACATTTGGACGGATAACTCAACAGTATTAATATATATTTTTTTTGTGGAAACATTTTTGTACAATTTTATAAATTTTCATTGTTTATTCATATCAGACATTACAATTTCGTTTTTTTTCGGACTACCCATAATATTATAGACGTTTTGAATTCAACACTGGAAATAAAGAGAATGGGAAATTATCGGTCAGAAGAGGGATACTTAATTTATTTCATTAAAGTTTTATCATTAAACAATATTATCATTTTATCTTAAGATATCCATAATACGATAAATAACAACTATAATACACATCGAACGATAAACCGTAACAGTTTTTCCTATTATAAATGTCTGACACTTCAACCATTCTCTTTTGTGTGGATTAGGCCTATAGTTAATACTCGGGGAAACCACAATAAAAAAAACGCGCCGTGTGCAATACCTCATGCTACATTTAGAAGTTTGATATAATGTCGATTTTCATTTAATGTGCTAAGGTGGTGAGGAAACTTGCAATACCTACATTATTGGAATTTGTAATCCATCTATATATTTAAATTAATGTTTGTCCGTATGCCGGTCTGCCTGCGTGTATGCATTCCTAAACAGTTTTGTTGAAATGTTGTTGAAATGTTTTGTGTGTGTTTGAGTGGCTTCCGGGATGATTTGGATTCACAATTAGACCCTGGAGGTCCAACCCACGGGGAGGTGCTCAATCGAGGTTAGGTTTCGAAATTTACGATGGAAATGTTTGTTTATAATTGATTGACATTGGCTATAAGATAAAAAATTAGTAGAAACTAGTGTTTATTATTTTATTGGTTGCCATATTGGTTAATCGGCCAATCAGGTACAAGCTTGCATCAAATTGAATTTTCGCACATTGCCTACCAGAGGGCTGAGTTGCACTTACTGCAGCAGGTTACACCCCAAAAGCGTTTAACAATGAAATTTTTTTTAAGAGTTTTAATTATTTACGGTCAATGAAGTGTGGGGAATCAGCTACCTAGTATATAATAATATTACATTACATCATACACAAAATTAATGTATTCTGTAGGTATACACGGATTTTTACTAGTATATACGTCATTCGTCATATCACAAACTATGATGTATGTAATTTAATAACATAAATTATTTTTACCCACTTATTTTCACCCTTTCACATATATTTTAATGGTACCTATATTTTAATGGTATCTCAAGTGGTATGCCATTATGTACCTAAATATATTGTTGTAAGATATTCAGATGACGGATATATAAATTGTCGAAAATATACTTAAAACATTCAGATAAGTATTAAATATAACTTTTTTTAATTAAAAAAATTTACCATCTTAAATCAAACATACAAGAAAGTTATGATTTCATTTTAACAAAAAAAAATAAATAAAAGTCTTAAAATGAAGATCACATTTATAACAATAAAAATTTTAAGTTTACTACATACTTACATTTAAATAAATAAAATTATGAATTTTAACATTTTCAATATATACACAATTCAAATCCAACGGATTTATAATTTTTTCTTTTTCCAATTTCAAAATTACATTTTAAATGATGTAGAATAAATGCATTAGTTCAGAAATGCATTCATCTTAAGTCTAATAAAAAGTTATCATTAATGACCAGTTTTACAGAAAAAAAAAAACATAAATAAAAATACAAATACAAATTATCAACACTTCACTGGAGGGGGAGGAGAGCACTTACAAAACACGCTAAAACCGAGTGGTAACTATAGTTTTAAATTTTATACAATAAATACGTAAGGTGGCGGTTGATGTGGTTATGATTCGGAAAACACGGTGGACATTTGGAAAAAGGTGTTCTCGTCGTAGAGTGAACTCAATGACGTGGACATGTCCTTAAGCACCATGTTGTTGCTGCTGTCAAACTCTTGGGGCTCTGGTGCGGGCCGGAAGTTAGAGGATTCCTCTTCCATCGGACCCGCGGCCGCCGTTGTCCCGGTGTCCTGTTTCCGGTCCAGATCCGTGTAATACTGCTGCTGCTGCTGCTGATGTTGTTGTTGCTGTTGCTGATGAGCCTGCTGGCTCAGGTGTTGGTGGTGGTTCGGCCTCGAATAGCAGCCATTGAATTTTCCGCCGTTGTTCTGATGATAGCCACTATTATAGTAATTGTTGTTGTGCTGTTGGCCGCACTGCTGTTGACCGCACTGCTGGTTATTGCAGCCGCCATTGTAGTAGCTGTGACTGTACGACTGCATGCCGTGAGCGGCGGCCGCTTGTCCCACAGCAGCGACTTGTTGTCCTCCGTTGCCAGCGGCGGTCCTCTGGCACCTCTGGTACGCGTTCGGGGTGGCGTTGTTGTCGTCGTAGTACCCGTTTTCGTTGCCTTGCCCGTGGAACTGTAGACCGTTATTGTTGTTGTTGTTGGTGCTGTTGCTATTGCTGTTATTGTTGATGTTGTTATTATTGTTGTTATTGTTCAGCTGATAGTGTTGATTGTTGTTGTTCTTCACTTGGTGATACTGCTGCCCACTGTTGTGCCTGAAGTTGGCATAATTGTGGTTGTAATTAACAAAGTCCTGATTGGACGAATACGAGTACCGTCCACCGTTTTGCCTCTGCTGCATATTCGGCCCGAAGTTAAAGTTGTTGTTGTTGTTATTGTTGGTGGTGGTGGTGCCGAACAACATCGCCGGGTGGTTCGCTTGGTACGGTCTTTGGTTCTGGAACTGAGGGTTGTACGCTGAACCGGGCAAGCCGTGTCCGTGGCTCTGTTCCTGTCCCTGCCAGTTGACCGGTAAACTGTTGCTGCGCATGTTCCTGTAGCTGTTTGCTGGCGGCGCCTTGCTTGGCCTGTCGTTCGGAATGGGTGATGGAATGACGGGAGCCACGGGATTGGTCAACGCTTGACCGTTGCCGACACCGTTGGTCACGTCCTGGACGACGATGGGTGGGGTCAGCGTGGGAATGTGTTCCAGAGCTGATTCGGTCAGTTCGTTAATGGTCTTTTCCGCGTCAAATGCGCCGAGATCGTAGTCATCGATTTTTTCGCTTATCTGAAAATATAAATAAACAGAAATCGTTTAGTATAACATTGAACCTACGCTACATCTTTGGTTTGTATCGCTAAAGCTTTATTTGACTTACCATGTCCTTGATGACGTCGTCAAAATCGTCGGGTAGGACCATTTTGCTCTCCAGCGATTCACCCTCACCGACCTCGTCAAGGTTGATGTTCGAGTTGGGATGATGTACGGCTCCAGCTTGGCGAGTTGGAGGTCTCGACAATTTGGCACTTTCTGGCAACTGCCTGCATTCTTCGTTATCGGTAAACGCCTAAAAACCGACATTAAAATAAAATATATTATATACATCAATAAATAAAAGTTAGGTACAATGGTACATACATCGATATCAGGACCCATGGCTGTGTTTGCTTGACTAGGGGAATAATCCACAGATATCGGATCGTATAGGGATGATGCGTTGCTTAACCTATGGTGCTCGGAAGGTACCTAAACAATTACATAAATCATACATTAAATAATGTTTCCGAACTATTTTTCATTTCAAGTTGGTATGCTTACTTGACTGTTCCTGCGACTTAGGTCAGACTTCATGCTCCAGTAGTTACTAAATGTGCTTTCTCTCCGTATAGTGTCTTGATTAGACACCATTTTCATGTCAGTCAATTGCTTATTTAATTCTTGCATACCAGAAGTACTGCCGTGTCCTGGACTCAAGTCGGGCATTGGTGATAACTCGCTGGCTGCGGCGTGCTTCAATCCAGCATGTGGCACAAACCGTCGCATCCTTCGAACCATGGGCGCCGAAGTGACCATCCCGACTTCGGAGTGCATCGGAATAAAGTCGAATAACTATAGAAGTCAAATAAATTGTTAACCGTTTTCATTTTGTATGCCATGAATAACTAAACTCGGCGCTGCCGTTGCTATTGAATAAGATTTATAGTAAACACTCACGTCGGCTTCATGTCCATCTTCGACCCAATTGTCGTCCAGAGCATCTGCACTATGGTTGCTGTCACTAATAGGCTCGTCGTGAAACATTCTATTACTGTACGGAACGCTCATAGGGCTAGGTTGTTGGCCAGGGGAATTTGTTTCCTACGGAAAGAAAAAAGAAAACATAAAATTATATAAATAAGTCAAACTAAAATTAAGCCAAATAGTCTTTTTAAATTCGATTTATTTTAGGAATGTTATAGGTACGTACTTCAGATTTTATGCTCGGACTAGACACGCTAACGGTTTTGGCACTCATCGGCATTTCATCGCTCCGATACGGTGACGCGTCGTCGGCACCCGGTCCATTGCCACCACCTCCCCCGCCACCACCACTTCCTCCTCCACGGCTGTTGTCGCCGTTTCCATTACCCTTGTGTCGTTTATGAGCATAGAAATCAGCCCCGTGAACCGTCTTGACGTGTTTGCGCAAGGAACTTGGATCGGTGTAACGTTTTGTACAACCAGGAGCTTTACATATGTACGGTTTCTAAAAAATACAAATCTGTACGTTAGTTCTATTCCAGGGAACGATTTTCTGTAACCCATTCTCACCTATTCAATTTTCCCAACTGATTGCATACACACAAATTAAACATATTATATTATATACATTTTTAAACATACAATTTCACCAAAACAAATTTTGAAATAGAAAAAGTATTATTTTTATATAGTATATTACACAATATACTATACTCAACAGTGTCCACCACATTATATGAGTAATACAATTTATAACTCATATTATAAACATTGTATAGGTAGTATATTATTTTAAATCAAAGTTGCAATTACCTCGCTGGAATGAGTGCGGTTTTGATGTTTCGCTCTATCGGAAGCATTGCTAAAGGCTTTACTGCAACCAGGATGTTCACAAGTATAGGGCTTTTCGCCGGTATGAGATCTGAGATGAGTTTTTAGGTTTTCCAACCTCGAATAAGCTTTGGTGCAATTTTCGAACTGTAACATTAACATAAATTGTATTTTTAATAACACATTGCACGTTGGTGGTAAACATAAAATATGTACAAACGATCGAATTAGTATGTTTTTGTCGATTGGTTATACATTTTTTGAATTAAAGTATATCATGGTTTAGTTTTTTTCATATAATATTTATAAAACACAAAGGCTACCATCATATACAATCGACTTATAGAACTCGGAGATAAATCAATTACCGTGCATTTGTGTGGTTTCTCTCCAGTATGTCTTCGCATATGTACCACAAGCATGTATTGGGCTTTGAATGGCTTCTCGGCTCTAGAACAATCCTGCCACTGGCATACAAATGACTTTTTGTTCGCCTGAATATGATCATTAACGATGTGCTGCAAAACACAAAAACATAACAATAATATTATAAAGTCATCGCATTATCATTATATAAAAGAAAAACGGTAAGCATATTAGTATTCCGGTGTTGTTGTGTGACTGGTGTTGAGTTATGCAGTGTAAATTAATTTGCTTCGAGCAATTATAGGTACATTTCAATGAATTTGGTGTCGGCGGTGATACATAATATTAATAATTGTGGATTGAAAATAATATTGAAAGGTAATGAAGACAATAATCATTATAATATGTACCTGCACTAATACAGCCTGAGTCTGGTATTCTAAATTACAGTTCTTCCAGTGACAGTTTGTCTCGATAAAATCTGGTTCCCCTTTAAGGTCACTGATGGATTCCGGTGAGTTTTGTTTCGAGTCTTCGACGATCTTTTGAGAAGTCTTCTTCGAAGCCGATGTCGATTTCGATTTGGACCGTTCGTGTTTGATCTTGCACATGTCGTTGGCCAACATCTAATATAACCATATTATGATACATTATAATATTATACAGTATAAAACATACTATCTAACTAATAATGACGGCCGACGAGAGTTGGCTCGCTGTCTCATATATATGAACCATGAATAAAAACTACTTGCCTGTGAACTGCAGTCCTGCGAGGGTACCGGTAACATGTGTATGTTGTACGAAGGATGGTGGGCGGAGGACGGCATGGCGGCGGCGTTGTGCCACGGCAAGTGCAAGCCACTGGCGGATCGCAACAACTGTTGGACTTGCGGCGATATGACGGACGGGTGGTGTTGCATGGTAAACGCCAGCGGGTTCAGGTGCCCGTACGAACCGGACGTGCTCGAACTCCTGGAGCACGAAGCGCCGTACGCTGCGGCGGCCGAGTAAAGTGCGCTCGGCGATGACCTAATCCGGCCATGTAGCTCCAGGTCCGGGGACGGCGACACGGACAGCGCCCGTTTCTTGCCCTGACGCGAGAAGCTTTGTGCCAATGGGCTACACAGACCCGAACCTGTTAATCACGATTCGCGAAGATTAACACAACAGTCATATGTTATACGAGTTAATAACGGGCAAGTCGTGACCGTTGGGGTGGGGGGGGGAGAAAAGTTAAACCTCGTTCAAATGGGGTTATCACTATTTATTACTATTATAATTGTATCGATTGTCTTCCTTTCACTATTTCATAATAAAAAGCAAGGGATAAATAATTTTAATAAATAGAGGAATAAATTTAAAAATCATACAAATACTCTAATTTAATAACAGTAATTTGTATCCATAAGCTAAAATGACAAGCAGTCCAAACGTTACAAGGTATTCATAATTCGGAATCCGGTTCGAGGAAATCAAAATTCTTGTTTAGCAATACATAGTATATATATATCATTATGTTTATTATACTTACTCAGGGAACCGACTGTTGCGAAAGACGAACAGATATCCATACAGTTGAAACGAAGCGGATGGGGGAAATCGGCGGGATGGGGGTGCGGATGGTGTGGCGGCAGGACGCCACCCGCCCCCCTCCGAACTAAGTCACCTGATCCTCCGACACCGCAACTGCCGACCAAGCTGTAAACAATCAAAATACACATGGCTATAAATATACGTACATAATTATTATTTATTATATAGTATATCAGTACAATTATCACTGAGGCAGGGACCCCGGACGGGCTGGTTACCGAATTGACTTGCCCCGTGTATAAACAACTCGCTAAACAAAACCATAAACTTTGCAGGCGTCATAAAACACTACACCTAATACGCTCAGAAGTCGTATCTACTTATGTGTCGGGCGGTTATTTAAGACCCATGCGCATGCATCATAAGATAATCGAAAAGCGCCGTTTGGTGAACGTGTGAGCCAAAGACTTATATACGTACTGATACTCGTAAAATATTTTAATTCTAAATGCCAAAGCCAAGTAAACCCAGCTTTTGTACTAATTATTATTATTGTTACTGACAGCCATGAGTTTGTTGCGAATGCCAAAGAATAAAAAAAATTATGTTGCCAATTATCCATATATTCGAGCGCCGTGTTCAATAAAATGGAACAACTTATTAGATGAAGTGTGTTATAGACTCACTGTGTATACTAAACGCGATGATATTATATATTGTATAATATACAATACACAATGCGATTCGTTTGTTTATTGTTTTAAACTAAAAGGAACTCATGGCGACCGATAAAAATTGAAAAAAATATAATATAAAGAACACGGGAGAGTAATTAATTTCTGTAAATAATAAAATTAAAGATTTTAAATTTTAAATTTTAAACAAATAATTATGAGTCTATAAATCTCAATAGTGGTCGAAAAATATTGATTTTATAATTATTTTTACCTAAATCATAATTACTTCATTACACTCGTATAATAAAATTTGTTGGTTATAATATATTTTTTTATTTGCACTTCATGTGCTTATGTCTGTACATTATTTTTTAATGTTATTTATAATTCTGTTCGTTAAATTAGATTAGCTAATAAATTCAATTTACTCCAGTTCTTGCGTTAAAAATGGTTCTCTATCGTGAAATGTCTTCCAATCGTTCTCGCGATAAAACTATTTTCCAACTATCTTCATAATATTTGATGTACATTATATCAGTGGTTTTATTCAATTAGGCCGTTTAGGGTATGAACGTGAGAATATTTAAACATACGTGAGGGGTAAGCAGGGATATTATGATGACAGGACGCGATGACGATTTGTAATGGTCGTCTAGTGACGGGTGGTAACGGTAACTAAATATTATGTAGGTACGTCTTATGGTAAATCTCAGGCGGTGTTGTGGTCGTCGTCTGTTACGGCTCATCATCTCGGAGAGCGGATTCGTAAAAATAAAAACGAAAAACAAGAACCGACGCACAGTTGTTGTGTATCAAAAAACGTGTTCGGCGCTTAACGAATCGTGTCGGCTGACAACCTATGTATATAATATCATGGATAATATGAGGAGCAGCAAGTAGAGTGGCAGCAGAAGGAGCACTGACGGCGGTGCTGTAAAAATTCCCGGACAAGTCGGTGTTGTCCTTTTCGAAAAGAGAGTTTTATTTTAACGACGATAGCCGGGGCCATGTGCGGCGGCGAGAGCGAACTGTTGATTTACGACACTATTTTCAGATGTCGGCGGCGGTGGCGTATTATATACCTCTCTACATATAGACGAACATATTATATTATATGTATATATACCGATACATACTCGCACTTAAATGTATATACAATTGGCATCCTGTGAACTATTTCCGGGAGAGGCTTTTCATCGTAATATTTTATTTATTTTCTCGCCCGTTCTTCGTCACGGCTGCAGAGTGTCTAGCACGTTGCCAACTATATATATAGTATATACACGATGAGCATTATGATTATTTTATCGTCAATCAGGAAATATCCTAAGAAAATCCGAGGAATTTTAAATCATAGGAACAAAACCTGATAACTGTAATAAAATGTAAAACGGTATGTTTGTAAACGCGAATAAAAATTAAAATAAAAAAATTCTTAATACTTCGGCCGGTATACGATTAAAGAAACACTCTGTATATAATTGTGTGCACACATGTGTCTAGTGCACACATTATACACATCACCATACTTGACGACTTCGTCATATCAATTACGAAGATGAAGACGAGCTTTTTAGCGTACGCAGCTTCCGTTTTGCTCGTTTGTGGCGTCGAATGTCGCTATAAATTATAATGTGAATGCGGTCGTTATATCCTCATAATATTACAGAAATAGCAGGTAGTAATTATGTACCATTACGGTCGATAAAACCTATGACGTATTGAAAGTTGAATATAAACAGTACAATAATATTGCAACCCAATATGTATAAATAGTGCCCGGACACCGGCTATTTAATCTTTCAATTATAATCCTTTAACGTTCAGAGTTCGTGACCATATAGTTTGGACGGACCATGGGTCATTACTCATTAATGCCGCTGCGTTATTCAAACACACGACTCATAATAATAATAATATATTAATGGTCGTTTATTATTATAAATTCTCAGCGTTATTTTTTCTTTCACGTCGCATCCTTCTCTCACCTCATCGTTCCATACCGATACACGGCAGCATCGACACTACACGATTATATTGTATTTATCATACAGTTTACGGACCAGCGTTACAGACATGTTAATTTTTTTTTATTTATTAAGTTTTTTTTTTTTTACTTTACGGCGGCAAATTGAATAATCAAACAAACTAAAAAAAAATTAAAACTATTGGATACAAGAGAAAAAAAAATTCATAGCAAGAAAAAACCGCGCACCGTTTCCTCTTTATCATTGCACCGACGACGACGCATGATTGGTGGTGGTTTAGGCATGTGTTCAATTTGTTAGATCACAGATAAACATTTCGATATAATAATGCCAGTGATGGAATGCAACTGGCCGTGAATTTCTTAGAACCGAACAGCAGGACGTTGAATTTTGAATTCTCGCCGTCCTTTTTTTTTTTGTTTCCCCACCCCCATTCTGACCTGCCATACAGATGTATTGAGACTTGTTCTCTCTCGACGTACACACTACACATTATATTATTCTCCCTTTTGCCGAGTCTTTGTAGAAATATCTTTACCCTCTGAGAATTACACACTAAAAAAAATAATAATAAAATCAGGTGTACCTAAATTCAACAACTCGTATTTGTAACATATATATGTATAAATGTTTCTCCTTTACGCACACAATATACGATTAGCATACATGTGGACCAGTCAAATAATAAAGACGAGAATAAAATATTATATTTTATTGAGGGTTGGCGGCGACGCGCAGACTGACACATAATACTGCAGGATTAGTATTATTGTAACTTTCTTGGCTGTAGCTAAGTTTCCTATGTGGTCGATGAAGCACGAGAAATGCGAAAATATATTTTATCACTCGCTCCCTGATGACGTAAAGAGTTAATAAAAACACCAGTTTTGACGGCGGACATAACTCTGACAGCAGAACAACGCCGCTGTAGTCGTCGTTGGCTGGTGTCCAGGCCTTATACTAGATATATTTATGATTACAATATATCTCCTACAATTATATAGTACTGTTTTATTCGGGTCGACGGAGACAAATTGTATTGCATCGCCCCAAATAAGAAACTCAAAAATAAACAGTCACTGACGAACCAGCACATCTCGTCGATTTCTAAAATAGTTTCTCGTCATTTTAATAATATTTTTATATTTACATATCCACAACCGATACAATTGAAATGCCAAGAAACAGTCATCCGAAACTCTGACTGAATGTCGACTTATCTGTCTCCTTCACGATTAAATGATGCTGTGTAGCAGTGTGTATACTATTATTGTACGTACCAATGCTCAGCTCGACAACAACAGGTGCTTCGTATAAACGTACCACAACCACGGAATGTCGGTATAATACTATAATGGTATATGTACAGTATTACGTACGAAACGGTGGCTATATCTCCTATAGACTGCGAGCATTAAAATAATATACAATTTCGTCTGAAGACTGACGCCTGTCGTGGCAATGACTTCCGGACTCGCCTCTCACCTCACCTCTCACCTCGCCACTGTCATAAAAAAACCACCCCGAATCTCCACATCCAGAGACCCTCAACATATCATTTGCGGCTACGAACCTGTGGGTGCATGGTGTACGTCACTTTGTGGCTGTCTGTATGGCGGCTGAAGTTGTCGATCGCGGATCGTGCACTCCTATACTACAAGGGTATATAATGTTGAGCGACGGTCGCCGCGGGTGAGCTCCTCGAGCGGTGGCGATCTCGCGGACTTGGGCACGGCTGTGACTCGACGACGGCGGCGACGGCGGCGGCGGCGACCAGGACGGGAGAACGACGAGCAAGACGCGCACATCGCACCACAAAACCGAATCGTCGACTGAGGCAGCGCGCGCGCGCGGTTACCGCAGCCACGCCACGACGGACCACCCAAGTGTGCGACTACGATGCGGACCGGAGTGAGATGCGCGCGGTGACGTCACGACGAAGACGCGGTGGACGGTGTAGGTAATATTGTTGTAATAACAATATTTATAACAATAATAACACCATCTCCTGATCTCCTTCTCCCGTCCATATTATTACGTTATGGTATCATCTCGCTATCGAGTTATCAATTTATTTGATTAGATGTACGAGCAGCAGCGGGTAGACTCGGCGGCGTCGCCCGATTGATATAGTACGCTGTTTTACCATAGTAATTCTCATATACTCTCTTATACTCGTAGTCCGAGTCCATAATATACTATTTTATATTTTATTATTCGACCTATTATTTGTGAAATACTTAACAAGTTTCTAATCTGAGGAAAATCTCCAAAATGGTACAAAATATAATTTTAGAAATTAATAGCCACCGGGGATCGAAGAATCTAGTATGCGATTTTAGATCTTGCTGTCATCTTAATTCATCCGTTCTCTCATCATCGATAGTTGTCACATTAAATATTTCATAATAATGAATCACTTTGTTTTTATAATTATACGATGGCTCTCGTTTGAATCTCACTTATTATCAAAATACTATTGAACCACGCGTGGTTTTAAGTCAACGATCAAACAGTTTCCTAGTAAATTCCGTAGCAGTTCCCTTAATAAGAGCCCGCAAAGAACACATACTGCAGTTCGCTTAAGTGTGTGCCGCACAACCCCAAGGAAATTATTGAACAAATAATATGAATATATTAATTATTACGATATTGACTATATTAAACCAAAACTGTCACAAGAAAATCAGTTGCCTAGTCTTAGTTTCGTCAAGATTATGCTAGTATCGTCAGCTATAATTACACCACCTGGATGTGGAGTGTAGTACATTGTGCATCGTAATATATAATAACGTATATACGGCGTATACAGCTGCTGTTACGACGCGATTGTGTAGGTACCGATGTAATATTATGTACGCAGTGCGACGTGTGTATAGCGGACAAGATGAAATTATCAACGCGGACGAACCAATCGCGAGAACGGGATCGATGCTGCGGTGAGACTATAATATTATATATTTACGTGATATCGTTATTTATTTCGGTATAATTTTGTTTTCTCTCTCCTGCCCGCCCACCGCGTGTATTATAGTATATAATATCTAACCTACCCACATTATATAGGTATTACCGACTATTTTTCTTTTCAGCGCGATCGCTGTATATATAATATGCAATTACATATTATATACGCCGCGGTTATCCGGGTCCAGCGTTTTTCCCTCCTACACCTCGACCCGCGCAGACCCAGGGCATCGCCGCCGACTACACGTTATATTATTATTATTATGTAGTTTTCGTCACGATTTTATTCGTATTTATTTTTTTTTTTCGTCCGCTTTTCTCGTTTTACGACCGACAATGATTACACGCACTTCGTACCTATATAGATATATATATTTATAATATATTCGTACACAATATTATGATACACGCGGCGTGTGTAAAGAGTAATGTCTTCATGAAGGCCGTCGTCGTCGAAGGGGGACGGGCCCGACACGCCGCCGCGTCGCCGCGGACTACGGTGTAGCGTACGCACACATAATATATATAATAAATATATATGTGTATAATTTATTATATTATAATGCAACGGCGATGGACGCGCCCCCCTCGCGCGCCGCGGTCCAACCACCTCCGCCATTAACGTTTTACACCGCGAGCGGGGTCGTCGGACGGGTTTAATATTTGTTTATTCGTTTCACCGTCATCGGGTCTTAGGAAAAAAAAAATTCAAAAAATTTTAGAAAAAAAATTAGGGAGGCGTAGGTGGCGTTTTCTTCTCGAAGCGGTCACTCGCCCGCCGCAGACGTAGGTATACCTAATGTATTGATGCCTGTACATTATATAGGTCGTTATTGCAGCCGTTGTTATTTGATCCCATTATACGCGTCGCCGATGAATCGGTCCAATTAAAGAGTGCGTGCACGTTATAATAATATCATCGTATTATTATTATTATTATTATAAAGACGGATAAAAAGTCGGTTCGCGCGCGTGCAATCGAATATACATGTAGGAGGCAGGTATAGCTATAGGTATATAATATACGCGCGCGATGATTTACAACTGGTCGGGCGATTTATCGCCGCCGAGTGCATATATACGCGCGCGAGCGGGACGCATATATAATACAATACCGTTCGCTATATAATATAATATACAACATAATATTATTGTATCACATATATATATATATTATACCGCAGCAGTCACCTAGCTGTGTGTACGCGTATATAGGTATAATTTTTTTTCATCGTGAAATGTCAGCGCGGGCACGACGAAAAAAAAAACCGCGCACGCATATTATCTCCATCGGGCGTAATTTACAATAATACGCGCGGGGTCAACATTTATATATTATTATACATGTGCAGTGTTGTACTGGTATTTTTATATATACGATTCTCCACTCCTACGTGGTGCCCTGATGATGAATAATGGAAGCACATAAGTCACTGTACTACTTAGGTATACGACGCGTACAATAAGACGTATTATTATATTATAGCCGTATACGAGTGTAACATATTATATATATGCGGACGAATAACGGCGATACACTATAGTATAATACCTACAACAATATTATAATATACTCTACGAGCACGTGTATAATATATTATATATATATATGCACTGTAAGTTCCGCTTAACATGATCATCGTGGTACAAGTTTTTTTTTTTTAATTATTATTTATATAACAAATTTTGTAGAACACACTAATAATATTATATTATTATTATACGGAATGAAAGTTTAAAGTAACAAAAAAGGAACAATCACTGTGTATTGTTATGTTTGGACTATTGGACTCTAACACACATTCATGCAATTATTATTGAAATAAAAAACTAGTTACTACTCTCCATTTTAAGATGAAATCGAATAATAATAGTATACATAGTGTTACACTAAATGATAGAAAATATCGTTGTCAGTAGATAGAAAGACCAGTATCCTAATAAATTAGGTAGGTACCTACATATAATTAACTTATGAATGGCTGTAAGTCTGCGTCGTGCAATATAGTCTACACATAACTGGTATAGCTATACGTAAGTCATAAATGTACAAATATAAACGTTAGACGCATAACATAATCAGTTCCGATTTAAAGCTATAAAATTGATCATACTATTATAATCCTTTCCACATTGATTCTAATAGTTAGAATTAATTTACACACCTATCAAAAACATTAAATGATGTAGCTAAAGTTTATCTTTTTTGCAGATGCCAATAAACGGCGATCACATAGGTCGCAACTCACAGTACCTATATATAGTATATATACACAGATATAATATATGATGATTCATGTTTTTGAGATGCAATGGACGCTGATGCGGCGCTATAAGTACGTAGTCGTATACTTGTACGATACGTGTGATGAACGTAAAGAAGAAAAAAGCAAGAAAAAAATGTTAATGGTCATACGACGCGCATGATCGGTTTTTAATCGAGGCCGTCGAATAATTCTAATAATATATTAATATGTATAATATCAATGTAATATATTTTACGATAATGATGATATAATATTTTATATTTAATAATATAATGTCATGCTGTTACGATACCGCTCGTATACACAAAGTGCATCGTATAAGCCAGGGGAGAGGGTTAATTAAAAAAATCAAATCGACGGACTTATTACATGTACCGATATATACCTTTGGGCTGTAGGCAGGACAGTAGGTAGGTACATATTATATATTATACTCAAGTTATATTGTATATGATCATTACGGGTATTAACGTGACACGTCTTAATTAACGCGCCACTATAATACGGTCCATTGTTGTAAAACGATTGCGGATGAGACGTCGCGGCGAGCAGAAGCGACTCTATATATATACGATACATGTGCATCTATACGACAGCGGCGGCTGCTGCGGGAGAGGAACAAAAGAGAATCGTGAAAAACGTACATAATACGCTTGTGCATTATAATACGTAATATTATTATATAAGAACTCGAGCAGACGTATATATAGTATATAGTGTATAGGTATAAATGATGCGTATATATAATGTATAGGCGGGTACACCGGGTGCGCGTGGTTAACGGGGTGGCCGTGTGTGGGGGAGGGGTAAGGGTTAAGGGAGTCGTACGACAGTAGTGAATATTATAATAGTAAAAATAATATGGGAAACAAAATAATAAATTCCAAACGCGCTTTACAATGGTGACTTTATTTTAAGGCACTGCAGCACGTAATATATTATAATACGCGCACCGTGTCCGACGGAACTGCAGCTATATAGGTATCATCGTGTGTGCGTGTGACGAACGCGAGCATTTCAATGTAAATTACTATAATTTCTTACTGTTCACCTAATGATGATGATGGTAACAATATATACGAACGACGCGATAATTTACATAATATTTCAACGGGTTTGCCAGCGCCTAAACTAATTTCTACCCGCCTATATAATACCCGCAACTACCTACCTATCTATATTATATTATTGTGCCGTATAAAAATGCTCGTTTGTTTGTTTGTGTGTTTGTCTCCCGCACAAGTGTGTGTGAGTGTGTGTGTTTGTTTGAAACATTCAAATCAGCTCGACTATTGTCACGCGCGCGTATATAACGACCGTGTTTAAGAGACGACGACATTATATACACACGGAAAACGTGTCTATACAGGTAGAATCTAGACACACGCACACACACACACACACACACAAACAAACATTGACACATCAGATACGACGTCGACGTGTATATTATAATAATATGTGTGTGTGTGTACGAGACGACTCTGTTACAATCCAAGAAGCGCTGCTGGTGCTGCTCGTTTCAATCCGAACGTAATCGTCGCGTATACACGATAATATATAAATTAAGTCATCCTTTTCGGTAAATACATACCATCACGTGAATGCCCCACCACCTCCACAATCAACGTTTGTCCGCGGTGTTTGGAAACGTATAATATTATTTAGCGTTTTCGTAAATTACAGTCGACGGCGGCGAGGCGGTGCCGTAAACGGTATTTAATTACGCGCGAAAACCAGTTCTGTGCATTGAGGGCCATGATAACATATTAAAATGTTATAACGACATCATAATATATATATATATATGTATGTATCTGTATCATTATATGTATATTCAATGTATTTAAACGCGCGCGTATAATTTATTTAACATGCGAATTAATTTTTCCATCGTAATTATTTTTTTAATCGGAAAATAATGTACGGAGAAGGGGATAATATAATATTATAGATACTACCTACGTCGGTTTTTGGATGGAATATCAATATTGTTATTATCATAATAACCGCAACGGCGGCGGCACGCAGCATTGTTATTATAATATTATATTTTGGTGAGTTGTATGTCTTACGCGGATATCGTTCGCGGGCGTAGAGTTATAAAAATACGTGTGGTATTACCTATACGATGTAGGTATGTAATATGTGTACATTATTTTTCGACGGTGCGACGTAATGGACGGTAGGAGACGGAATATTATACTCCGTCGCCGGTGAGTGGGGGGAAGGACGTGGCGAACAAATGAAGTGATTATCTTGTAACACGATATATACTATTATTATAATATAACACGATGCGGGGGCAAAGGGGAATTACTCGTCGACCGTAGGACGAGAGGGTTGAGACGCGACGCGAATACCAATAACGATTGATATTCGTTAGCACTTAGTGTTCACACACACACACACACACACAAACATAATATGCGTGTGTGCTTGTCTTTATAGTAGTAGTAATAGTTGTAGTAGTTATAGTAGTAGTCACATACTCGTGCACATACATATATATTATACATATAAATATAATCGTATATTGTACGGAGATGCGCGCGCGTCCTGGACGCGAAGGACGACGATGACAGTGTTGCGAGCAGGACGAGGAGAAGAGTGTATGTGTGTGTGTGTCGTTCACGTGCACCTTGTACGTTATATTATATGTAAATAATATAAATCCCCACGATTGTGTTGCCCGAGACCGGGATTCAGTTGTTATTTATTATATAAAGTCGTTTGTGTGTACGTTTTTTTCTTCTGCTGTATAGTGGCGACGAGGTACTTCTCTCTCCGTAGTCATTTCCCCCTTGTATATTACTGGTCTCGTTGGCATTCAACTGCTGCTGACGACTGCAACGAAGACGACGACGACCGCCACCACTACCTCCACCGCCACCGCCAACACTACATACGTAGTGTATATATAAATATATATAAACAGAGTGCGTGCGTGTGTAATAATAATAATATAAGAGATCGGGACGGCGATTCTGTGCTAGTCTTGTTCTTCTCCCCCCGCGCCGAGTCTCATCGGACGACCGGCTGCTGCTGCGCTGTTGCTGCTGCCGTTATGATCACGTCCCTCTTGCACATCATACTATCTTTCTCCATCTCACTCGTCTATCTCTTCTCACGTGTGTGTGTGTGTATATATATATATATATTATATGTATAATATTGTATATTATATTATATATAGTAGGTACTTCTTATCCACCGCCGTGGCCATTCCACGAGCCTTATTATACCTCGCGCGCTTCGTCGCTTCCATTGATTTACTGACCGCACTCTCACGGCCTACGATACACACATATATATTTGTATAAACGTGTATGTACAGATACAACGCAGAGTACAGACATTATGTGTACAAAGAGGATGTAATTAGTGGTCTCTTTTGATTTCCTATATATTTATGTGTACATAATATAATATTTACACGTATGCGCGACGTCTCTTTCTATCCGATCATCGTTTTATATTTATATATTAAATATAAATCACAACATAAGTGCGATGACTGGAGCAGGGGAAGAGACCTTGTCATCTTAAATAGTCTATACTCCTAAGTAGATATTTTGCACGTAGCACGTGTCTGCGCACCGGATCGAATGAGTGGTATAAATAGGTATACCTGTAGATAATATATATTATATATGCCCTATACATGGTCCTTATAATATAATAGGTATATATGTATATTGAAGACGACAGTGCAGCATTGAGCGAGTGTATACTGTATAGGCCATAGGGTCGCAGTGGGGTATTCGCTGAGTGGACCTTATTGTTCACAACCTTGTCCGACATCGCGGTAAAATGCCCATCATATGCGACAAGTAGAAGAAAAGAAATATCACAATGGAACACAAAAGATATTTATAGAGAACTCACGGTACCGGTTCTTTTTTGCTCTCTGTTCGAATATTATTATTATGTATTTCATCCTTGACTAAATGTTTTTAACAATTTTTGGGGTTTCTCTGGTGAAAAGGATTCCGGTCGGGCAATAATCGTTTTAATGCCAGCGTTGCAGTAATCTTGGACGCGATGGTAAAAGAAAACCATCGTATACCTTACACATGATCTTTTTTCTTGTAATATGTTATACATATATTTATGTGTGTAATAACGTATAGCCGTATAGGTATGTAGTACAGTATGCATATACGAATACTGCTTCCCTACAATAAATGCAGCTTAGTTAACGCTTATATATTATGACATACAGTATACATGCAAGTGTAACTATTAATGCAAATGCACCAGACACTGAGACACCTGTTTGTTGTGCGCAGTTGTAACTTATAATAATGTTTGAGTTTGATATACACATTAGTTTCAAAAAAAAAATTAACAACATAATAATTGTGTGTTTTTAATGGATACGATGAAATATAATAATATAACTTATTATGAATTGATTTAAGATAATATACCTTTTTTCAGTGTAAAAGCGAATTATTAATAATGTTCAGCGTATTATATTATTGTAATGGTAAGTGTGAACGTATAATATCCCGGTCGATTACTATTTAAAGTCTGAATACGAAATATATTATATAGTCTGAACATTATAAAGACAAGTAAGCCAATCACGTCCATAAAATGTATTATATATTTATATGGTTAACGAAAACGGGAGAGTAATAAATGGAATTTAATTCGTTCCGATTAGCAAGAGTGTATATATGTACACACTCATACACACATTTTTTTCACTTCCCCTCTCGTCCCGCAGCCACAACATATAAGACGTCTGTAGCGCGTCTCATTTCGATTGAGCTTTCCGCCACAAACGGCCGTTAAAAAAATGTATACATATATATTATATTATGTATAAAAAATAATAATAATAATAATGAAAAAAAAAAGACTACAGGTTTTGGTCGTCAGATAAGCGCATAAAACTGGTTCCTAATAAATCTGTCAAACCCCATAATAGCATTTAGCTCGTGTTTCAGTTCTTATTTGGAACCCGTTTATTTATTTATTATTTCTATATAATATATATAGACACACACACACACAGCCACGCGCTCGCGTTATATACATATATACACGTCATGTGTGTGTATGTTTTTTCACGGACTCACAATACACAAAGACCTATTAGCGAGCTTATTATTATTATTATCATTATTATTAATACTATTATCGTCTCTGTCGTTTTTATCCACTTTCGGACGACAGGCCACGGCGTGGAATGTGTGCGGCGGCGGCGATGGTTAGCGGCGCAGATTCGTCGGCCGGGAAGACTTTATAATAATGTAATATAAACAGACTTCTGAACATATTATTGTCTTAGCGGCGGCTGTCGATATAATACAGTCGCGGCGGTAAAATATACGGCGATACGCGCGTTCAAACGGGAGGACAGTTATATTATTATCGTGTGTATCACAGATTATTACTAGTATTACTACGTATCGATACCGGTGGTTAGGACGTTCGATTCGCCTTCTTCGCGATTTGAAAACAAAACGAATTCCGAAACACCCAGATAAATATTATAAATCATTACACAATAACCATAATGATGGTGTTATTATTATTGTTGCTTGTCCGATGAATTTTTATCGGCATTGCCGCCCGACAACGATATTTAATAACAATATAATATTATTATGTATTACTTTACACGCTGTTCTCGGGGTTATTAATTTGTCTGCGATTTCTCACCACCACAGCCGCCGTCAAGGGCGCATTAAGTGTCGAAATGTATATACAGAGTGGGCGTGGTCATCTGCAGACAACGATAAATAATATATTTCATCAATCTATCCGGCGGAGAGCCCAATTAAATGCACGTGTGCGTTTCCAGCCGCCGTTGGCCAATTAGACGGGGGGGGGGCTAACTGTCGGGTTCCTGGGCTAGGGAGGTGCGCTCCTACAGGTAAACAATTAGTGCTTATGGACGCACGCGCACCCGAGGTGGCGTTGGTAGCCTTTTGTCGACGATAGAAATCGGATGTAACCAAGGAATTCCGACAGTAAATAATTATATTATTAATAGTGTGGTTGTCTTCGTGGGCGAATTAGAAGGGAAATAATAGTGATATTATTAAAACTGTTTACAGTGTAAAATAGTAGAAACGATCGTTTTTATTAACTGTGACTAAACCTCCGAATCATAGACGGATATTTAGGGGATATTGTTTATGGGACTTAGGCTGACTTAGCCCCCTCAGATAATTTTTGAAAAAACCCAAAATAATGTGCACGTTTGACAAATATTACTGTGTCTTATATCATTAATATTAGTACGATTTGTTATTATTTCATAATTATTATAAACTGGATTCTAAAGGTATATTGGTTAAAACTTGGAGTTCTAGTTACCTACTAGGTACTAGTACCTATAGTACTAGTTTTTATCATTGGCGACCAACCAGTCTCATTTCGAAAATAAATAAATTATACATTGTTAAATTTAATTATGAAGTATTGGTTATTATTTAGAACTGTAATAATTAGTATGTTTTTACTGTGCAATAAACAACAACATTTAAAACATTGATAAAGTATGCAGACGCGTTTGCCTAAGTGTAAAAACATTAAAAAAATTAAGTCCCGCAGCTAAATAAATATTCTACTGAATCTCTTACTTTTACTACGCGGGTACTATATTATGTTATATACATTTTTAAAAAAAATATTCTCGTGTCTCTCTCTCTTTCTTCATGCGAATTCGTCAGTTTTTTTTTTCGCTAATATTATATACGAATTTTTTTTTGGTTTTTTGGTAGTTTTTACAACGACGCAATCCGCAAAACGACGTGCACCTATGACCACCTATATATACATTATATACGACGCGCATTGGTTTCATTATATATAAACGAGCCAATTAGCCGAATCCGGTTCTCTCCTACTATCCGCTCTGTCCGTCTGTGCAGAGAGCTCCGGTCCCCGCCGAGTGTGTGCGTTGGAAACTAGTTTTTTTTTTGCCGCGCTCATGCATACGTGTATATGTTTAATACATATATATATATATATGTATATTATATATATATATCGTTTTTATGACTTTATTTATTTCGAAATTGGCCTCCGGTGCGGATTAGCCGTTTGTGTTTAGGGCCGTGATTTAACGCGTTTCTCGGCCGGCTCGATTGTGAGGCGTGCACGCATTTATAATGCCGCCGCGCCGCCGCCGCACTACCGGTGGCGGCGGCGGCGGAGGGGAAATAAGTAATTATGTTTTCCGAAGTTTTCGGCCGGATAAAACGGCATAGTTAAAACAAACTGGTTTTTTATACTCCTTCGTCTCTCCCTGTATCTCCGATAGAGTAACAACCACTTTTTTCTTTCTTTTCTTCTTCTTTTTTTTTTTTTTTTTTGGGAGGTTGCATTATGTACCTATACGTATACCAGATACCTCTATACGTATAGAGACACGTATATTGACGGCGTAATAATTTTAGGTCGGACCGCCTATTTTCCGCCCCACCGACAGCGGGAGCAGCACACATGCACACGTCGACATCGCGGGCAATGGCTAGTGAAAATTTGATTTATCACGAGTTAGAAAAATTACACGCTGATAGAAAAGAGAAAACTTGATCTGGCAGAAACGACGTAAAAGACTGCACCTGTTAAGCGGTCCGTTTCCTCGGGAACGAGGGATTTTGGAAACACGTGTTACTACCTAACAATAACGGCACAGGGCTGGATTAACGAATATAATATATAGACGAGTTGTCATAACTTTGATAACTTTTACCGTAAATTTATTTGGGGACTGAAGGGCGGTGATACCTTTGCTATAAAAATGAAAACCTACGATAATGATTAAAAAGTTTTAAAATTAAAATCTATACCATAATATATGTGTAGGTAGTTATGTAATATATTAATATTAATAATTCACATTATTTAATGTTTTAAAAATTAGATTACTTTTAGTTAAGTGTGAATCATGAAGTTCCTAGATCTAGTGATGACTGATGGCAATGTAATAGTACAGTTTTATTTAAAGAATAAAATGGTAGAAAAAATATTTGATTAAGAATGGTTCTATATTTCATTATGTACCTAGTAAAACAATTTTTAACAAGCTGCCTAACGTAGTTTTAGTAATAATTATAGTTAGTATATTATTTATATGTATTATAGTCTAAAATATTAATTTTTTATGGAAGGGGGACAAGTTATTGTTGAGGGTTAGAAAAAAATTAATATTCTTAGAGTTATTATTCGGCTTAATCCGGCACTGGCACGACGTAATAATAATTGGTATTGTTATTATCATAATGTGTATGGTGATATATTTGGACTGTGGTGGATAACATCCTCATTGCATTCAATTGGGTATCCATTTATAGTAATTGAAATTAATAAAGACTTGGCGGCGGCCCCGTGATTTGTCTTTTGTCCACCATCGTACATATATATAGAGCAATAATTAACGACAATTGGCGAAAAGGACGATGCATATGCACGCACCACCGCCGCCGCATAATATGATATTAAACATTATATATTATATCATGTGCGCGGGCCGAACTAAGTCATTATGAGCGCGTTTCAGGGACGAACGGGTTAATGGCCTCACGCACGGGATCTCGGAATCACCAGGATATTGGATTATTTTTATGATAATGCATGTCATTGACTGCGCGTCGACTATCAGGAATATACACCGTGTCTTAATTTATTGTATTATACCATAATCAAAGTCAACAACATTATGGTTTGTGGTTAGGTTAGGTTAGGTTATACTCGCTAAATGGGAGTTATTTTTAGACAGTACAAGTATTCTACTTTACTGGAAAATCAATCACTGATATTTTGGGTGTGAATGTACATCCGTGGTGTGCGCACATTGGGTGTGAATGTAGGGGGTGCTGGAATAATTTATGGTACACAGATCCGTGAGAGCTAAGAGCTTTACCAATATTAATATATACTGCACTGCAATCATTTTAAATTTTTATACAATTTAATAAATCAAAACTTTAATAAATTATACTTTAATACCTGTATAGACAAATTATTAATAAGTTATAAGAAATGTTAATATAATCGCTATTCACTTTATTTATATAAAGATAAACTATGTAGAAACTATACTGTACATAATGTATTATGTATTTAAAATGTTTAAAAATAATTATATTTTAATATGTTATCACATGAGAACTGGGGATGCCAATCTGATGACTGGGGGTGCTAAGCACCCCCTAGCACTCCTCTATATGTGGTTATGGGTACACTTGGTATATTATTTAAATAATAATACCATAGACATTTTTTTTACCTGACTAAATATACAGTATGGTCAAGTACGACACCTGAACTTTGAACTTGACTCGATCAATTGCTAATACCACGAAACTAGTTAAAAATATATTAGCACGATAACCGAGAAAAGAAAATTGATAACACAAAAATGAACAGATACGTATACGTATTATATAGTGTTTTTTTTTTTTTGCAGGGGTGATTGAACACTAAAAGCTTGCGTTGGATGTGAAAATTGGCACGTATAAAAGTAAAAGAGAGAAGCTGTGCGAAAAAAGAGACACGACACAATGAACCTTGATGTTCAACGAGCACAATACTTTTATGCAGTATTATGTGTACACAGCTATATATACCGTCTGATTATCAGTAAAAAATACACCTCTGCAAATTCTCGACAAACAACGGACTTTAGGTCGGGGTAAAAAAAATCTCAACAGAAAATAAGATTACATGTTATAACCGTTTGTAACGCAATCCCGCGAGTTATCGGGTCTTTATATCGTGTGCGGTTTTTTCCTCTTTAAATTATGTATACGAGCAAGCGTTATTATTAATATATCGTATATCATATTTTATTCTATGCACGTTTAGTGGTACACGTTATATACCATATGTGTATACTGTATAGTGTACGTTGCTTTCCCGCCGCAGCAGCAGCGCCACACATGTGCCTAAAATAATATAAAAAATGATCCGGAGCGAAATTTGATCGAAAATGCTATACTTCATATGAATGAATGCTGTGGAAAATATGAATATTTAAAATTATTCTAAATTCGCATAGAGGTAGAAACCTCAAAAACGCTTTTATTGTTTTCAATATTTAATCCTATCGAATATTGAAATTTCATACAATATGCTACACCTATACTATAAATAAATAATATTTCAGGTCAGTGTCTTGATAGTTCCTGGCATTATTAATATACTTTGAATAATGACAAAAAAGACCAAAATTATTTTTTATGAAAAATGTACGTGTTTTGCATTATAATAGTTTGAAAACGTGAGAAAAATATAATTATGAACAAACGAACTCTGTAGACTCGTAGTTTGGAGACCTCTATAGCATATTATAGATTTATACACAGCATAATATCCGTTCGATTTGCTGCCGGAAAAAATGGGATAGGTAAGCATCATAATAATATTATGATCTGATCACTCGCCTTTTACAAGCAAAAACGACCACTGCAGACGTAACAAAACACAACGCTGAACAGCTGTAATAAAATACGCATTCTTCGCGGCTTCGCTCGGAATCTAAAACGTTAAAAAATTACCTTGTCGTAGCCGTAAACCGCGCGCGAAAATCGTCGTGCAAACCTACCGTACAAAAACGATAATGATAATGATAATAATAATTGTCGTCGTAGCAGCGTTTAGTATGGGTAAAAAAAATATAATAATAATAATATGTGCAATGCGCGGTGGCGGTGCGTGCAGATTATCGCCGTTTTTCCCAAGCAGAGTGAACGACTCGCGTACAAGAAAAAAAAAATAAACAAACCACCAGAAGACGGATGTAAAAAATAACGTCGCGCAAGTATCCAAGATCGATTTCGAACGCTTATTCGAAATATGCTCGTCGCGCAGTGCGATGTTGTTCAAACAAACGTTTTTTTTTTTTCCATATAAATTTTTTCCCTTCACATATTATTATATTATATTATTATATCGTCTTCCGTCCTACATATTATTATATACGACTATATATTATTATACAGTGTATTGTATGTGTACGTATTATTATTATTTTTTTTTCTTTTACTTTTTACAACAAATACCATTACCGGTCCACCACCGGTCGCATATATGAGCTGCAGCAGTGCAGTATGTGTGCGTGTGAGTACGCGGCAATACAACATTCCTGTCCCGTGTCTTCCCCGCAGAGGCGTGAATTCTTTTGAAAAACCTCTTTGCCATAATATACACGCACACTGCACTCCGCGTAATGTAATCGCGTCGTCCTTCCGTGTGCACGCCGAACAGTAGTGTATGTGTATTAGTGGTGAGAGGGGGTGGACGACGAGCAGCGAAAAACACTATATAGGTACCTGCTTCGATATTCGCGCGTGTGTTTATTATATTGTATAATAATATAATAATAAAAAGTGTTATAAATTCGCGTGAAGTACACAATATGGCTCGTCCGTATATTATACCTGTATATATTTTCCACCTTTCACCGAAATATTCAGTGGCACGCACAAAGGGGTACGCGGGTGTCAGCTGACACCCATATATAAAACGATGGGTGGAGCATTCTGTGGCCGTATAGTGATATCAAATGCGACCAGGATCCAGGCATGAACAATTATAATTATTATTTAAACATCAATACGCATTCGATGGACAGTATATAGACATAATAATATCCCGAGATAAAATTGTTACCCTGCAACTACAAGGTATCTGCATTTTTGAAATCGAATCATTGTTAGTAAAATACTTTGTTATGACGCTATTAATAGTGTTGAAAGATTGCAGGCATAGTCAATTTTGTTTATATACAATTACCAATTTGAAACTGCGCCTGAATAGTATTAACTAAATCATTGTTTCGCCTTGTAATTAGTAAAATTTAGAAATAATATTTAAATATTTAATTATTTTAAACATTTAAAAACGACGAATACATGTGTATGATTCCGGTGAAAAAGAGTTGTTTTTTTAACAACATAATAACTTATATTAAATTCGTAAAAGATTAAGACGTCATAATTATAATAGCATCAACCGACGGACAGTGTTTAAAAATGTTGGTCATTAGACTAATTAGGACTGATAACGATAATAATATGATTTAATTAATTAAATTATATTAAATATTTACCAAATAAATGTGCAGATTATAATTTTACTCGATGCACGTTCATACCGATTCGCGTGTGTGAAAAGTCCTGACTGCAGTCAGCCAGTGCAGTTAATCGCGACGAGGGTTTTTATTATCACTTGTCGAGGTAGTTTTATTTTTTTCCGCCATTCTCAGCACAAAGGCTTAGCATTATAAAATATGCTATTACGCATGTGTGATGGGAACCGTTTGCGATGCCGTACTAGTCAGCGTTTTGCAGACACCTATATTTTTATCGCGCCGCGGCGGTCGTTTTATCGCCCGGTATAATATTATGTTCTTTTTCCGCGGAGTCGCAATCGTCCGCCGAGGACGGGTCGGTCAGATTTCATTTAGAACAGATAAATTCGATGTTTTACACGGCGGGATAATCGTTTATTTATTTATTCACACGTTTCGGTTTTTATTTTCCCGCCGTCCGACAGACCTCGAAATGGATTGCAGTGCGTTTCTCGGACGACGTATACCGCGGCGGCCGTCGCATTATACACTAGGTATTATAATATACAACGTTCATTTGTACCACGGCGTGACGTGTTTAGTGTTTACTATTTTTTTTTTTTTTATTGTCAACACCCTAAGGACACGCGTGGATTTACAACGTCTCTGTCGTTATATTTATAGGTACTATTATTACTTATACGTGTTTTGACCGCAGTTCGGTTCATACATAATATATAATATACGAGTATAATATATTATAATAAGTATAACTACCCTGAACGCCTAAATATAATATAATAACGGCACTGAGCCTGTATAATACAATATTAAATTTTCACCTGTTGCACTTGTCAAACGTTTGACGGTCGTCACGCCGAACAAATCGGTAATTTACACAAGCGCGCGAGCTCATCGTCTGTTGTAGACGAAACGCATAAAACGATAAACGTTTTTAACAATAATACAGTACCGCGAGTACCTTGGCTATATTATATTATACGTACAACCTACGACTTATGAGTGAGTAAAACGTCGCTGCGAGTTTCATATATACCTATTACTATTATTATTATATGGGCCAGAATGCGACGATAAAATATAGAGACGAGGATATTATGTATTATTATATTATAAAGAGACTCACGTGTAAACCAGTTTTCGAATCACCGTGTCCTATATTATACTTAATTTTTTTTTTCGTAGAAAAACAACCAAACGCAATAGTATATACGAGAATATAGGAGCTATACCTATAATATTATTTTCAACGAATCTAGAACTCGTAAATCGTAGTTATAATTTCCTTATGACTGCTGTAGTAGAATTTACTGCAATTGAAGAGCGTCCGCTTCAGTTCAGACGTTGAAGAGTATAAGAAATAAGAATAGGAAGCGGACGAGTACATACTCATATGGGGATGATTGGGGTGAGGTGGTAAAATTCATAATAATTATTATACCGAATTACGTTCGGTTGTCAAATAAATAAATATTATTACGACTGCTGCAATTGTAATATAATATTTCGAAAGTCATCAATAGCCAACGTCCTCTACCGGACTTCGATTGGCAACGCTACAGCTTAGGAATTTATTACACTGTACCTATATAGTATTTATATATATATACTATACATAAATATTATATTCATCGACGTCCGTAGTCTCTAGGGGTTATTGTGGCGACAAAGAGCGGAAAAAAAGGTCTCTTCCGCCGACGCCACCAGTTGTCGTCTGAATGCTTAGTCAACGATTATTATGAAATCTAAGAGTTTCGTTTTGCTCGCGTACCTAATTTTGTATTCTTTCACATAATATTTTTATAGGTTTGAATATACTGAACACCAGATTGAAACTACCGTGAGTTTTGACGACACGACAAAGATTGCGTGTCTGTGTAACAAAAATTATTTTAATGCGTCATGATTCAATAATTACTTATGGCAATCAGCCGTTATCCGACAGTATAAAATCGAAATGGAATTTAGACTATTTCAGATCCGTGTAATTGTTGTTCTCCACACGTGTGACCGAATTGGCAGATAGTGATGACATGAATACATTTTATCGGCGATTAGTCAAGTATAACTACTGCAGGTAGCTACAATATCCAAATAACACAAGATAGGTATGTATATAATATAATATGAATAATATGATATAACGCATATTGTAATGTACAACTGCTTAAATAGTCTGCTTTAGTACTTTAGTTTCAGTAACTTCCATTAATATATTATTACCTATATTATTTTTTTTTCAAACGCAGCTACTAGCTAGTAAACCGACTAGACGATATTATATTTAAAGTTTGTGGGTGACTCGAAATTTGGAAAAACCTGATAATATACCTGTGACGAAAAGGCATAAATCACGCATGGCCTTTTTTTCGAGGTTGGCAAGTTTTTGGAGTGCCTGGAGCCACGTCCACTATACAACTGCATGGTATAATATAAAATATATCACATTATATTATTATAATAGTGAATACCTACACAATGATTCTCGGTCGTCTCGTTGCAATAACGCAATAATAGTATAATATATATAATATATTGTTGTTAAATACCTGTGCGGTATCGGCTGGTGGAACGCGCCCATGCCGGACGTTGACGGGCTCGACGTGGCGGGCGGTATGAGGCTTGGGTTCCATATGCACGATCCCCTGGCGTCCGGGGGCGGCGGCGGGGCCGCGGCGGCCGACAGCGGGAACTGCAGGGACAGCCCGACGGAGTAGTCGAATGGATTCGGGTACAGCATGCTGGTCACCTTGTCAGGCATACCGGAGGACACCGCCGCGGCGATGGTGCTGCGGGCGGATGCGATTCGGACCCGAACGGCTAAACGCCGCTGACCGTACGACGGCCATACACACGGGACACCTGTGCTGCTGCGGGCCGGACGAGTGGTGTGTGTGCACCGTAGTGGTCGTCGTCACCCGTGCGATACTGCGCCCTATTCTGTGGGCAGGTATACTGCTGATATGATACCTGCGGAGAGAGACAGAAAAAAAGAAATTGAAATGCGTTTCGTGGAGAGGCGTAGTCATGTTATTCAGTCGAAAACGTGTCGGGGTCGCGTTATTATATTATTATTATATTTTTTTTTCACCGGACTCTGTATGGAGCTGGACACAATGCATCCATCAGGGTCCCGTCGCGGGGGTGGACGTTATACACGTATAGATATGGTCTTTTATAAATACGTACCAGCTCACTATATTATATTATATAGGTAATATATAATATATTATATTACGGTAGGTATCTATGACACGTCTTAAACACATATATTATATATATATATATATTATATACGATATAATGTGTTTGGATATTATAAAATATATAGAGTTCGGTGGGTAGGTTATATTATATAGGTAGAGGTAGGACGTACCTTTATAGGTATGTCGTGGTTGTAAAATAGGACGTATAATATAATAATAATATGAAATGTATATATACTGTACATGCGTGTGGAACTAATATAATATGCTACTAATAAAGTCATTGCCGCCGCCGCCGAAAACGTAAATGTAATTAAGGCGCCATGTGCTCGCGCGATCGATTGTGGTGAATTCCTATCGTTCGTCGTTTCTTTATTTTTTCTTCTCAGTCGGAGCCATCTTCGATTTTTTTTTTTTTATTATTATTATTTATTCGAATCTGAACAATACACCGCTTCGTCGGTTTCTATCTGTTGTAACACAAACACACACACACGCACACGCACACACATACATACATACATACCATACATACATAGCATACATACATACATACGTAGACATATTATACTATTGGTCCGGATGCGCGTTATTTGTATTCGTTATATTATTATCATTATGCAGGTACCTATACACTACCCGGCGCGCGAGTTTTCTTTTGTTTCTTTGGCATAGTTGAAATTCGACTGCTGGCAACAACAACATAACAATAATAATATATCTCACGCCTATATCTGTATTTCTCTATCACACACGCACACATCGCCGTACGTCCATCTCCGTATATCGTGTATATAATCTCGTATTATGTAGACTCGTCGTCGGATAGGTCGGATATTATAATCCGCCTATAATTTGGAACCTAGGCGTATGATTACACGGTGGGTGTTTTTCGTTTGCGAGGTAGGTATATACCTAGTGTGTGCGTGTATATTACGATGTTATATACCTCAATCTGAGGCGGCGGCGGGCTCTCTCCTCCGGGGCCGGTCGACGGAAACGATGATCGCGCGACGACGATGATGACTTTATCAGCGGCGAGAGGATGAGCAGTCGCGTTGTATGCAAGTACGCGTCTGTGTGTGTGTGTGTGTGTGTGTGTGTGTGTGTGTGTGTGTGTGAGAGAGAGAGTGTGTATGTGTGTGGTGTGTACGCGCGCGCGCAAGGCAGTTCGTTGCACCGCCGCCGCCGCTGTTGTTGTTGCGTAGTGATATATATATATACACACAGACTCACGCACGCGCGAGAGATCGAGTGTATAGAAGTACAAGTTAATAAAGACATTAGCGCACACGGCCGTTGTTATGTGCATATGTGTGTGTGTGTGTGCGTTGGTGAGTACGCGCGCGCGTTAGGGTTAGACCTTGAACATCCTCCATCGGCGCAGCCTCCACGAATTCTTGTACATCGTACGCGCGTTTCCTCTATATTATTTGGGTACCCATGATACGCACCGTAGGATATACATATATACCTATTATAATATAGTTGGTTCGTTTTTTTTTTTTTTTTACTACCCTATTTTTTGTTCCTTATTAACGGCTCGGGTCGGTTTTCGTATTTTTATTATATTAATATATTATTAGGATCGGTGCGTATCACCGCCGTATACGATGTAATATAATATAATATAATGTATAGGTACCGCGTATAGCCAGGCGTGCTTGCACGTCACCACGCTGAACCGCGGGATCGAAAAACGATATGATATTCTTCGGCATGGTTACATATTTTATTTTTATTTTTTAATATAACGGTAAACGGCTGGACCTTAAAACACCTACGACGGTCGTACGACGCGCATATATATAACAATACGATAACCACGTTGTCTCGAGTCTTAAATATAAAACCCTCTCCACCCTACCATAATATATTTATATTTCGTATATGCACGCGTATCGCCCACGCAATTAATACAATTTCATCATAAAGGATCTAATATTATGTATATTGTATGATATGCCATTGTTTATTGTATGCCGATAATGATGTACAATATTATATACAATTAGTAGGGATGCATGATTGTTTTTTGTTTCGGAACCATTTTTACTATACGACGTGTTTTTTTCTTATAAAAATATATTCGCACAAGCCTCAAGGGATTCCAACAAATTATTTCACCGAACTCGTGTAGTTGACGTTGATGACAATTTTAATTTTCTTAGCACAAAAAATATTATTAAATATACGCTAATTGAATAGCGTAGACAGGTGCTATGAGCGATAATGTACTGTATAATACGTATTTATATATTAATGCCAACTACGGATCGCTTCGTTTACAAGTTTACAACGAGTTGCTTCGAAAAACATTCCTCAGTTACCATTATTTGCGTTTGTGCGGCCCGAAAGGGATACACGATCGTTGTCATCGTCGACGTCGTCGTCAATAACCCTCGGAATAAATAACGAATACGGCGCTCGCCACTGTTGTTTATAAAGTAATAACGGTTTTTTTCTTCCATTTATTATAAACTAGGTATAATAATATTATACGGTGCTATTCGACGCAGTCAACAGACTCGCCGATAACGAGGGTCGTCTCAATTAGTCAATAATTAGCCATCATATTATATACCTATATTACACACATATTATACAGGTAGTGTGTATCATGCGTTAACATTTTAAACACGTTGCGTGCGCGAGTGTATAATATAGTAATTATTGTTATAATAATTTATCGTATATAATATTATAATATCGTAAGGAAACGGTCGAATCGAATCGACGTGCGTGTTTGGCGGCGCACTTATGCGAGGTTTTTCTGTACAAGACGTCGAGACGAAGACTGCAACGGGAGTGTGGTTTGTAAAAATTCGATCTAGAGTCTAGACGATCTAGTCGGCTGCGGCGGCGGTGGAGTCGGTGGTTAACCGCGCGTAAACGGTTCTAACGTTCCATATTATTATCTATATTATATTATTATATATTGTAATATTGTATATTAAAATAATATTATGCACAACACACATAAACTGATATACCTAGACGTATATTATTATTATACCATCATCACAACTCACAGGGTTAAGTATTATTTACAAATTATAATATATGGAGTGCGCCATGTATATTAGGTATAAGTTAGTAGATATTTACAAATTTACAATGTATATTATATTATTATTATGATTTAATACGCGTTATTTACGTCTGCTGCCGTGCTGCCGTGCTGCACTAAATGATGGTACGCGATGATGATGATTGCGACTGTGGAAACCGCACACGCCATTATATTATAGTAATTAAACGAATTATTATAGACACTCAACTAATAGTACTATAAATATATCTACCTAGCTATATACCTAATGATATTAACGATAAACAGCAATCTTTCATACGTAAATCTGATGGAAATAATTACACAGATGAGTGGGTATCTACTTGGTAGTGAGTAATAAATTATAATATATTATTATGTTATTCAAATATTACATATTATTTTAATGTAAAAATAAGTAATACGGACATTGTCTGGGCATAAGAAAAAGTATTTAACAATCCCGTGATTATTATATTATCGATCTAGATATCAGGACGAGAAAAATGTGTATTCGTCTACAATGCACAAAATACCGTATAAGACTAGTATGTACGACTAGAAACTACACTCGTAATGCATTAAAATATTGATAATAATATTATCTCGTCCATAACGTTGCGCGCGCGGTATATACTTTCCGTCAATATAATATTTAAATCTCTGAGGAGATACGACGATAATATTATTATAAATTATGATAATTATATTCAAATCCGAGAGCGTTTTCCGGTTCGTTGCGCGTACCCCTGTCCACATATTATACCATCGTCATCGGTGAATTGTACGATGTCAATAATCAATATCCGAAGTTGATTGGTGTGAACTAAGTACTGCAGTCTGCAGTATAACAGCTCGTCCGATAGACAAAGAAAAGTAGCTATAACATTTAACCGTATGACGTTAATTGTTACGTATTTGCCGCGTTCGGAGTACCTACTTATGCTGGGAATAGAATAATATAATGTATAATATTATTCTGTACATAATAATACTATAATAACGAGATTGATACAAAAAAGAAAAAAGCAGAACAGTGAACCGTGCAGTGACTTGCGACGGGAGCGTATATTTTATTTTCCATTGGGATGACTACAACTACGACTATATATTATTATTATGATAAATTATAATATGGCCATTAAAAATCTGTTAAATGGAGGGCAATAGCGGTGTTTTTTGTTTCTGTAAACAACTATATTAATCCCGTTCTGGGTCCTAATCTCTTGTAAGCTAAAAAGGTTAGACCAGTTAAGAGGCTACATATTACAATACATCGTTTAAGTACACTTTTATAATTCACTTTTATTTAAGGTTTATGAGATTTACGCTCGATTTGTGTCGGGTGGCGTTGTGTCATATATTGTATGTCTGTAATACCTGACATTATGTATCTATATCTCCTATAGAGTCAGAAGGTTTAATTTGATTGATCAGAGATATTTCCTGTCTATTTTTTCACTAAGTAGTCATTTTTTATTTATACTGATATATAGATATATGGATTCCATGTAAAATACCATTTATTTACCATGTGAAGAGCTTTTAAAAGTTAAATCTTAATATTATAGCTTCTAACTAAAGCTACATTTACTAATAAATATTATACCGTATATACGTATATAATATTATACAGTATAATTCGTTTTAAAACATTTATTTTACGTCTTATTTGTTGGTATACCTATTTTACGTATTATAATATATAATATATTGATAATTAATATAACATAATAAAAATAATAAATATATGAGTTTGATTGCAAAATACTATACATATAAGATGAAGACAAATGGGGAAAACTGGTGAGCAAAACTTTAGTGGCACTCCAGAGAAAAAGGATAATGATATTTACATTGTGTCAAAAATCTAATCCTTAAAATTCAAGATAAGAAATATTTCATATACCTACCTATTATGAATTCAGTGCATCAATACATTTTTATATATTATGCTTCAAATCCAATGAAAAGGATGTTCATGGAAGTTAAGGATTATAGTTTTATAAAGGAAAAAAATACTTAGAAGTATACTAAGGGTAAAATATATCATTGTATTTAGGCCATGACAGAACACAAAGATCCGACCCCTCAAACCTATTTCAGGTAAAATATTATCCTTGACAAAAGAAAAGGATGATAGAAATAATAATAATGGTATATAATAAAAACATTTTCTTTTTCAGACAATTCAAAATCAGAAGTTCCAATTTGTATTTATTTATGTTATAGGTGCGTACAGGCGAGAATGTTATTATACTGAATATGTCATGAAGTTTTGGGTAGTATCGTGGGTAGCTGTTCAAGTGTGTGCGTGTAAAATAGTTTAAGATGATTAAAAATTAGATAACTATTTTCTCAATTGTCGTTAGAAGAACAAAATCACGCGTAAACGACCTTTTTTTATATCTTGAAAAATCCGCTTGTATGCCAAAATGTGGCTATATCAAATATTTGTATAAAAACATTCGATTAAAACGAGGAAATTTAATATTTAAAAAAAAATAAACGTCTCGATTAAACTATAGTATAGTGTTTCGAACGTCGTTCCGTGAAAATGACGAATGGACGATATTTGAGTGAGCCGATGCAGTCAATAATTTAAACAAGTCGGCTAAAAACAAAATAATCACAAATATAATATCGATATAGATGATCATAAGGACAACACAATATATTTTAATTCCAATTTCCGACGATCCGAACAGGCAATATTTAACGATTGATTCAAAGAATCGACGAAAATCATTACTATAATTTGTAATACTAAACGGGCAAATTTGAACGGATGTATAAAATATTTTATGATACGTGTACAAATTATACATCTTGAAACGTGAATAGGCATGGTTGCAAAAACAGTAGAATGTATTAAAAACGATTTTTAATGAAAACCCTTCAAATATAGGTACAATAATAAACCTATGAATTATAATACTTAGACACTTATAAATTTAATGTTAATGTGTATTATCCATATAATAATTTATTATACACTTGAAACTTGCGTGGTTTTTATTTAAAAAAAAAGATTACACCAAATTTTGAATTTGAGAGTTAATAATTTAAAAGTTCATATAAAAATTGAAATTTTTAGACACGTTTTCAAAAATGAACATTGGGGCAAGATTAAACCTGATAAAATGTACGTGCATATTCGCATCAACAAGGAATGATCGGGTGAGGGAGGTTAATAGTCCTCTGGCTTATAATATCATTCAGTATGTCTGTTTAACAGTTAAAACTGAAAATATTTAATTTGAAATACGTCAAAATATATAAACATTTAAAAGGTAAAATTACAGTTGTTGTGTTGGATGTTGACGATGACGTTGTATATAAACGTGGGATCGTGTAGGTGAATGTTGGAAATTATAATAACCATCGTCTAGTGACATACTATTATTATTGTTATTAATATTATTATTTTTATTATAGTACCTACTTATATTTATTGTAACTACTGCAGAATATGACCGTAAACTAATGGTTAATTGTACGTTATTGTTTTCAAGCATGGAACGAAAATAGTATACTTTTTGACAATTTTAATCGAATACCGGCTATTACAACGACTATACGTAGTCTATATAGTTTTAAATGCATTATCCAACATTCAACACAAATATTCGATACATCATATTATTATAATGAATAATCATTTTTTTTCGCTACCTATGTATTTTAATTTTAATTAGGTAAAATATTTATTACTAAAACAACTGATATTTTAACACGGAATATTAATTACTTGATAGTTAGGTACCTATATACTACTATGGTGAATGTGAGACGTTAAGAAAAATGTAATTACATTCCGATTTCATAGGTTTTAATTTAAAATAAAAGGAATCACTTTTATGAAACTCCATTACCTATAATTGTTTTCCTATAAAACATTATATAATAATACGTTACTAATTAATTGATTTTTGATTCAGGCGTTATATTATAATAAAACCACAATTTTTTTTTTTGATAGATCTACGTTGATTAATGAAATAGCGCGTGTGCAACAGATTATAATATAATTTATTCTACCGTATAACGTAAATCGTCTGAAATATTGATACGTTCATTATAACATAAACTCAAGTTTTAAATTTTCTTATAACATGGTAAAACCATTAGAAATGTATCCATTAATCAATAATGTTTTATACGGGTAAGTTGCATGTAAATGATATGTTTGACATGTTTGTTAATATTTTTAATCGATCGAAAACATCATGTGGTCAAATAAGCATTAATAAACATTTGAGACATGTAGGTATATTAGATATATTGGAATTATATTATAATGATGTAGTCTGTAGTTTAAGTTCTCGTTTGCGCGCAAAAAAATATTCCACCAAACTTATAATTAGTATCGTTTATTAAATAATATACAGTAATTGCTTTTATTTTTGATTTAATACTTCTATGAAATTGTACTACCTACGACAAATATAATTAGTTATAACGGTTAAGGCATTTGATACCAAATAAAAATATAAGATTCAAACCCAATCAAAATCGTCAACCAACAATGTTTCGGTATATAATTATATAAAATAATCTATAAGATTATAAAAAAATAAAAAATAATAATAATTTTTATGAACGAAACAATTGTGTGAAATTGCAAAACAAACTGTAGTAATATATAATTCAGTTTGTATAACAGTTATGCAAAATTCACTAATAATTGTCAGTAATATTATTCTTGTTCAATGATTATTTAGGCCATTTAGGCAGTGCAATTGTTGATTAATGCATTTTATTTAGGTAATACGTTGTTTTTTTTGAACTAAGTTTAAATTGTCTGACAATGAATAATTATGAAATTTTTTGCATATTTTGATATTTTTGAAATTTGAGGCAAGTTTTTTTGCATTTTTAAGCAATTTTTTCTTTGTTATTACACTTTACGTTATTTTTAATAATATCAGCCAATATTAACAGTTTGCTCACGTTTATGAATCTGTTTTCATTTTACACAGGCTGTTAATTAACTATTAAAATATATAAATACTACCTACATAAATTAATTAAAAACTTGTACAATTTATAATCATCTACCTAAATACCTAAACAAAATAAGTTTTATTTTTAATTAAATATTAACATAATATTTTAATTTCAATAAGACGAAACTTTTTTCTATTCTTAAAACTTTAATTTTTAAGCAGTTTTTAAAAATATTGAATGCATATTTATTGAAGTTTGAAATGCATAGTTAAATTGAATTTTTAGTTTTGACTTTAAATGCATTTTCAACGTTTTTCATGGTGCATTCAATTCACAGCTGTAAGATGATTAATAAGTTAAAAGTGATTTTATCGTGTTACCACCGATCGTTATATCATATAGTTTAATGTAAAAGTTCAATAAAAAATAAAATATTTTTGGAAATGCGAGAGGTGATGTTTATACATTTGATATCGTACAGATTCGTTTAGTTCAGCCGATGACAAAATAATACCAACATTATTAACATTGTTTAAATTATTTCAAATACTTAAAAATTCTGATATAGTGACAGATAAAGGTAATATATTTATATATAATATTATGTTGTTACATTTTCGTATCATATTTGAACGCTCAAACGTAATATAATTTATAGTATTATGATAAACCACCGCCTGACGTGTATTGTGTATACCACGCGTTGACATAATAATAATAATATTATAATATAAAATTAAATTATGAATAAAATATAATATCGTACTCACCGATTATTCCAAAGGCGATGTGTATAAAAAGGGTTCAGTCCATACAGGATGAAAAAAACGATCTGCAGATGGTAAAATCACTGGGGAATAAGATTTCAAAACACGGTCCCGAGAATAATATAAAATAAATATTATCACACAATTATTATACAGCGCACTTGATCACTAAAATTGTCGTAGTTATAGGCACACACACGGCGTCGCACTCGTTCGCGGACAACACAAAATATTATAATATTTTCGGCACAAAAATAAATCACTGTGCGCAAAACTAAAAAATAAAAATGAAATTTAAAAGAAACAGGAATACACCTGCCGAGAAGAAACGCGTAAAAAATTGTGCAGGCGTCGAATCCTTTGGGACGCCGCGGAAACGTCGCTCGGGACGGCGTTGAGATTTACAATTATAATTAAAAGATAACAATATAAATAACAATAATAATAATAATAATATTATTGTACTATTTATTGTTATTATCGAATACGACGTGGTCGGCGGCGGACCTACAATAATATACTACGAAGAGATAATATACACGGACACGCACACGAAAACGGAAATAGCACAATCACACACACACGCGCGTACCGTAACGATCATCAGCCGAGATCCGAGTGCAGTCTCGACCGCCGCCGCCGCCGAACATCCCGGCAACACGAGCGCCGCCGCGGCCACTCCTCCTCCGAAACGGGATGACTATAGGAGCGCACGTTGCACGCCGCCGCCGCCGGTTGACAGCTCCATAACGACTCATTTAACTCTCTGCTCTCTGATAGAACGTCGACGGGTCGCCCATTATAATATTATTATTATTATTATTATTATTATCATTATCATTATTATTATACTGTACGCGCGTTGTCGTTGTACTGTTTTACACTGTGCCATCGCAACGCAATATTATTATAATATTAACGTGGGCACAGATTCACCGTAAACACGCTCAACCCCTATCTTTGTTATTTCTCGAACAACGCGCAGCTGTTGTTCAAAATCTGTATTTTGGCGTTTTTGAACAATATACCAAAGCACCACGATAATAATATATTATATACGTATATCGTTTTTAAGTTCTGGACATTTTTTTCGTTCAACTCGAGGAGATAAGGTATTATGTGGTCTTTTGCGGATACAGACTTTCGTTTTTCAAATGGGAATTTGACTCTCTTTTACCAGTGCCAATTGTTTGGCGGATAATTTTTCTGAAAATGTTAAAGTATCAAAATCAAAATACAAACGAGTGGTTTTTCAGTCATTTGACTTTGTGAAGGTACTGCGAAGGTCCGTGAATAAAGTTGGAAGATATAAGGACTATGGTGGTTAGAAAAATTTAGTAATCTATCAACATTAATTTTTAAAAATGGTCCAAGTATAATATAAAATATAAATACCAGGTCCAATGTTACATCTGTTTTATATTTTGTGAAATCGTTTTTAAGGACTATTATCCTATTAGTAAACACATTTTAACAAATTAACAAATACTCGTTTAATACATAATTATATTGTTTTCCGTTTTGCATTAGTTAAAATATATAATACAAACACAATAATTACAGTGATTGATGGGATGATTTGTCACTCCTTGATTCTGGACATATTTTTTATGTAAATACAAAAAACTGGAAACAGATTCAGTGGAAAAAATTTGATTTTCATGAATCAAAACTAAATGCATGATTGAGCCATCCTAAAACAACCCACAGGGATTGAAAAATGAAGCTGTTTACACTCTACCTATAGGAGTCTTGAGGAATCTATTGATATAAATTGTATTGAAAACCGTCCATTAATTGTTGAGTCTTTAGAATACAAACAAACAAAGAAAAATTAATTTTTTATAGGTACAAGAATACATAGATAACATGGATGGGTTACCTATATTATTATAATTATATATGATATATTATCTTGTTTGTAATTATAACTAATTTTATTTAGGCCTTCATCAGTTCGGCCTGATGTGATTAAAAAAATTAAATAACATAGTTAACTTCCTATTTGTTATTACCGTCGTTATTATTTATTGTTATTTTCGTCTTTATGTATGGGAGCTTAGGGCTAAACAACAACTTTTCGTGCAGTTAAGAAAAAACAAAAATATTTAGAAAGGAATTTTTTATTATTTATCTTTGGGTTTATTTTTACGTCGAAAATATTATAGAATAGATAAAATAAGTAGGTACCTACATTTATTTTGAATTTGAATACCTAGTTATGTTTAACACTACATTTAAATATTAACATGACATTAATTCTACTGTTCACATACCTACTATAAATAGGTACAAATTTTTTCTTAAATTTTTAAACTATACATCACATTTTTAAATATAGGTGGTCAGTGGTACATAACGTAACATAACATAGGGTTTTTATAAAATATATATTGTTATAATATGGCTCAAATTACAGAATTGAGCAAAAAATATATAGAACCGATGTACATTATACGTCGTATATTAAAAGAATACTTCAAAGTATATTATATGAGTATTGAATATTGACAATACTGAAAATCTATATTTATTTATTTAAAAAAAAAATGTAAAACAATTATTGTATTGGTATGAAAAATGGTAATAATCATTAAATATGTAGTAAACATATTATGCACTAAAAAAATATAAATCAGGAAATATATTTTTATAAATGTCTAAATGTGCACTAAAAACTTTTGATGTGATGGTGAATTACGAAATTAATGTTTTTTTTTAATATTTAAAAATTTCTCTCGGTGACATAGGCCATTGTGATACAAGTATTATTGACATAGAGAACTTATTTCTAATGATATAAAAACAAGTTTGTGTACATATTTATAGAAGTTTTTTATAGTTTGTTTTAAATATTTGCTTTTATGGTAAGGTGGCAGCGAGTGAGATTCTGTTGTAGTCGAGTGATTCTGAAAGGTATTCCGGAAGTTTTGCGATCGATCTTGAAATTAATGATTATAGCCTACTTACTTATAGAAATGTATCTATTGAGCAAAAATAAATGTGCACAAAACACCTAAGTTTAACCAAGCCCTGCATCTAATCATAATAGTTATCGTCATCTGAACACACGGTGTTTTGACAATACTGAGATATTCGTATGTTATTTCGTTTGACTATAAGTTTATAAACCGCATATTTTTAAATACAAATATTTATGATTTATGAACGCAAAAGCCTGGTTTAAATATTTGAGTGTTATAACTATTTTATAATAAATTAAAATACGATAAGTATTTGACTAGATTAACTTGGTATAACATTTTATAGTTAAAACTTCAATGGAATATTCTACAAATTAACATAATTTAAGAACCTCTACAGCACCACATTTATACGAATATAAAAAATAGTGTATAGCGGCCATGTGTGTATTTTTTTTTTAGGTATATGATTTTTAAAAAGAATAGTGGCGTTATAACTGTACCGCACAAACAGAATATTTCAATTTAGAAAATGTTTGTTCGAAAGCCAAAAACACTTAGACCTCAAATTTATGATTATATATTATTTAACCTGAACTATCGCAATCAAAACGTGTAAAACGCGACGTTTTTGCAACGATACGGTTGTTGGTTGTGAAATAACACCACGGTGACACTAGCTAGATTCGCTCGATTTAAGACCGGAAGTCTATTTTTGATCCCGAATAGAAAATTAGCCAAATAATAGAAATTACTTGGCAACGAGCTCTAAAGAAAGCAATTTCGTATTCTAATTTTTTTAATTTTAAGGTAGAACGACATTGGTGGATTTGGTTGGCCTGAATTGTATGGTTTTCAGACGATTTAAGATAGATTTTTAGTAAATATAATAACATAATATATAGGTACATATATATATATTATATATAATTGTAATGTATTTTTAGAAAAAAAATAAATATAACTATATTTGTCACAAGAGTTAAAATAATTCCAACGTTATATTATGTGCTCAATAAAATAAACAAAAAAAAGAAGATAATCCAAATAATCAACAAATAATATATTCATCAGGTTAATGTTTAATTTGTTTGAAAAAAATCGCATACGCGTGCTGTGTCTAAAATGTCTTTATTAAAAATAGTTTACAGTATAAGTGATGAATATTAAGATGTGCTTATATATGTATACATCATGGTGATTTACATTGCATGCTCATCCCTCCCTTTCCCTTTAATAATTCAAATTCAAATTTTTTCAAAATATATAAGGCCATATTTTAAAATATTTTGAATTTGTTATACTATGATATAGATAATGTCCTGTAATTATACAGGAAATAATAATCATTTTTGATTTTTATAAGTTATTTAACAGATTATTTTTCTGAAAATGTTGACCTATCAAATTCAAAATTGTAATGAGTAGTTTTTGTGTTATTTAACTACATGTACTATATTATATTTACTTAACTATAAGTATAGTAAATAATATTAAATCCTATATAACATCTATTTTAGTATTTTGTTCTATTGTAATATAATTTTTAAAGACTATTATCCTTAATTTAAATATTTTAATATTTAAAAAACTATTCGTTTGAATTTTGATTTTAATACGTTGACATTTTCAGAAATATTATTCACTAAATAATTTATAGAAAACAAAAAGGACTCTCATCTGAAAAACCACTTGGATCACCTCTGAACACTTTTAAGTATTACAAAATATATCAAGAATTAGAAAATTTGGTCTTCAAGTACCTTAATTAAAAAGTTCCAATCATCAGATTTAAAAAAAAACGAGTGAGTATGCTTGGCGTATCACCTTATTGTGTGTAATATACTCATAAACTCATATTGTACTTATTCTTTAAACAGATATCTTTATTAGCATTAATTCCTGATAATAAAACTAATGTGTATTTATTTCAATAGCATGCTTTTGCCACAGACCTAAATAGTTAATACATCTTACGAGTGGTTTTTATTTTAAATTATTGTAGTAAAATTATTAGTATAATTATTTACTACTAAACGCAATCGTCTGTTATAAATTACTTAAGTCGTTATAATATTATTGTGCATAATTATCCACTTACTACATTGTGAGTTGTTCTATTTATACGCACAAATGTACACAATATGCGGTTTACCGAAATCATTGGCATATCTAGTGATAGGGTTAACGTACAATAATCCTCTTAATTTTTAACTTTTCCAGATATACTTTACTCAATAAAAATTGATAAATTATTATAGGCATAGGTAGATAAAATTGCTCAATGATAATTGATAAGGATGATATTGGAATTATATCACGATATTTACGAACAACGTTTAAAATATTAATATTATAAGGTATTGCTGAAGTGTATTTACTAAGTATTTCAATTTTCCGGTAAGGGAATAATCGTTATATGTCGTTTCAGGCTCTACTACTCTTACTATTTAATTCTAACGGCTCTAACTATTCGACTAGGTATCAATCATTGGTTAATAATGAAATGTACTCATTTCGACACTGCAAACAATATAAAATAGTCAACATCATAATGTATGATCATAAATATATAATATGTACGTAATATAATTATAATTTATAGTTCAAGTTAAACATAGAACGATAGAACTATAGTATAAAAACTGTTGATGATTTGAGTAGTTGTAATAATATTTTCTGGGCGTCGGTAATAGCCAATAGGTACCTACTGCGCAACTATTTATTAAATTTTAAAATATAATAAAAGTAGGTACTTCTTGTTTCATTAATTATTAGTTAATTTTACAGTAATGGTACAATATTCATTAATTATACTAATTATATTTAGTCTCATAACACATAATTTGTAATTTTCATTACAATATAAACTACTTATATTATTGATAGGTTTTTTTATTTCTTATAAAATGATAAACAACTTATTTTTACCCATTGTAAATGCAGGCTAAGACTATGTGTGTAAAATTTTAAAAAATAAGATGCAAATTTAATTTTTGAATATCGTAGGACGCTGGACTTTTTTATAACACTGTATAATATATTAATATGTAATAACTAATAATATAATAATATAATATAACTAGAAAATGTATCTAGAGATTATATGTATCAAAATCTAGTCAGTACTAATCTCTGTTTTGTGTTGGTTTTGTCGCGGTGGAATTCGGATTGGCGACCGCAACAGTTACAGGATTACTGTAGTAGCTGCAACAGAAAAAAAAATAAAAAGGGAAAATTATAAGGCGAAGGTCACACCTTAATATCAGGAAGAATCGTTACTACCTATTTATTATAAACGCTCGGTGATAATGTCTGTATTACAGCGTGAACGGACCGACGCGTATTATAATAGATGCTGCTGCACGTGCATATTATACCTGTACACTGTATACATACATATTACATACACATATACATATTTTATATATAAATATACACATAATAGGTATGCGACCTATACGTACCCCATCCACACCGTTATTATTGTTGCCCGTAGTGAGCGTCGCGTATTAGGGCGATGGGGCTACTAAAATACAATATACTTATAACACGACACGACGGCCGAGACGGCGTATATACCTACCTGCAGCACACAGTCGTATTGTTATAGTACTAGTCGGGTTGAAAATCGGTTTGAGCCGGTATTTATTATTATTTTTTTTTTTCTCAAAATCGGATTCAAAATCGGTCGGGGCGGTTACCCCCTGGCACGAACAATTGCCTATGGGGGTGTGATGGTCGCGGCGGCAGCGTCAGTAAAGGTGGGAGGATAGGTGTGTGTGTGTGTGTGTGTGTGTGTATCATACAGTGGTGGAAAAACAACACACACATATTATATGGGTACATGAGTAGTATAATATGTGTACACGCAGGTTACGGTGTGTAAGGGCAATCGGCGGCATCGGCGACGGACGATAATGATGTTTTCTACACTGCGCCGACGTATATACACACACGAATCATATATTATGTTATTATTATATTCTCTCGGTGTGCCTAATCAAAGTGCACACAATAAAACGCCTCGCGTATACCTACCGACATAATAATAATAATAAAAAATAATAATGATAATAATGTAATATGATTATTCGACACTGCAGCGAGGGTGTACTTTTAACACGCACGTCGTTATGATGGTAATAATATAATCATGCGCTGACTGCAGTTCGCCGTAAAATTGCATATTATGATGTATTTATTGTGGTACTGCAGCAAATCGTTTTTTTTTTTTTTATGCATGCACTGCACGTAGTACACACGAGATAAACGTTTACCGACAAGTAACCTGAAGGTTTAATTCGAGAGTGTAAAAAATGATCAGTGGGATTTCCAGGCTTTGAATTAAAAAAAAAAATCATATAATAGGTACGAAATTCAGATCACTGAGCAATAATATCATTAATGATAAAATATATTATATCTCAATTTGCACATGTTTTGTAGCTCTATACACCATAAATTATGATAGATATTCGGGGAAATAAATAGTTTTAGGCTTATCATGCATCGTCTGAAAAAAAAAACAAAAGTTTTAATACCGCTCTTGCCAAAAGATATTGTGCCACTTGAAAATAAATTACAGGACCAACGGAAGGAAATAAGTAGGTAAATTTAACGAGTTAAATTTCAAAAATCACACGACACTGAGTCTGCAGGGCATATCAACGCGCATATAGTTATAAAGAACATAAAACACTCGCACGGCGACAACAATAATACTGAAAAGTAAAAACTATTGCCTCTCCGGGGCCCGTAGTCACACGGTCTAAGAATAATAATATTATTATTGTTGTTTTTAAATATTTTTAAATGCCTAGCAATAATTATCATTATGTGAAAAGTGTGCATATTATAGCAGTCGTTGTGTGTTTGGTGCGTGCTGCTGAGCTTGTGTGGCATTCCGATGGGAAATTTATTTGGGCACCGATATAATAATAATAACACCAAGTATGCGTGCACCTATTTAATAATATGATTTATTTTATTATAATACATACTATATTATACTATTGTACGATCGCTCTCCGATGGTATACATGCGCCCCGCGTGATACGACTACCCCCCCGCGGTGGGCTGTGGAAAGGGATAGGTGCTTTGAAAAGTACGATAATAATATTATAATACGCTCAGAGAATATGTATATATTATTATATACTATAAGAAAACAACAAGCAGGCCGTTATAAATAAACATACGAAGACGACGAACGTTTAAGTGACTTAAACAATATAATAATATTATTAGTTAAATATTTGTTTATTATTATTATATAATAAAGTCGTCGTTGCACTTATGTCTGTGGGTAACGCGATACGTGTAAACATATAAATCCCCTTAGCTCAGGCGACATCTTTTGTTATAGTATAGTATTTTAAACATAGAGTAATATTGCTCTATGATTTTAAATTATAGGTATATGTTAACTGTGAGTATAATATACATCTAAATATATATCATAAATCGCCAAATTTAAATAATTTGTACCATTAGCTAAGGTTCGGTGATTTATAATATGCTCTAGAAAAAAAAAATAATTTGTTCTCAATAATATTGTACAATATCGGTTTCATCAGCCAATAATAAAACCAGATTATGTTTATAAAGTTATTATATGTTTTGGAGTTAAATGCTTAAATATAGTTATTGTAACCATGAGAGTGTCCCCAAAAAAATAAAACAAAAACCACACCCACGTATATTAGGTATTGCAGCAATATGTTGTCCCAAAAGACTACTGTACGTACTTCTACTAGCTAGTCGTACATTCTTAGAAATTACCAATGTAGGTGTAAATGTTTTGTTATAGCACTGTATTATTTTTTCGAATTTTCTCTTCACAACGACGTGACGATGCGCGTCAGAAGCTCAGAAACCAAAAAAGTAAATTTGTGCAAAATATCATATTAGAATGATGCATATTACCTATATTATTTTAAATCGGCGACCGATGATGTGGTAACGTCATGAAACGATAATTATTTTATAATATTGTTACTTCTAATAGTGGGAATCTGCATAATTTAAAATAATATAAAATCGTATCGTATTATTAGCGTAGGATAATAGTGTATCAGATTGAATAATATTTAGGTATTGTTATATTTAAAAAACGACTAAACTAGGTCGAACACCGCCCTTGCGTTTTTATTTTTTTTTCTCCACAGTTTCACACTATATAAAGTATAGTCGAATGGCAAATGCATACACAACTATACGTAGGTATATGTATAGTAATAATAATAATAATAATAATAATGGAAGTATATTGTGTTATATGTGCCCGTCGAATATCGACAGTTTCGTACGTGGCTTTGTTCAAGACCTTGAGGTCCTGGTTAAAATGCGGCAGACTATATTATATCTATGCTCGAATAATATGTAGACATGAGCTAAAATTCTTATTGCAAATATTGGTTTATACGTTGCACTTGACTATAGCAATGCGGGCATATAGCATTTGATAATATCGAACTGTCCACGAGGAAATTTGTATAATGCTACAATAATATGGTTCACGATTAAAAAATCTCAAAAAAATTTGTTTTAAAACTGATTATAAGTTGAAGTTCTAACTTCATCAAAATCATGCAATTTTGGAAAAATATTTTGAAGTTATATTTTAAAAAGTCATAAAATGTTAATAATTTGAATATTTAGTCTTACAAGGTACACCATATAAATTTTTCTCAGATAAATTATAAATAATCGACAATACATATAGGTAGTCACTAATTTTTTTATAAGCATTTAAAGTTCAAATGTTGACAAATTTAGATATATTCAAAGATTTCAAACATAAAATTAACTATTATACCTCAAACTACGTCTTGTAAGTTACTTATAACTTATATTGTTGTAGGACCAACAATGTAGGTAATTCAAAAGATGTTGGATAATCGTAGGTACGTCAGTAAAAAATTACATAATTTATAATATGCGATGTTTTTGATAAAATTAGTTAACCTTGACAAATTAAGAAAATAATAATAATGTAAATTGAATATTATAATATTATATTAATTATAATGTATAATTAATAAATATATTTGAATATATTTATAAATTATTCTTAACTTATTAGAATCTAATAAACAATAATTAGAGACCATGGCAGAAATGTTTTTCGTATGTAACATGCTATTACATATTGAACTCGAATGATCACACAAATTACACTTCCCGCCGTTCACCTACATTATATATTAGAATGACGAATTTGTTATAAAATTATTTTATTCAATTTATTTATTGAATTTTTTTTATTTATTTAAATTTAAAGTGAAATTCATGAAGCTACTGAACTTAAAAATATTTACAAAGATTAAAGTTCACGTTTTTTTACAGTAGGTGATGCATACAAATATACAATACATATTAGGTAATTTATTATATCTTAAAATTAGTAAGATATATTTTCTTTGCTCTTAATAGAAATTCAAGAGTTGATCAGTCGCTCCACGAGTCCGGGTTAAAATATTCTGACACATGACAAGGGAATACTCGATTCTCTTCTTTCCCTTTCGTACATGCATTGCATTTTTTTATATGAGTTTCGGGTATACATATGTATAATATATTTAAATTAATAGTTTTACTTGTAAAATAGCTATATTTACCTACCTAACTTTTCAATTACATTTTAGATATATTAAAATTATATAATACACGTAATATGATTACAAAATCAAACATATGCGATGACAGTATAGACTATATTAGTTTAAACTACGTGTAGACATTTCTATTTATAAATGGCATTCATAGGCTGTTTTTTATTTTATTTTATTCACGGTTTTGGCATTCAAAACGCTTGTTAAAGTGTAATCCTGTAGCAGATGTCAATAGGTACATTAAATAAAACAATAATAAAAAGGTATAATGTTATGTTGTTGTAAATAAATGCAAATATCATTTGCTATACTTTATTAAAGAAACTTGTGTAATAATTAATGACAAGCAATGTTGCACTCATATTTGACTATTATAAATGAAAATAATTATAAAATCAAATCTCTATATGCTATATAATATGATCATAAATATTTAAATCGTGTTTTCTCCGAATACCAATGCAATGTAAAAACGTGAAATATTAACGGCAATTATCGATTCAATTTCAATTTACATACATTTACATATTCTACAGATATATTTTATTACTAGCATTAATAATCCAATTATCACGCATATTGGAATTTATTTAAATGTTGTGTACTAAAAAAAAAAGCATTTATTTAACTATTACTATTTTCCATACTATAATCTGCAATGGACCGTACCTGTACCGAAGTTGTATATAAAATAAAAATTAACTTGTTAACATACAAATTATTTAAATTGATTGACTCATATGGTTGTCCCTTAAACCCTCTATAGCTGCAGATATCATAATTATTGTATAATTATTTATGTATACCTACTATTAAACAACACGAAAATGAATGAAAAATGTTTATAAAATAGTTGTTTCAATCTTAGAAAATAAGATTCGAATACTATTTTAGTGCCAATTAAAATTATACAGTCGTAGACGTAGTATAATAAACAATCATTCCTACTGTTATTCATTCAATTATTTTAAAGATTAAAAACACGCTTTCGAAGTATACATATACTATATATAAATAAATATTTTTTAGAAGACGTCTTATCTTTATTGTTTGTATAAAAACACTACCTTTATAGATCTTCATTTTTCAAGGATAAAATAATATAGACAAATACAGAGACAAACGTTTTTCAAGGAACAAAGTATAATATTTGTATATATTTTGTATATAATATAATATAATAAAACATTGCACATCATTGTAGTTCCAATAGACATTCATCTCGATTTCTAGATTATAATCCGAAACAACGACAAAAAAAAAATTTGGTTCTAAAACAACGGTTTCCACTAATGATAAAATGAGTTGGTAACACATTTTTTATTGTGTTTACTCAATGAAATTTAATCAATGGTTTAAAATCAGATGAACTGTGTTTAATATTTCTGAATCGTCACACTCACTACAACACTATTACAATACACCGCCATTACATGAAATATATTATGTACACGTTACATTCAAACTTCTATTAAAAAACATAAATCATATATTTTTCACTGTGCGTCTAGAAAATAAATCATGCAACTTTGTTTCAAGAATTTTCTATCGTCGTTTAATAGCTATAATTTACATAGGTACATGGTGTATTGCAGTAACAAGTCCGTTGTCACAGTTAGAAGACGACTGGATGCAAATTTTGATGAAGCAGTGGAGTAATGTCATATTTATACTGTAAATTGAACAACTATCTTGTAAATAAAAAATAAAAAATGCGTTTGAAAGCTCTACCGCTGCATGCATGACTGCAGGTTGTACAATTAATAATACGTGGCGAAAGAAAAAAATTAAGTAAGCAGTGGGTATCTATATATAAAGGCACGAAAAAATATGAATAACGAAGAAAGAGTTATGGCCATAATTTCGTCGATCATAAATAAAGAGTATAAAAAAAATAACGTTGGCTACGTCGTTTGTAAACCGTACGTACGTTTGTATCGGTACACTGTTAGAAGGAGAAATTTTACCAAGTCCTTGTATAAATCGTGTTATATTATCATTTATCTTATATATCGTATAATTATAATATGCGAACAAAAGTGTACGTATGAATCTATACATCAGATTATTCAGAACTACTTCGATGATTGAAATACGACCAACGTGTTGATTATCAATTGCGTGGACTTCAAAATACGATCGCAGACGACGCTCAACTCTATATAATACAACAAAATCTATTATTAAATTGCTTATCATGCCGGAAATCCGAATATATTATAATACGTTATAGGTACCTACCTACTATATATTCATTTTTATTATTATATCATAATTTTTATTTTTTACTGTATCTATATTTATATTCAATATTTAAAAACGAAGTAACACGATTTAAATATTTTTAATTTACAGTTCACATTCATATTTTCGTGGATTTATTTTTATATGGTAATTTAAAACAATAGTTACCATTAAATAAAATTAATTAAATAGATAAACCGTATACCTATTATCTATTTTGTTACATGTCTGTAAGTATAGGACATTTTTAACATTAGAAAAATAGAAGTAAACAGAAGGGACACTGCCCCTCAATCCTCATAGTTTCCTACCCTGAATCAATATCCAAACTGACGGTATTTATTCTGTTATATTATATTATTATTAATATTTTTTACTTTGGATTTGTGTGTGTGAGGTCACAAAGAAATTTCCAAATTTCAAATTATTTCAGTGTAATGTCAGTAAATATTTATTTTATAAATGACAACCTTTTTTTTAAAGTAATAACTTTAAATATCCCAATTAGTTACTTAGGCACTATTCACTTTTTATTATAGAATTTATAACTATATACTTATAAATTATAATTTTATCAACCCCTTGAGACGAATCTATATTATTTTTTCTTTAAAAAATGTTTAAGATATAATCTTTCAACTAGTGGATTGTAATATCCAACTCAAATATTACGGATTATAAGTATTTTAAGTTTTTTTAAATGATTGTAAACATTTATCCACATTTAGACTCCTTTAATAAGGGGAAGAATAATTTATTATAAAAAACATATTTTTAAAATAACCGTTGGCTCTAGGGGGATAATTATTAAACTATATAATTTCACCTGTGACCTGCAGGTTAATAAACTTAAAATAATTATTTATAAGCTTAGAGTCTGTGATATCATTATAAGAATGGTACCTGAAATAGGCAATACCAATTTTGAACAAAATACAAGTATAATATTGAATATAATGTTATAATTAAAGTTTGTCTCAACAGAGTTTAACACGGAAATATCAAACCACACATAATAGCATATATAATAATCATATTACAATGACCGTTATTGTATATTGTTTTAGTCACTGTGAAATATTATTATACGTATATACCTATATAAAAGATATTGTTCATGTATTATATTATTAATAAATCATTATGACATCTGGGCGAACCACTGTCTTTTGGGATTGTTTTTTTTTTCTTTAATCCGCATAATAATATTAAGTGATCCAAAAGACCTATACCACTGTTCACCTTAAACACGAATCATTTTGTATGACAAACCGACATTTAAATTTTATAAATTAAACCTGTTGTAATTTTGACAGGCTTATATGAATTAAATAATTCGTGATTATATCAAGTCCCACCTACATATTATAATACCTATATGGCTATAATATACTCTTTGATATGTATGACTTAATAATATACACAATACGTGAGGTATAGAATATTATAAGCTAATTTACTTCACTTCATCTAATTATTGAAAATTATTATTAGGTATAATGTATATTGATGAAGAATGAAGATGAATATTATGTATTATTATATTTACATATTATGTTTTAAATATTTTTAAAAATTAAAATAAAAGATATCGTTGATAACTATTGATCATATTTTTGATTTTTAAACGTAGGTACTAATCACAATTATTTTCATGATACGTTTGTTAAAATATTTACAATGATTTAAAAATAATAACAATTAGTTTACATATGAGGTGCCTGAAATAATGAATAAATAATATACAATAAAATACACAACTTATTAATAATTAATAACTAAGCTAACAAGGTGATGTGTTTTAAAATGCAGTGACAAGTGGTTTATGAACCAAAATATGTGAAAGTTGAAGATAATATATTATAATTTTACATATGGAACAAGTTATATAGTGGTACTAGGTATTTAAATTCTAAAACAAATAAATTTGTAAATTATCGATAATAACAATCTTTTGTGGGTGAAATAATAATATTTATTGTAATTATTATGAAAAAAAAACTATTGACTACATAGAGACGAAAATATAATCCAAAGAAATTCAATATCTTAATAATATGCGATTTAATAATTCTATCAAATGGATCAGCTGTTTACAATGAATTTGGCGTTTCAGTGATTTCTATGGTAGAAAATAGATTGCTAGACAACAATAAAATAATATCTATGTTAAAAAAGAACGAGAGGTCATTAATCATAATATTTTAATTATTGCATTCGAAAATAAAATATAAATGGTTAGAGTTAATTAAACATATTTTGCACATTACTTGTATTAGAAGTCAAAGTAAGTAAATATCAATTTCTTTAAATTTATTTTCACTGAATATTAAAAAAAAAAAGGCTGAACATACAATGTAACATTATAATTATGTTAATAATAAGGTAACACATATTATAATATAAGACGTATCGGTGTTTACTGTTTAATTATTTTTGTTGGTTTCGTTTTTACATTTAAGTGGTTTTTTTTTGCGTTGTCGTATAAATTTAATACTATAAAAATATGCACTTGTACTTAATTTTATTTATTTATGAAACTATTTTTTTTTTAATAATTGGGTATTGTTCCTTTGGAATTATTCAATGGTGCTGATGTAATGAACGAAATAACGAAATAATATCAATTGATTATAGTGTCGATTAAAATATAAAATTTTTTTCCTAGATTTTTACACCACGACGTACAAAACTCTCTGGGCAGCTGAAGATTTTGTAACACTGTTATGTAAATATGGAAAAGGAAATAGAAGGTGAGATAAATCATGTCGAATGTCGATGTTTGATTATATCAATATCAGAATAACGTATATTCATTTAATAATATATCCTTTACACGAAAACATCCAATATGTAACTTCTTCAAATTAACGTTTTATCTAAATTATAGGAAATCATAGAGACATGACTAATCCAATGTAAAAGATATCTATTATTCATTTAGTTTCCTTTTTAATTTTTTCTAATTTTAATTAAAATGCCAATTATTTGTGCTAAAATCAATTTTATAATTCTTTGCTCTCATTGTAATTGCATATTGCTTTATGCATAACACACTCCACTATAAGGTGGATTAGAGAACTCTCAACATCAAATATAATTTTGCTTATTGTTGTTATCGTGTGTTATATTTATGCGTTTAGGATTCAGCCAGAAATTATTAAAGTTTATAAATATTATTATAATATAATTTATAAATAATTATAGGCACATATAGACCCAATAATATCTAATAAATTATATTTATGTTAATGTACCTACCAATAATTATAAATACATTTTTAATAGCGTGTTATGGCTTGGTCTTTGCTATTCCACATTCGCACAGACATCAAAACTTTGAATTAACTGTCACTCAAAATCAGGACTAAGTCCAGGATTTATTGACTCCAGCTGGACTCTTGTAATCCAAGCTTAAATCTAGTATTTGTCGGTGTAATCTAATCTCAATGCTTTGTTATTGAGGTGGCCGTTTTTATATTTTTACGTAAGGATAATACACCGCATTACGTTACTTTTATAACTGTTTGGTTTTCAATACATTAATTTTTAACATTTCATTCTCTCTGACATGAACATCTACGTCAAATATATATTAATCACTATTTAATAACTATAATAGCTGTAAATACTATAAGCTGGGTTATGTTTATTTAATTTTTAAACAAATAAAACGGTTCATATTAACATTGTGTGCATCATTATATTGTATTTATTGATGTGATCATATTATTTTTTAGCTGACATTAAAATCTACTTGAACTTTATCAGAGGTATGGGGATTGAAGCGTGGATTCCTGGGTCACCAGGAAGTGGCCCTAAGATGTCTGAAATAGAACAGTGTCGATCCGGGGTACTCTGTTTGAATTATAAAGGATCGGACATCTATAGTATTTTTTTTATTTGTCATAGACGATAACACGTTTGTATACATGTTAATAAGTCAGTTTTAGTTCAGGGCAATAGTCGTCGTGCAAAAAACGACAAGAGTTCAACAGGATTTGTCAAGAATTTATACCACGTAAAGTCTGTTCAATTAGAAAACGACGAGGTAAGTCAAAACTGTATGAAATCAATAGGTAATCTACACAACTTCAAAAAAAAAAAAAAACTTTAATTGGTAGTTGGATCAATTCGATGGTGGTTTCGGCAATACTGCACTAAATGACAATTTGGGTGTAAATATAACGTCACATGATGCTGCAGTAAAATGTAGACGTGATGTCGGTGTTCAGTGGTGCGATAAAGATATTATTGATGGTTTACTTGAAATCCCAAAATTTTCAAAAAGTACTAGTAGTCATTTGGAAAAATCAGTTGAAACAAGAGTTGACGGTATTGAACAAGTGAGGAAACAAAACATTATGATTATTAAATGTTTTAAATGGGACCTAATGATATCACGATATCAGGTAATCTATCACAACAATAGTTATTGATATTATACATATTACAGAAAACATTCTTTCCGGAAATAACGGGTGTGGTGTTTAAACGTATCGTAGAAGAAAAACTTACAAGAGAAGTTAGAGTCGCCAAATGTTACGTATCATCGTTACCAAATTGTGTACTTAACTGCGATACAAATATTGTGAAAAACTGTCATCTCGATAAGAAAGCATTGAGATCAGATTACACGGGTAAATTATGGAGTAGCCTGGATTGCAGACGTTTAGACGAAATTAAAAAATCTGGGCTTAGTCCTGGTTTTGTGCGACAATTAATCAAACATTTTGATGTCTATGATAATGTGGAACAGCAACGTCCAAGCTGAAAAACGTTATAAATACATAATATGATACAATATTATAAAACAATATAAATTAGTCCTAATAAATATTATAATAATAACTATAATAATATAGTTAATTTTCACTGATATACCAATGTTTAAACTATAAAAAAATACACATTTTTTTTATTTTCTCTATATCACTGTTGTTTTTGTACTATTATTACTATTATTACGAGCTTTCGACCGGTTTGATCAGTCCATAATCCGGTCATGCGTAATGTCTTTATACATTATAATAAACGACCTAAAATGGGAAGCAACGCTGTTTGTTTATTTATATTCTGCTCCACCACGTTACGCACTTACGCGCGTATACATATCAATTACGTGTACGATTATTATATTAGCATTATAAAATCAGGTATTCACGAGTGCCATTATATGTATCGAAAAATTAATAATTAGTCATTACTCACTCATAATACTTTAGGATATTATTAAATGTTAATCGGTAGATTTTAATGTAAATAGGTATTGTAAGATAAATTTGTGAGTAAATAAATATTTGTTTAATCTAAACCCTACATAAATGTAAAATGAACTTAGGTACCTATACCTAATATAATAATCGTCAATGTTAAACACTATGCAAATCCAAGAATAAAAATCGTGCTTCTTGATATTTTCTCCACGCCACATGTTTTCAAAACTTGTATTAAAAAAAAAGAAAATGTATCAACGAGGTTACTACGGTAACGTTATTATATAATTATTATTATATTATTCATCGGTTGCTGGGGGTTAATATTACCTAGGTCACTGTAATGCTTAAATATTTTTTATCTTTTTTTTATTACTATTTTATCTTTTTTATTGTTTGGTTGTCATGGCCTCTGTAATGGTCAGAAAAAAATGTATTCAGCCCAAAAAAATAGTAGATAAGTAGTAGGTAACTATAACATGTAAAAAAATCTATTTTGTTTATTTTAAGCGCATATTTTCGATTTTTAAGTGCATTAACTGTAAACTGCATATTTCACTTCATTTGGGACATATTTACAGAACTAGTATTAAAGTTTGAGCCCCAATAATAATTTTAGTATATGATAAAATCCGGTATATCGATATAATAATATAATGGCTCACATTAATCTTGGCGTACCTATATACACATAATATTATAATGTATCGTGAGCGTACGCGCGACACGGGCAAGTCGGCATTGATAATCGTACATAATATATAATTATATGATATAATATTATAATTGTATATACGATTTGATTTACGACGTTCATATTTCCATTAAGCGAATGAGGATTTTATGTTTTAGAGAGGAGACGATCGTGGTGTGTCGCGGCGTGTCCACATAAATCACTTGGATTTTTTTTTTTTGTTTTTGTCGCATTTAATCCCCCGCAACGCGCTGCGAAACGTGTAATCGGCCGACGATTTTTTCACTTTATTTCGTTACACGCGTGATATAATAAGCAAAAAAAAAAAAAAAACGCTTAAAATTACGCGAGTAAAGTGGCATTTATTACCGTCGTCGCCGACGTCCTTCGACTCAAAAAAAAAAGAATATATATATATATATAAATTAATAATATTCTCGACTTCCTCTATACGTATATTATACTGCAGGGTACCTATATGCGAATATTATAATAATAATAATAATAATAATATGTAGTGCGCGGGAGCCGAACCGCCGAGCTGCTAGAAGCGACGAGAATAATGTATAATATAATATCATCGACGCGGCGTTTTAATTACGCCGTCGCGATTTATAATTACTATGCGCGCCAGCACGCTTTTATTCGGTTTTTTTTTTTTTATTTTAATTCATCCCTAATGGGAAACGCGAGACGTGTCTCGGGCGCGCACACGATTTATGGGTTCGTTTTTATTATCATATAATAATAATGCATGTATAGTGTGCACAACGCACACACGCACACATAGATATCGTATACGCGAAAACCGGCACGGGCACCCATAATTGGATGTGAGTGGATGAGAAGAGAGAAGAAACCGAGTGAGCGCAGCGCATACGTGTATTATATATATATATATATATATATTTTATATATATTATTATGTGTGTGTAGCGTATGCAGTCGCTTTGGCGAATTTGCATTTTAAATAAGCTCTAAAGCTTATATTTCACTATTGTCGCGTATGCGAACGGTTCGTTGGCCGTAAATTGAAAACGGAAACAAACGAAAACATTAAAGGATAACCGCGATATTATTATTATATAACGTGACGAGCGATTATTTCGTATTTCGTAAATTCACGAAACGTTGGTTTGTGCGATTTGAACGGGTTGATCCTTTTATATTGCAAAACAATCGACCTACTTAATATAGTTCTAACCCGACCGCGCAACCCACAGAAACATCCACATTCAGCATAATATTAATAATAATGATCACTAATTAGGAGACATAGGAATAGGTATCTATTTATGTGATACTACTAGCTATCATTAATATTGTAGATGATCGCCTCATTAGACGCGTAGCCAGAAGGGTGGGTTAATTTTATAATTAAATATATCGTGACGTGGGAGCTTTACACACCCTCATGCATTGTAGTCGTTATTCTTCGTACTATTCATAATATCAAATATCAAATACGACAACAAATTTTGTAGTAATCTGAATTATTTATTAAGTACCTACACATATTTTTTCCATAAATACGACTGATTGGAGTATTTCCAAAACGTTTCCATGTTTAAGGAACTGTGCCTCATCGATTATTCTGAAGTACCATATTCTTTGTGTTACATTCAAACAATATGTTGTACTGATACGAGTTAGCTTCATTTTAACAAATACATAAATAAATTAGTCAAAACAAATAACGATATCATTTTTTGTAAAATATATCCTGTAGGTAGGTAGACTATTTTATAAAATACCTAGCTAATAATATTTTAGCTCTAAATAAACTGAAAGAGTAGATTTAAAAGTTAGAGGCTTAGGGGATGCTATAAATGAGCCACAACGAACCTGACCCTAACCTCATCTAACCTAACATATTATAATATTAGATAGGAGATACAGCGAAGTTTTTATTATTGATCAGTCAGTGTACTGTTGAATCGTTGGGCTAAAAAAGGTTGTAGAATTTTCAGGGTGTGTATATATATATATGTTTACATAAACATGCATGACAAACCGCTACCGGATTATTAGTCAAACATACTAGCGCAGTGCAGTACGCGTACCTACCAAATATAATATTATCATACCTCCCTGCTGACAGCGGCAGAGTGTTTTGTGTGTTGACTGTGAGTAAATTTACTCAGGAAATAGGTTACATATATCCACGCATCGTCGTCTGCTGTTATAATATAACGGCGGCAGAGATTCAAATAAGTATATTATACCAAATGACTGCTATCGAAATTAATTTCTGAGAACATGGAAGAACAATACGTAATATTTTTGTACTCAAATCCCAATATGAACTAATATAATATTATAAGCCTTCATGTTTGAGCACCCAACTATCTCCGACATATTATTAGCAAGTCATATTGCCTCAAATGTGCATTTAAATAGATATTATATAGAGTCCGAAGTCACATATCGCAAAACTAATAGGTACTTATAAATCGAAATAGCATTATATCTCTCTTTGAAATCAAAATATCGGAAGGAACCAACAAGCAGATATAATTGGACGATTTAGCTATCGTGTCCAAATTAGAAAATACCCTTTGTTAGACGTGATCAGTTGACGAAACGAATTTGATACCAAAAACATCGAATTTAATAATATTAAATGCTACTATTTTTGTAGAGGCTATAACAATACTGATAAAATGATTTTATATCTATATCGTTTTAAAATTATTATTCGTAACATTGAATCAACTTTTATCGAAATCTAAATCATAGGTTCTGTAAATTGTAAGCTGTTTACAATACTGCAATCCAATAATAACGAAGAATAAATATAATTTGAGATGCTTAAAATGTAAATCCAGTGAATCCTACAGGGATCGAAATCAACGATTTTATCGAACAAATCGGTAAAATTAATTCAGTTTTTGTTAAACATTGTAAATGTATGTTTAGGCATATAATGTAAGTAAGCGAAGTTTCGAATGATGGACAAAATTCGAACGGAATCGCGATAGGTAGGTATATTAGAAATTATGTCGTTGGTCATCACCGATACACAGCCATTATTATATTATATTAATATATTATTATACTAACCTACACTCGAACAGTCGAATCACAAAGTATCTATCCGGTTTTCGATCGTCGTCGTCGTCGTCGTTTGCGCGTGACGATAATAATTAAGTGTCTCTCTTTTTTTTTCTGTTGCCAATAATGCTTATTATATATACGCAATATACACACAACCGTCGTCTCCGGACTATCGTGGTTCCATTTATTATATTGGCACGGTCGTGCACGATCCGCTGCTATTTTACTCTCTCTCTCTCACACACACACACACACACACACACACACACACACACACACACACACACACACACGTGCTCGCCTATATACGATCGCGGCTAGAGTATGTGTGGAAAACATAAAAATAAAATCGTCTCCTCGTCATCTGCCCGGCCGGCGGCGGCGGCGGCCGCGTGTTGAGTGGTAAACGATGTTTCTCTCGCCGAGATTTTTATCGTGTCGGACACGTTTTTCTGCGTTGAGCACTTTACCCGTTGGTACATTTTATACTAGTTATAGTAATAATAATAATAATAATACGGCGCACGTTATCATCTGCGACCCGACGACGACGGATACAGAAAATTGTATTTTACGCGCGAGTATATTATAATAATATTATGTGTGAGTAAGCACCTACCTTTAAATACGAGATCGATTTATTTTCATTCTCTTATTTGATTTGATTTTATTCTGTTTTTTTTTTTATTTTTTTTTCGGTCTCTCCCGGAAAATAACACACCTCGCGCTCTGTATTATATTATTACCACGCTCGATACTACTAACCAATGATATTATTATATCGCAGTATTTTCGATAGGTTTAAACTGTTGCTTTCGAATTCAAACTATGACCGTAAAGCCAGTAATTCAATTTATATACCACGCAGCGCACGAATGCAAGGTCTTAATTATAACAATAAGTGCCCAAGTACATATTATAATAATTATAAAATTAGATGCATTACTTTGAAATAAACGATTTCAATGTGTAAAGCTTAAGTCGAATTGCAGCATACCTATACAATACGTGATGTGGTACTGGACATAAATCTATTATCTTGACATTAGTTAATAATGTTACTGAATGTCGATTCCAAACGACACTATGATCATACACCATCGTACACCAGTGGTCTGGGTTTCCTTATTTGACAACCTTATGCTACGACGTGCGCATAGTAAGTATATTACTTAATTATTTATTTCGATTTCGTATGTAGCATCGTTTGAAATAATTTAAATTTTAAATTACAGATTTCATGTCCTATATGATTTAAATAATAATTGATATAATATAATAATACCAGATGCAAAAATGATTAAAGCGGTAATCAGTTAAGTTATCAATTTGCAATAATATAATAAGTTATTTAAATTTCCTATAAGATTTTTCGCAAATGCGTCTATGAACATATAAATCATAATTGATATAGGTACTTTTGCTATAGTATCTTGATTTTAAGTGTGTAAAATATTGAGTAAGACTGTAACGTCCCCTCTTCATCTATACATATACAAGACAAAATATTTGAACATCCTTCTTAAATATAATATTTAAATTAAGTTTTCGTCCTTCTATATTATCATAAATCATAATAATAATGGTGTATGTTATAATATGTTTCTATTATATTAAATATTTAATTGCTGTTTCTGATGTGGGCGTTCCATCAGACCACGTTGAAAGCTTTTAAGTCACACGGTTAGGGTGGGTTGGATTCTGATTTTTAGAATTTTTAATTATATTTATGCCGAGTTGCATAAAAAATGATCAATTTGATGGTTCAATAAAATTGAATGGACCAATCATGGGCCACTAATTCGGGTTTAAGGGACGATTAGTTCATAACTGATTCATTAAATATTTAGTGGTTTGTGCAACATGGTAAATATTTAATAATAATCTAATAACCTCGACGAAACGATACCACCATCAGCAAATCCATGGAAAACAGTTGACGCAGACCGGAAGTGATGAGACTCTAAAATATTTGTATAGAATTCTATAAAATAGTTCCACTATAGTACCTATGTCGTCACACTGCATAATACTTAACGCGAAATCAGTTTTTGATTGAGAGTCGATCGGTACGACGGCGACGAACGCGTAGAATAAGGCTGATGACGACCGCAATTTCTTTATATAACGACTATAACCGTTGGCTATTGGAAATTATCGCGGTTACCCTATCATGGCTTTCGCGTGTATAGCATATATTATATTAATATATAATCACTTTCCATAGGTCAGTCCTAAAGGAATATTTGAATATCAATGAGAATCAGACTATACGCGTAGGGGACGTGTATAAAACAGTAAGTATGAAAAAAAAGTCCCCGTCAATAAAATCATATAAAACAACATGTTTGTACATTTTCATATTAATTAAAATAGTAAATAACTAAGCGAGTTTTGTACTGTGCTTGATATGTTAGCTTTTCTTCTCCTAAGTCAAGTCAAAGAATGAATGGATTATCATAAAACTATTACACACAATGACATTTTCAAATTGTTTCGGTTAAAATTAATTTAACCTACTGTAGTACTAATGCCTAGTAGTAAAATAAATTACTTTAATCAATATACATTATACATACCTAGTAATATTATAAACTGACAGACCGTTTTTGTTGCTCAGAATCGTTTTTCGTATACATAGTTGAATATGATTGAATTCAAATTTAACACATCAATTACAGTGTCTCTCTAGACACATAATGTATAGCAGAGCGTTATCCACTTACCCACTTTTTTATATGATTTTATTAATGAGTACTTTTTTCGGCATTCATAGTGCTCTGAAACATAATCTTGAGTCTTGACCCGGGTTTCCGTAACGTACGTGTTATGGCCTGTACAGGTATAACATGTGATTTTGGGATATTTTGTAGCAGATATTTTTACCGTGATTCTTTGACGTGCCACACTGGATATATTATTGTGTACCACATTGGGCACCTATTACTTATACGGAACATAACATTACATGAAATGCAATGCGAATCTGCATTTAAGGATGATAGTAACAACTGTACAATGTGATGAAATGTAACATCCAATAGAAATAACACTGATATCGACTAACATTTGGTAGACTAATTTTTAACAACGGTCCTAAACAATATAGTAGGTACATCCTAGCTATTCATGATTACGGTACTAATATCTTTTAAAATGTTTTTGCGCAGGGGGCCTCATGATTGTGATCGCGATACATGTGACAAAATTAAGTGACATGCCAAAGCACGTTTAGGTCATTTGAAAAAAATGTTGAAAAAATGTTCTCACTCATTTGTACTAGTATTGTATAGATGCCTACAGAAAATGTACCGTTTTTTTTTTATATAAAATCATTAATTTATATAATAATATTGTCAAATGTGGTTTTTGAACCGACAATATATTCGGTTTTACCTAAATCTCATTATATTCCATAATATATTAATTATCCGGTCAGAGCTAGTTCGTGTGCGTTTCTTTGCTCTCAAAGAGAACATTTTTATTTCCACCCACGGTATACACGTTTACCACTTTTCTACGTAATAAACATGTAGGTATATAATACTGTGCACCATACGACATTAGAAATATATACAGCACGTGTTTATCATGAACATTTTTTTTTTTAGTTATAATAATATATTTTACATTTAATACATTTCGGGATTCGACAAAAACGCGTCGTCGGTTCACCGCATGCGGTGCGTGTTTTAATATACAAACGTAATGCGTATAACTGCGTGTAAATATAAATACATATATAATATATAATATTATTTTATAATAGTGTTCGTAAATTATGAAAGATAAGATGACTTCTTGGTAAAACGGTCAGGCTGGTCGGTTTATAATGTTGCCAAGTGCGTATTATAATAAAGAGGAATTTCGTCGCTATCAGTCGTATAATCATCTGCATCCCCCTCGATGGTTTTAAAAACTGGCTTTACCATCGTTTTGGAGATGAGAACAGAAAATTAACAGACACGTGTCGGAGTACTCTGTCGTGATTCCATGCTAAAACCTTATAATATCAGAAACGCAAAACGCCATAGGCGCAATATCGATATAATTATTATATAATATTAAATTATTATTTACATATCAATTACTTAACACCACAGCGTATTGTAGTATATATTTTTCATATTATATATAGATAGGGGAATTATATACCGCAGCAGCATAATATGGGATTACAGCTTCGTAAGTTGTGCCGATTTTGAGGGGTAGAAAAAATACAATCGAGCAACGAGAACCAGGCTGTGGACATTACCACCCCGCTCTTCATCCACAATACAATCATAAATTACGTTTTATGGTCCACTCGAAATAGTTAGTATTGATTTATTATACATCGTTAATAACAATTTAACATTAAACGAGCATAAACCTTGAAAAATGAATATTACATAAATAATATTATTTATTTAAGTGTTACTTAACCCCTTATTGCGATCTTCTGCAGTTTACGATACAGAGTTTAAAAGTATATTATCTAAATATGTTTCAGGTTTATAATAGTTCGTATATATTATTGAAAATACTTGTACTCACTTAGATATAAGTATGTAGAAAGTCGTAAGCATTCGAATCAGTCGTTGATTATTTGTGTCGTTGTATACATTATAATATAAGATTATTTACAATAATATTATTACGTTTCTTATGTCGAAGATATTTAGCGTACCGACTTCGTTATTCATTCAGCACTCGTCGCGTTTCAAACGTACTTTACACTATATAGATGGAAATGAAGTCGGTGCCACATGGTTGCCAAGTGTGCCCGTAAACACCCTGAATATATAATATTATTATTGAGTGCATCATGTATAGAATATTATGTACCCTAGAAATGAACCAGTTGGGGTTTGAATCCCTGACCGATATTGCATGTGAAACACGTCTCGTGCACGTTAAATGCGATAATTGTTGAGCCTTATTGGTGCGCGTTAATAAATAACCGATTATAATGGGATTCAGATGTAGAGATGTCTTCAGTCCGTAAAATGTTATGAAAATACTTTGATTCAGTATTCAGTTAAAATAAGACAAAAACCTAAATTTTTAAAGGATATATTATGTGAATTGTCTTCAGAGGACATCTCGAATTGATCAAATATTTAAGATTTAGTATCCGGGACTCCAAGGGGGAGAAGAGTTGATGAAAATCAAAATATTCAGAGAGTAGTTGGTAATAGAAGTCTATGAAAGATTTACTATTACCATGATTATTAAAAATATCATGCTGGACAACCGAGGTACCCAAGGTATTATCGTTTTTCATTTACTTTATTTAATTTGTAACATATTGTTATGACATAAATATTTTTATTTTTATGAACAGGTCAAGAGGATGTATTTAATACAACACAATTAACAAAAGTACAATTAATATAATATATATTATAATATAACTGATTTCTAATAGCTACAGTTAATTTTATATGTATATAAGTGATATAACACACTCTATAGTTGGAGACTTTAACGTCTGCAACAATTAGTCGACTATACTTTTAACCTACATATTAAATCTTTTTATTTTAAAAATAAGCTAATATATTATATAATTATTTAGCAATAGCTCTTTCACAGTAATATTTAGTTTGTATACTTAAAAATAAATGTATTTATGTATAATAAATATGTAAATAATATTTGGGAGCTTTATTTGTCAGTAGTTCTTAGCTACGTTTAGTCTCTACATATTATTTTGATTTAAATTCACCAGTCTAGATGAAAATATCGTTGTCTTGCTAAATAATATATTATATTTTATTAATGAACAAATTATTGAATTAAAAATCAATTTATTGCTATGCGTGTTTATTATTTCAAATGGTAAATATATATAGACAATAGGTATCTCTATTATATTTAACTTTGTGCATGTGTTTCGGGATGAGTACCTAGTGATTAAAAAGTCAATTTTTAACAATATAGGTAATTACTAATTATTCAATTCACTTATAAGTTATTGTTTCCAAAGTCAATGTTAATGATCGTTTAATATCCACGAGGACGACAACGATGACAATTACATACATTATAATATATTTTCAATATGGTATCACAGTGCGCATACCGAACAAGAAATAAATCGAAAGTATTCGTAATTTACACGCGTCCATATCATGTAGGTTCAGACACCGTGTCCTATACCGCCCGTACGTAAATATTTCAACGTTAGCCAAGACATAAAGCAACCGGGTGTAGGTACCTATTATATATACATACACAGAAACTATCTGTCACCCACAGCGATGAACGGCCCCGATAACGATGTTTTTAACTAAACAAAACAGAATAAAAAAAATAACAACCGTCTTTATATGTTGCACCTGACCAAGATGTTAGGTCTCCATACTTAACAGTCTACCGTATACATTTATATAATATATATATACATCTGTACATAAAATAATACTGTCGATAAGTTTTAATTGGAGGGTAAGGTTTTGGGAAAAAAAAATAAGACTATCAAAACGACAACCAAAAGGTGATTATAAAAAACAATTTATTATGTGTGTAAAAAATTCGTTTGAATTTTATAAATCACTTAAACTGGATACAGGACTAATTGGACGAGTTTAATTTACTATACCTCCACCGGATTTTAAGATTATACAGTGTGCGTTTAAAATAGGTGATGGACGATTAAAATCTACCGAAATCATATTAAATAGGTATATATATAGTACAATTATAGTTTCAAACGTAATTTAGTTATACATCGCAGTATGTATATAAGACATCGTTTTATTAGCACGTCATAATTTATCTGCTCTGGCCCATTTTTACGATAATTTCGATCTAGACATTACTCTGACGTGATATATATATATTATATACAGAGAGATTTTAATACGTAGTAGGTTGGGTTCCGTATGTTAATTTTCAGGGAGGGAGAGACAAAATGAAACTAGATTCCAAAACCTATTATATTCTGTAGGAACATAAAATTTTTTGCATTACCTAAGCAAAAGTCTATGGTATCAAGTATTAATTAATATGAAATAATAATATGTATATGGATTTTAAGCATATAAAATTTATTTTAACATGCTTTATTATTTTTAAGGGGAACATGCCCCCTTTTCACCTCCCCCAATGGCATCCTTGCCTCTGTATTTCTTTCTACAAATTATATTATTATATTTGACTGTACCTATATAATTATGAATTTTTGTACCGTTTTAGCCGTTTAAGTTTGACAAAAACACTATTCACGATTAATATGTTTCTAAATGATAAATAGTTCATATAAAGAAATAATCTTAACAAAGACCTTATAATATCACTAACGTATTTTAATCCATTTGATCCAGTTTGCATGCCATTTATGTTTATATTATATTCATAACTCTTAACGCACCGAGAACTATAAAATGTCAAATTGTATTCGTTTATACTATATAGTATGTAGGTACCTTATAGGTTAGTAGACACATATTATACTCTTGTAGTCTTGTACAAAAGTTAATAGTTACAATATAATTGTTGTTAACAAACTGGCAAATTGGCAAAGATAAGTCGGTAGTAGTTACATATTGTTGATTTCATTTTACTTATTCGTGAACACTTATCACCTGTCATACTATTGTCACCGACAGCCGCATTATAACTGTTGCAAAATTGTTGAAGATCACTTGGAAATTCATTCCAATATAATAGTTTGGTAGGTTAGGTTAGGTACCTATATCATTTACGTTTTGTTGACATTTCAGATTTACGTGCGGCACGATAATAATATACGACCGAAGAGGGATGGTTATTTGTACACTATCGTTGGATTTATTGCTTCTGTAAGTTGTTGTACAAATAATATACAATTATACAAACGAATAAACCCGCACTTATTGTAAGCGGGCTTATACACTGTTAAAAAATGTCATTCCGACCGTATACGATAGTAATAATATACTATATAATTCAGACAGGTGCATATATAGATAAATTATATATTATTATTTTATCGTACAAAATAGTATAGGTATATGTAGACGGAATGGTTCTTATAATAATTAATATGAAGTGAAATATTTAAATTTTATAATAATTTCAATTTACATGTTACATATTATTATGTGATATGTTATGTAAGATATTATATTTACGAATAATATACTCTGACACACGCCACCGGATCCGTTTGCGAGAATACCGACTGGTCCGACTGTGTAATAAGCTGTGAGCAGACCGTATATTATAATATGCATTATGATTATTAATAGGTATTATAAAGGTTGGGCCGAACGCATGTATAATAAACCAACCATGCAGTAGTCAACACTCAACAGTCGGTTGCAAATACAATAATATATATATTTTTATTATAAAATATAAATACAATAAACAATAATTTTTAAAAACCTGTTTCATATTTTTTTCTCGTCTAAATAGAGCAATCGGTTTGCCACGAGTCCATTAATAAAAACACGTTTTACACAATAATAATAGTAATATGTAGTCGAATTCAGAATTGGTTGAAATATTTAAATAGTTATATAAAAAAAAAAAAAAAATTTCAGGGTAATCTGGAATCTCTTTAGTATACCAGCGGCGGTGACGACGACGGCTAAATAGTAGTCACATAATGTAATAATATCCTTTACAATAGAGATACGTTTGGCTTATAAATTCGTATTGGCTATACCTACTATACCCGAACCTTATGTATAATATTATTACATAAAAATGTCACTGTTTTTATTTTTCACTCAACAAACGAGTCTTCGCATTCTAACTTTCGGAGCAAAATGTCTAGCTATGTGTATAGTGGGTATTGTGTATAATATTATTATCATGCGAATTCCTGTACCATATTAATGCACCTAATATTGTGATTATGTTCCTATATAATGTTAGGTAGGTCGTAGGTACAATAATAAGCTACAAGGATCGAGATCGTTGATTTTCCGTCTCTCTCTATCAGTTATTTAAGTAACACAAAAATAAATTAGAAACATTTAAACTTTAAAATGGGTGTTATTACATTTTTTTTTACTTTTTTATTAATAATTTGAAGCTGAAAATTCGAAAATGTGGGAAAGTCGATCTCGAAGCAGAGACGTCGTTACGATGACGGATTCATGTCTGTTTTCAAAATCTTCATCATAACAACAATGGGTGTAGCGGGACTATTTAACAAATCTAGCAACGTTTGTAATGGACATTTGTTAAATAGTCCTGTTACACCTTATACAGCATAATACAATAGTAAATAATATGAGATCGATCGGCTGAGTCGGAAATGGAACACGCGCGTCCATAAAATGTCTACATCTCGCGAGCGAGAGACGGCAAACGACCGCTTCCACAACAGTCCCCTCGAGCGGGTATAATATTATCGTCACTCGCGAACACTCATTATAAAACAGGCACATCGGGAGATCGAGGTGTGTGGAAAACGGGATTTACGGAGGAAAACGTAATCGGTTTAACATAAAACACGCGGGTTTTCCGCAGGCGCGATAGTGTCGTCTGTGTGTCAATTGTGTGCGTCGTACACACACGCCAGCTCGTGATTTAGAGTCCGTGTTCATTACCGCCGCCGCGCGAGACACGACCGGAATATGCGACCGCGACGACTATACGGTCCGTGCACAGCAGAGATCAGCGTACAGACTATATAATATATTAATATACGCGTCAAAACCGTTACCGCGACCGCGTCTCGGGTATCCACGTTCGCATATATATATATATACGTATTATTGGTTAGGCACTGTAATCTCGCGGCTGGTAAACACGTGGACAATGAGTGGTGGCGGACGCTTGGCGTCGGATAATCGAACAAGTACTCGCGGCCTCGGCCGCTTTCGAGGGAGGGACATAATATTGTTTTGTGCAATATTATAGAGACATGCAGCAAGTTGGATCAGCCAGACCTAATATTATAATTATACAAGATAATAATATATTATTCTAGTTCGAAGAGTCAATTTTTTTCCACTTTGATGACGATTTTTTGAGTTCTATAATAATATTATATTATAACATAATAATTTCTCGCAAATTATAATGATGGAATGTACGGCTGTGACGCGTTAACAAATTCACCGTTTGGGGGCAGATTTTATTGGCCACTCTTATTATTGCTATTTCTTACCCATGCAAATATAAAAAAAAAGGAACAACAATATATTATTTTTTCATTAATATTATTAGTGTTATATCGCACACTGTCCAAATTGGTTCATTCAACCATTTGATGATTAAAAACTGAAGCAATTAAATATAATAATACCTACAGGTATAACATTATATTTTCAATATTAAAATAAATATATGTTTTAGGTATTCTTCTGTCTAACCACCTACAAAGTTCAGGCAGTAAATTTGACACCCGAGAAAACTGCCACCTTTGTTCTTAAGCAAAAATGAATAATCACCAGGTTGTAGGTAGTAAATCCTGTAAATCCACGGTGTCCGCCATGTCCGCGTATATCGCGTTACGAGAAATTCTTAAAAATTAAACGAGGGATACGACAAATGTGGTGATATTATGTACACCCTGTATATTACATATTATTATATTTAACGTGCTGTCGCAATGCCGGAGGCCCACGGTATATCGGAGGAATGCCGATCCGAGAATAATAGTGTAGTTTTTTTCCGATCCGTTTCTTCTTCTTCGTCTTCTTGCGCGAGTCTGTTTTTTTCGGTCCGAATCCACATCGCCGGTGCGGCAGGCGACTTTATTCCGGTCACGCGGTCTAATCTACACATGTCAATCTATCCACGCGGCGGGATATATTATATATTATGTTATATAGTTGCAAATATATATATATAATATGTATATATAACTCAACTTTGATCGGCGGCGGCGAGTTCTTCAACCGATGGCTTTATACGGAAACTTGTATAATATCATCATCTAGTCCCCGTATATATATATAGGTACCTCAACGGCTCTACGTTTACATACGCATGCGCATAAGTATATACCTAAGTAGGTATATATAATATTTATGCTTTTCCGATCCCGTGATCCTATACCAAGGAGCGTGTGTGTCTGTGTGTGTGCGTGTGTGAGGTCAGGTCATACAATTTTTTTGGCTGCCAGACCCAAACGGTTGTCCATGAAAAAAAAAATTGAATAATACTTGAAATCTCGTCAGCACGCGTGTGTAGCTGGTACATACACGTTCTATAGTCGTGCTATAGTATAATATAAAATTATCTATCGGTCGAATGAAAAAAAAAAAATTCGAATGTGACGCGGTCAGTTGAATAAGTTATATAATATAATAAATACTTAAACCTACCATAACGTTTATAGGTATATATATAGGGCAGGTGAATCACCAAGCTTACCCATTGTTACTGTTTTTTTTTTCAAATATATTCTCAAAGACCATATTTTCAAATACTATTGTAGGTATTACGCAAGGAGTATTCTGTGGTGATATAAATTCTGTTTTTCAAAAGAGAATCACCCTTTTTACAGTAAGTTATTTTAATGATTTTTTGATAATTATGCTTTTGATGAAGGTACTTAATTCAATATTCTAACGAGTAGTATCTTGGCTATTAAAATGTTTATATTAAGTATAGAGTACCGATATGTAATACCTACCTATTAGATCTAGTATTTGTATTATTTATATAAATTATATTATTTTTATATGTTTATTATACTTGGACCATATTTACAAATTATCAATGTTAATAGATTAACTAAAATGTTCGAATCACCACAGCTCCCATATATTCCAAACCCATTTTCATGGACCTAATATCCTAAGTGTATTTAAATAACTCAAAAACAATTCGTTAACATTTTTATTCCGATTCGTTAATATTTCCAGAAAAATGATGTACTAAATAAATTTAATATGTATTAAATTATAATTTACAGTAGAAAAGGTGTGTTCTCCTTTGAAGAACAGAAGTTTGTATCTTTGTATAGTTCATAATAAACGCTCCACGTGATTCAAACTATTATTAAATATTTTCCGATATCTCTGAGAAATATCTCTGAAATTTGTCAAAATCAATAAGTAGTTTTTGAATCTTTTAGATACAAACATAAGGACTAGAGACATTGACTGTTGCCGTACATTTTAATAACAAACAATAAATACGTAATTTTTTTTAAAATTGTATTTCTGTACCCAATGACAATTCTATATGAACAAACAAAAAATTATTCGATTTCCATGAGCCAAAACGAAATTAATATGCGAGCCATCTATATAGAAACCTGTAATAATATTGGTATAACTTTTATTGAAATCAGTAGTTTAAAGTTTTATAAGGTTAGCCATTTGTGTAAAAACATTTCCATCATTTAGGTACCTGCATAAAGAATAGAATATAAGATATTATATATTATAGGTAGTTATATATATACTCACAACTCACATAGTATTGGGTATATACGCGAGTATAATATTATTATAGGTAATATTAAACGATTCAAAACACCAAAAAACCAAACCGGCTAAGCTGGTCCCACTTTATAGGGTACCTATACTTACATATTGTATAAGTAGATATACAATGTGGTCAATCACCTATATAATATATATACCCTTCATATATAATATAACATAATTGTTTATAAACACCCTTTAGGTATTACGGAATAGTAAAGTAGTATTATAATGTATGTACTTAGAAGACACGTCTATATATACATTAAACTGTGTGCCGAAAGAATGTTGAGAAAATACGACTCACTATTATATATGTATATAATATAATATTATATAATGTCTATGTTGGCAACGACCATAAACACATATCGTCTGCAGCCGTGTACTATAAAACACTGTGTCGCTCCGCCTCTAAACTGCTTGTGGTCCAACCTCCACTGCTTCGGTTATTGGTCTATTGATTTAGAGAAAATTCTTATCGATTGCTTACCACATTATAGTCTTACTACAACAGTGTAACTACTATAAGTGGATGCCGTCTTATTTGATCCAAGAGAATAATAACAAATGAAACAAACTTAACAAACAATTCAAATTTGGTGTAAAATATAATATACTGTAACCATAATTAACGGATCCATAATATAATAATATCTTATTTCTAAATTGTGTGTATAAATATAAATAGTATTATTATTACTATAACGTATTTTTTTTTGATTTTATATTTCCTAGTCACACACACACTTACATAATTTTTAAAAAAGTTTTACACGGAAAAAATACACCCAATCACACGCGGGTGAAATAAAAATTAATGTAACGGGGTCTTTGTCAGTCATGGTCTGCTAGCGAAATCATTAAAGAGGGTCTGTCAACCCTGCAACAGGACCGAGGGCACACGTATTAAACGAACTATTTTTGAAAATGGAATTTTTCTAGACTTAATTATATACTATCGAAATAATTTTAATAATAATGATTCTGTACAATTATACAAAAGCTTTACTAAAATATTATAATAAACAATATTTTAATAAAAATGATATATCGGTAGGTATAAAATTAATTTAAAACAAATGGCGCAGTACATAGTTAGTTAATCATAAAATATAATATTTTAGTTGATAATATTATAAATTGAATGGGCTTTAACATGTACACTGTAGAGTATAATAATTTGTGAAAAATTTCAGTTTGTGTAGAGAAATTATTTAGTATGTGAACTACCTATATAGGTAAGCATTCGTTGTTAAATTAAATTGAAAAATATTTTACAAATGTCATACCTACTGTAAATTACCAATGTGTATGATTAACATTTTTTTTATTATTATATAAAATTAGTCCACGGCTGCTATGGCCATTGGACATTCATTACAATACAATAAATTACATATTACAGATATTAAGATATATGTATAAAATTACAGAGTACATAGTTAATAATAGTAAGTTTATATAAGTAAGATAAATGAGATAATAAAAGTTAAAATAAGATAAAATAAGGAAGTATCTATATATACATAATTTGATGAAGTATAGTTGACGGAGGTATGTGAAGCCCGTTACAATAGATTTATCTGATGTGTTACCGAAAGAAATTGGCAGAGCTTGGTGATGTTGGAAGGTCTGGGGCTTAGTGATTCCGTAAGATGATCAGATATTTGCATCCTTCCTCCCTCCGAATTGTACACACCGCGCTCCGTGTGTATGTATTTAACGTTGAGGAGGCCCCCGCAGCATGTGCAGGTGGGGGGGGGCTGCTCTTTCTTCATAATATATGAGTGGGTGAGGCGAGTGTGCCCGATTCTGAGGCGGTTTATAGCGGACCCATGTTTGCGAGGGGTATTGACGGGGAAAGTCCAAGGACGTATATTGTTCTTTTTATTTCATTGAGTTTGGTGTTCATTTTGTGCCATCTGTTCTCTCATAGACGAAGTGTATCCATTTTGATGACATTTTTTATATCAGAATAGGAGGAGAGAGATGAGATATTGACATCAGGAGAAGAATGGGCTAGTTTGGCAGCTTTGTCAGTGCGTTCGTTGCCCTCAATGATGATTAACATTTATACATACGAATAGGGATAGTGTATATAATATATTACAATGAACAGTATAGCTATAACTAAACCATAATAATATAATACTTCACAACAATACAAGATTTCTCATATCGACACATCGACTTAAAGTAATCCACATCCTTACTTTTATATAATAATATATTATATGATATTATATTATTATTACTATTATTATTTATTATAATAGCTGGTACGTGTCTAACGACAATTTTCACTACCTTCTACAAATCCATTGCTTTATATAAGTATTATGTTTGCAACATCCACTGCATATAGTCCTCGCTATAATAATACCATATTATGGTAATAGATCAAAGTACTCGTTTTATTCTTGTACAGACACTAGACATTGCTGAATAGGTACAACATCACGCGCCGATGAGCAGTATAGGTAGTAATAATATGTTATGTCAATGCAATCAAAACGCAGCAATGGTAGCCAGAACTAAATCTGAGCGAGATCAGCAATATAATATTATATTATTAGGTAGGTATAATGTAGGGAATTAAGGTCAGATGTGAGAATATCTACTACCTACAACCGATACTCAGGAAAGTGCAAGATACTTAAATATCAGTAGCACGAATGCACACCATACTTACTAAATATTATACCTACCTACATGAACATGATAAATGTACTCGTCTTTGGAGTATCATGATTCTAATTACTGTAGATGCTTGCCTATCGAGTATCGTGATACTGGAACTTGATAGGTACTTACATTTTGAAGTATTTAGATACTTGATTGCGAATACATTAAAATAAAATAAATATATAACATACGTATATATACACTATAATATTTAAAATGTGTGTAATAAATAATAATATATATGGTTTAATAATTTAAGTGGCCAAACAGTGAAACCCACAAATTATACTAGTAAGTATGAGTAAAAGATAAATTATAATGTCTTATTTAATTATCTAAACAAATATAATTTAATAATTGCAGTATTACATAATTAATATTTAATCATAATAATAATAGCTAGTGGTTTATCAGATTTTAAAATATTTTCCATCCAAAATTAATGGGATAAACAAATTATTTTGTATTTGAGACACGTTATATACAGTGGGCACCGCTTATAAGACTGACTTTAGGACCAGCAAAAAGTGAGTCTTATAACTAAATAAATCTTATAGGGGGACGAGGTGGCCGAGCGGTCTAACGCGTCGACTGCGGCGCTGGCAGTCGCGGGTTCGACTCCCGACCACTGGGCGGCATTTTTCTCCGGGCAAGTCACGGTGTCCGGAGAACAAGTGCCGCCATCCCCCACCCCGGGGCATGGCAGAAACCTACGGGTGCCCCAATAAAAATTCTGCCACCACAAACACAAAACACAAACCACAAACACACACGTGTACCAACCTACCCAATCTAAAAACCTACAGTTCCCTCCCCACACCCAATGGCCTATGTTGCCGCGGGTTATCCAATAAAAAAAAAAAAAAATAAATCTTATAGGCGAAATGGAAAAAAACAAAAAATGAAATTACATATTTATGAATTTTATTTTACGACATATTTTGCTTTAATTTAAACCTAGTAAAATACATATTAAATATTACTCATTAGTGAATAAATGAAAAAATTATGAATAAAAAATTAAAATTATATTATTATAAAAATTATTACATATTAATAAAAAAATTATTATTCAGGTATCTCGATTATCGATTACGATACATATGCCACATAATTGGGAGTGTATTTATACCTCACACTACAATAACAGTTATTGTGTTAAAAGAAGTAAAATGCGTTCAAAATTGTTGTACATTCACAAATTATAAAGCATGAATGGAAACCAGAAATAACCAACAGAAATATGTAATTTTTGAAAACCAATTTATTTCTAAATTTTAACCAAAAATGTTTATTTTATACCATTTTTTTTACGCAATTTGAATCTTATAAACGAAGTGGTAAGTCTTAAAACCTAATTTTTTATAATGTATTTGGATACATCCGGACCAAACGATTTTGAGTCTAATAAGCGACTGAACCTTATATCCATGAGTCTTAAAATAAGCGGCGTCCCCTGTATTACAAGTTATACGTTTTTACTAAGACAGCTAGTACTGAAACAATAATTAACTTGTTATTTCTAAAGTAGATACAAAGTTTGTTTTTAATTAATTAATTCATATAAGGATACTAAGCAAAAGTAAAAGAAAAAAAAATTAGCGATTAAAATATTTAGTTCTCTATATAAAGTTTCCTTTGTTTCTCAAAATAAGTGAAAGCTGGAATTGGGCTATATAAAACAAGAAATCCTAACTGATTCACAATCAACGCAAAGCCTAAACTATGATAGATAGCGACTTTAAATTTGGAATAATAGTTCCTATAATGCTCTAGATGAGCAATAAGAAAGGATTTTTTTTAAAAATGGCCCTTTTTAATATATTTTTTTATTTACCTGTTTCAAATCTTAGTGTTTGACAAAATTCTACTACAGTACCATTAGTAAAAAATAATAAGCACCGTGCTAGGTGAACACATGTCAAATAGAGTAAGAAAATGTAAAGCTGATTTATTTTAATTGCGTAATTAGATTTAGTGAAGCGTTTTTTAAAATGGCCTATTGGCCAGGAATTTAGCCTGTTGACAGATCAAATAGGTGTTCCTATCATAGGAGGTTGAATTAAGTAAAAACGAAAAAATTGGTATAACTTTGAAAGATTGAAGTTAGAAATTATACCTCGTAATAATATACCGCTCCCATAATAACAAGCTATAGTCTCACGGGTAACGCCAGATGAGATAACCATAAATTATAATATAATTTGATTTACACTTAAAATGACATTGCTTCCATAGTGAGTATTACGCCCAAAAGGAATTGAACAATCACAATTTTTTTCAGAAAAACGCCGGGTAATTTAGCTGTTTTAATATAAATTATAATATTATATTTTACGATACAATATGAAGTATTCATATTGTTGTTTGCTCAGCGATGATCGACAGTATAATACCTATACTGCTATACATATATTACGAGATGATATATTATGTCTGAACGGCGGACAATAATACAAAATAATATCAATCGTTTTCGTGGTGAGAGGGATCCGTGACGATTTCGAATATCCTCGTAAACCATAATATATGTGATTATGACATAGGATAACGGCGACTAACCTATACAAGTTGTAAAACAACCGCGAAAGACATATAAATTATAATATACATAAAATATGTGTTGCAAGTAATATAATAATAATGACTAGCAACTCGACTACAAGAGTCGTCTAAATCGTAAGTAGGTTTATAACACAATAACAATAACAACAATACTATACCTACCTACCTATATTTACGATCGTACGATGACAGAAAAAACGTCCTAACCTAACACTTGAGCATATTTCACTGCTGCTCGTTATGCGAACGACTATAATATATAATAATATACCTACAGGGTGATTACTTTCTAGTGGACCACGGGGCAATGTCTCGGGAAACAAGAGATTTTTTTCTCATTCGTGTTGAATAATATATACAAATCGGTAGGTACTGATTATCAGAAAAAAAAATGAAAACTCACTGTATGTTTCTAAAGTTTGAAAAAAATAAACACAAAATAACTTAAAAATGCTTCATATTTGCCGGAATATTGTGCGTGGTTTCTGACTAAATGATCGCTCTGTAGTGTACATCAGCTGCAGATTGTTCACGCGCTCATCATAATATAATACGACGGCCGCCGGCGTATCCAATAATAATAATATATTGGACATGATTTATACATCTTGTCATCGGGTTTCGCGAGCCATTCGATCGGCACCGTCGGTATTTGTATATTACACGGTTAACTATAATAATATGATAAGTCCGCCGGTGTTATATTATTATTGTGAAACACTGTTTAAAACGCTCCGGCGACGTCTGAAAAAAAAAAACCGTACGAAAATTATTAGCGGTTTTCGATACGGTACGATCGCGCACACGAATATAATATGCATTATACACGGCAACACTCACTAATAATATTGTATTTTTATTGTGTGTACCTATAATATAATAATATCACATTATGGGCACGGCTGTAAGTATTGCAGACGGACAAGACACGTCATTATCGCGACTCGCGATGAACATATAATATCGTAGTTCTACTACGCGTCGGCCGTGTGTGTAATAAATTTTAATATCATTATAAACGGAAAAAAAGTATTAATCACAACGCGGTCAATTTTCGACCATAATATTATTTGTGTTTCTTATAATATATTATTAGGTGTTATTATTATTCATCAGTACTGTTGTACGATATTCCCACACCCAGCACTATCGCGCAGCTACTATATATATATATAGTGGCTACTTACTACTATACATTTATTATACATCAATATATTATAAAATAATATATTATTATGATGTATGGTACAATGTTATGTACACTCTTTTCATCAAAGTATAATTCCTGGAGATTTCACGTGTGTATGGTGCGTACCTATAATACATATATGTGTGTGTGTGTGCGTGGTCGACCGACTGACAAAGAGCCGGCCCGACATGATATTCACTCTCGCGGCGTCGTCTATATCTAAGAACATCTCTCCCGATGATCGCCGCCGCCATTGCCGGTAATGCGTACAATAACAATAAAATAAAAATAATAACTACAATAATACGAGATGTTTTTTTCTACGCACACATACAGAGAGAGAGTGAGAGAGAGAGAGACGGAGGGAGGAAAAAAAACACGTCTGACGAATAATAATAATAATATAATGACAACGTTATTATTATATAACTGCCAATGCTACTATATGGAGCCAGCAGCCGCCAATTTTCAAATATTATCATCGTTGCGAGGTCTCACCGCAGATTTTTTTTTCGTCTTCTTCTCGTCGTCATTGCATTTTTTTTTCCATTTTCGATTACATTTTATCGGTCATATTAACCGTGGTCTCGCATGTACAAATACTATCTCTAATTTGATGTTGCGAATTTCGATGTTTGAGGTCAAACTGAAACTTTAACAAAAATTCAAAATATTTAAATACATTTCACACCACCCAAAAAATATATCTTATGTGGATTTTGATTTAATTAATTTGTTTTCAAATCGAACCTCAAAACCCTAAATTACAGTTGTCCAAATCGAACGATTCGCGGTACCTATAACATAATTACTAATATCACAAATAATGTCACTTATTATACATTAAAAACTTTTACTCGTAATTACTGTAACTCATAATAATGTATATACATACCAATGTGTGCGCATACACACGAGTTACATATATTATTGTAAAACGTCATACCTACCTATAACCTATATACCATAGGGTATGCGCCACAAACTTGTGCCAGTCCCACGCACGGAACAGCTAGCGTATAAAATCGTAATTCGAAATTAAATCTGATTTCCAACCATTTCCAATGTAATTCAGCCAGCAGGTAATAATAAATTATCGTTTCTGATATCAGTGTTATACATAATATTATACGTAGGCAATATATGTTGTATGTACCTATGTATCTTATAATATGCTCGTTTATAAAATATGTCGAGCATGCATTGATTTTTTAAAATAATGTATTGTACAACGATACAATTACCATTTTGTATATGATAAAAATGAAAGTACTTAGAAACGGATAAATCATTAATCATAATTGGATACATTTTAAATGTTGAAGAAGTGACTGTAGAAAAGCTGTACGTCTTGCGAACGTCTTATACGAGCTTAAAAAATGCATTAATTTTGCCACAAACTCAAACTGCCGTAATATAATGTTTGTTTTAATAACACACACATAGGTGCGAGCATAGGTATAATATTACGCTATCGTATACCTACTCATTATCATATACTGCTAGAACCGGGAAAAAAAATGTGTGTGTTTTCGGCGTGGCGGAATTATAGATCTCGTCACCTACCGTTTTCATGTATATTATCGTGTACACGTTATAATTATATCGAATGCGTACAATATATATATATATATATATAATGTAAATTATCGTAAGCATAAATAATGACGTATACACACATATATACACACGGCATACATTATATTATTATTATCCGCGTCGCCGAGTATTTGTGACGGCCATAATTACGCACACGTCATTCCCGTATAGGTACATCATTCATCAGCACACACACACGCGCTCGCGTGTACTTAAAAAAAAAAACACACCCATGAGGGTACACGTCGCGGACATTTCGAGCGGCGGCGTTACAATATATGATTAGGGTTTTTTTTTTAATTATTCGTTTTCCTCCTCGAACGTTTTTTAACGCGCGAGCAAGTGATGGATTTCGGGTGCCTACCAGACATACGCGTAGGTTTATACCTACCTGGTACCCATATAGCCTATGGCCAGTAGTCACAGGGTGATCCGTTTAACTAGCTACACAATTATAAGTTTCTAAGTTTTTACGGTTTTTTTTTTGTACAGTTTGAAATATATTTTTATAACACAACTATTTTAACAAAAATAATAATTTTATTTTTGGTTACTTTTTTTATTTTTAACGAAGAAAATCGTATAATGAATACAACAGTATAACTTTAAACGGTAGTCACCCCTTAAAATTCGTGTCCCACTAGAACATTGATCGATTGGTCAAAAACACAACAACAAAATTTTGACTTGGAAAGTCGTTTGAATCGTGTAAACGGTTTAATCATGGATAACTGTTATAGGTACGTATACACTATATACGATAATATTATGTAGGTATACAAGGTGTATACCGCTGTCCGCAGCAGGTATGATATATTATATTATATACCAAATAACCAATAATAATAATAATATATTTATAGGGCACGACGCTGTATACTCCAGAAAATTGGAGATGAGAGACATTCGGCAACATCATAATACATGAAATCGTAATATATCGGTCGACGGTTTGCGCCTATATATCATTATATTATATTTTTATAGATATAAAGTGTGTTACAAAAGTCCCGTATATTACCCTAAGAATTATCTCCGATTTCCGAGGCTATAATCAATACATCTAAATACAGGTATTTTGACAGTAATCTATATAAAAACATGTATGCCATTAAATCGAAACTGTCATAGATTACCGCCGATAAAAACCAATTTAAACATGTATTAACGCGTCACGGTCGCACAGTAGTATTTATATACACATGGTGCGATATAGGAAACTGGACTTTTGGGACACACTGTAGAAATATAAGAGTGATGTGTATATCATATATTATGTATAGCTACTCGCATATTATACACATATAATAATGATATTATTATTATTTTAATATTGTGTATACACGCGCACCTGGTCGACGCGGTCGTTGTTTCGATAGGTTAATAATTATTATTAACAGGCCTGCTCATATATACCGCCCGGATTGGATTGAGACATATTACACGCGCGCTGTGTGAACGAACCTAACGGGTTAATAATGTATATCGTTATAATATTGTGTGCGCTTTATATATATATTTATACATATAAATTAAGATATATCTATGTCTGTAGTATACCTTTATAAATAAATATATATATATATATATATGTTGTACGAGTGAACCAGAAAAGTCTTAAGCGAAATGCCCGAAGGCCTATCCGTACACTATATAATATACCTACTATATCATAATATATACGATAGGTACATATGGGCGAGGTCTACCACCGCGTATTAAATTATTATGTACACCCGAACTGCGAGTCGACAATGCGGTATATACCTATAACCTAATAACCAGATACCACGTAACTGGAGGTATTATACCTGTGGTGTATAGTATACGGCATACGAGTTGTGTCACAACTGTTTTTGTCGTAAATATTAATAACAAAACGATTTAATAACGTTATATTAATTTTCATGTTATGGCGATATTGATTGGTAGATAGGTACCTATATAATATATATAGTGTTATGAATATATGAACAAAAACTGATAAGATTTATAATATTATATTGAGATTAAAAAAATCAAAATATGGTAATTATGCGTCTATCATGATAGATTTAATGTATAATGCTACAGACAAAAGTATTACATATATTTATTAAATTAAATTGAATAGGTAAGACAAATACAACGAGAAACCATAAAATATATGTGGATTTAAAATTTAAGAGCCTAAAAATGGTAAGTACCTATATTCTATTCAAATTTTAAATTTTAATGATGGATAAACGGGAAACTAACTTTGACGTATGCAAAGTCCATTGGCGCCCTCTACTCCAAAATGAGCTGTCAACCATTAAAATATGATCCAAATGCAACCAAAAAGTGCAAACAAAAAACACCTATAAATCATAAGCTCAACAAATTACTACTACCTTTTTAATAACCAATAACTGCAATAAAGTTGTGTTTAAAATAGAAATAATGATGTTTGACTAAATTCAAAGTCGTTATTAATTGAGCTTTAAAAAAAATTAAATTAAGTATTTTAAAATTAAATTTGTAATTTGATTTCGCAGTTTTAAGGTAGATACATCTATTATATTGTAAGATTTTTTTTCAGAATATCTACATGATCCCTCTAATGTTCAATACTTATATTATATTATTATACATTCTTACAATTTATCATTGTCTATTATAGTCGAAGCAATAAAGTATAAACATAATACTACCGAATGTTTTCACTTCAAAATCGATTATTTCAAGTGCAGCCAAATTTTAAGCTAAAAGTTAGTAAACAATTGATTTGCAAAGGTTTTTTATCATACCAAAATAAGAATTTGCAATTTCTTCCATTGCACAAAAACGCAAATCAATTCTTCCAAAAAATCATGTAATTTGTGCATGTAGGTACCAGTGTAGTACTGAGTGTACCCACTAACGCTGTTTTATTCATGTGAGACTAATCGACACAGATATAAAACGTGATAATAAAAATACCATAAGTTCCTGATTTTTCAACTATTTACACTTAGAATGACGGAAATACGTATTATTATGTACTTACCGTGGTAATAAATGGTCTTATGAACTTGGCATATTATATTTTGTAGCATATGTGCTATTATTGTAATATTATTATTATTATATGCGTTTCGCGTTTTATAGTCTGCAATCTGCATGTTTGAAAAAGCTGTCAATAACAATAATAATTTTTAAAAAATGGCCTGTTATTTTAATAATATTGCATTGTTCACCCCGAAAAAATGTATTCTTAAAAACGAAAAATAATCATAACTACGTTTTAAAACGGTCGGCACGCAATGTCGTTCCTTTGTCGCCATTTATATACAGTTCATCATCTCGCAAACTACATGCCGCCCGCAATAAACGTCTTTCGTCGGTTATAGAATAATAAGAATATTATTACACCGTGCCAAACTGGCTTTCGTGTACACTGCTGTAAAACTCTGTTCAGTTCAATGCTAAAACCATAAAAATAAATTATAATAACAGCGAAGCTGCAAGAAGAATATATTTTAACAAGTATATATAAATAATACACGGGGTGATCCATTTAAATGGTTAGATGCACTACACACATTTTCAAAGTACATTTTTGTGTTTTTGAAAGACATAATGTAGATACATAGTTTGAGTGCAGTCAGATTACTATACATCATGAAAAAATCTAATAGTGGATTGTTATTTATTAGGTAGTTAGGTAGTATATTTATTTTTTTTATGACAATTTATATTTTTAATTTTATAATTAGACGCATAAATGCAGAATAATACGAGCTGATAATCATTTCTATGTTTGCCTGATTATTATCAAATTTTAATCACCTATAAATAATTTTATTTTTTATCATTTCAACTTTAAATTTATATAGTTATATGAGCGGGATGTACAAATGTATACAAATAGTGTACCCACACTTTTACGCTTTCTACACCTAACAATCTTACCAATGAACTTAAATTAATTTATAAAATATAAAAAATATATATTGTTTGATGTTTCACATCAAAACGTTGAGAAAAAGGATCTGCTTTTGATATTGTAATTAAAAATTCTGAAATCTGAAAATCAACCATAATAATTATACAGTTAGTGTAATAGCGGTGTGGCAATTAAATTTGATAGGTAAAACATTTAACCCCGTACATAATAAACGGTACTGTAATAAAATAAATATTAGTTATATTTTCATCCCCTTGTCCACATATCGTTTTAAATATAGGTATAATGGTAAAAATAATAATAATAATACCGCCGTCTATATAGGTACAGTGTCTTGAGAAACACACGTCGCGGGTTCAAATCGTGCTTGGTATTAGTCAATTAAAAAGCTCGTGAATAAATATATTACACACAGATAAATATATATGTATATATTATACGAATGCGACTAAATCCCACGATTGCTGCACTGCAACGAAGAGATTTACGTAGCAGACATCGGAACCACTCGTTAAATAACGACCGTTTACAAAGCGATTGTGTGCACTGTGTACATAAAGAACAAAACGAATAACGTTTCGAGATTGTAATTAATTAAAAATGCGTTTTAAAATAACGTTTCGCAATAGTTTTAATGGAAAGTGTATGGAATTTTAATGTAATAATAATATAATCACAATAAATCGACCGTATGTTTCGTGAAACTTATATAACTGACCGGTGAAATGCGAGTTTTGAGATAATATATCTGATAAGCTGTACTCATCAAAAGTATAAGCCAACAGTTGTGCTATAAGTACGTTTATAAATATTTGATCCATAGTCGTTACTGATATATTATGATATGTTTTATGTATGTGTCAACATATCGTTATGGTAGGTACCAATACTACATAAAATATACCTACAGGAAACTTTCTGGAAAATGCGTAACTGCTTCCATAAGTAATTTTGATTTCAAGTGAACATCATAATTTCACTCGGATATCATCGTCGGTAACATGACGTTTAACAGACAGATTAAATTAAGATAAGATGTTAGAGAAAAAACGATGACATATCGTATAATTTTTTTACCTCACGAATTTTTCGTGTGAAAATAAAAACGTCTGACTGATAATTTATTTATACAACGTTTCAGCTTTTAACTACACAGTACATACATATATAAAATATATTATAATAACAATGTAATATTAACTATATGCATCAACCAGCGCATATTTTAACTAGGTACATTATATTATACTTATGTATACGAGTTCGATTGCTTGTTGAATAGAGGACAATATTTACTTACATATTATATGTTATTTACATTATGTACAGTACGTAAATCTATATTATGACATATATCACCCAGTAATCTATGTTAAACATTACCAGCTTAACCTTAACGTATGTATAATATTTATTGAGGTATCCATTCTTATTTACTCGAGACACTTAAACAGTAAATACAATATTTAAAAATTAATACGTTACGTATTAATCCAACCTGAGATCTGTACACGAATACAAATTCGAAACAAGGTTACGATTTAAATACATATTTTGTGACGGCGGACAAGAGTATGTTGTGAACTAATAATAGGTATCGCTCTAAAGCAAACATTTATCCGAACATCATTTAAAATAAATATTTGATTTGAACGCATTACAATTATGTTAATTTAAATAGTATACTGTGTACACCTGTGTGTATTTAATATTATTTCAAATGTATAGGTGCATGATTTTTGTGTCAATGCGCTATAACATAAAACACTATGCATCATTTAATCCGAGATGTAATATTATAATATGCTATGGTCTGAAATCAACCAAAAAAAAAGTTTATTTTATAAACACAATATAATATAACGTCGTGTGCATAATATTATACATGTTATATTAGCCATATTATTACTCGCAGGTCTCAGATATTATGTGAACGAAACGTATTATATTTCTTGAGGATGTACATTATTGAAAATCGTTTTTGTTTTCTGGAATGCAAACGAATGAACGAAGAATATTGTAAGTCTTTGCAATAAAAACGTAAAAGCAACACATATGCAGATTGACATTAAATTACTAATTATATAATTTTTTTTAAGTTTTATTCGGACACCGTGACGACGTGATCAAAATTATACGATTTTCACACCACATTAGTTACACTCTATAAATAGACATTCAGCACAAAATTAATTTTTATGCAATGCGTTTTCAAACAAGTAAAATATTTTTCGGCTATCCCAATAAACAGCTTTAAACAAATGATAATAACTGTGTTATTTAAAAACATAAACAATAGGATAAGGTGTTGTATAAATGCAGGTAATATAGTATAGGTATCTCTATACTATACCTTCGTCGGTCGATATGCTAGAATTTCATGTGAAATGTTATAATCAGATGTATTAATTTATGGCTAGCGACATGATATTATCGTAATGTCGGCATTAGTAGTATGGTTTACTGCTCTGACTTATCTAAAATAGTAAAATGTATATTATTATAATATAATATATCCATTAGCTTAACACGGTGCGTAATGGAAAAGGGTTACTTTCGTGTATAATGTACCCACTACTATTGGGCGGTGATTGATTTCCTATAGCCGCAAATCGTAGACGAAAGACAAGTGTGGAGAGTCGACCAATCCAGGGATAGCAATATAATATTATATTATACTGTATAGTGATGCAACTGTATAATATAGAAGTGGTTAGGATACACTGCAAAGGGCACAACCGGAATTCAGTTGGTAACTTCTTTTTAGACGAGACCCCGTTGTCGTTGCATTATTATTAGGTATTTCGAATTCAATTTGTATTCAGATCAGATAAGACAATGCATGAGGAAAATATGACTAACAGAAAAAATAAACAACTCATTTAAACGAAATATTACACAATACTTAGGAGCGTTGCATACATGTACGGGATTCGGTATAATATTCGTGTATATAACATATTATAATAACGTACGCATGTGTAAATGCTTCGATGTACTCAGTAACTACTGACTTGTGTACTATCATAATATTGTACCATAGATTAAATATAATTTGTTTGTTAATTAATGTTTAGATTTCCTTATGTGTTGTGGTACTGACTAATAAATATGTATTTATGAACTTATTTCCTATTAATCAAACAGATTTTAATAAGGAAGGAAAATGATGAAAGAAAAAAAAAACACGAGATACAAATCAACGAAATAATGAAGGCTGTTATATTATTGTATTTACCTACTATATTAGTTAATGTCTATAATAGAATAATAGTAATAATAACGGGCGAACATCGCACACACAAAATATAAATAGTAGGTATAAAGGGTTCAATACGGGTATTACAAACGGTTACAAAATAATCGGGATTTCGATTTGAATGCACTCTGTTTATTTGACTAAAACGTCAGAGTGGTCTTTATAATATAATGTTCAATACACATACACATAAACGTATAGTATATATATATATATATACACCTCGGTAGCCTGTTTATGTCAAATCGCATTAGACAGATAACATCTTTAACGACCGCTCTTGGAAGTGTTGAAGAGGGAATTTTGACACGGTGCGTTCTGTTCGTGAGCACTGAGGAATCCTTCCATGGAACCCCTCGACCCAAAACCTCCGTCGCCCTTCCACCCGAGGCCACACGAGGACCGCATGTGTAACAATAAATGTTGGTCGAAAACGGACCGGTGATAAATGGGATTCGCCCTCCAGGGGGGCGCCGATGTCGACACCGCTGCACTATGTATATATATATATAACATATACATACAGTTTATGTTTATATATAATATATATAGATTATATACTTACACCGCACACAATATAAAACTATCCTACTCCGGAAATATTTTACTCTGCTTTATTTGATTTTGCCGATATAACTTTAGATAAACATTTCAAGTATCCAATAAAAATAAAATCGAAATCGTTAAAACACAATAAATTGCAGCAATTTACGTATTTGGTAACATAATATTATTATTATTATTATTATTATTATTACGCCATATTATAGTTTTTAGTTCTGGTTAGGTACTGCAGCTGGAATAAATAAAATCGTATATTTATTGACGGTTACCACCAATATATTATAGGTACCTATACAAAGTCTTAGGCCCTAAAGACACCCTTCCATAAATCGTTTTAGAGGCCTTTCGTTCTAAATCACTCAAGGAACGCCCCTAAGTCAAAGTCTGCGTACGCCTACGCGTGTATGTATATTATAATATATTAATATTGACGTTAAAGAATTTTTCATTATGTCTAACACGACGATTTAACTGTATAAACTTTTTTCATAAATGTATTACGATACTTACACACATTTGGTTCACATCGAAATCATAAATATTATACCTTCTATATTACATTATAGATACTTTAATTTATACTAAGCTTTTTTTTATTCTTTTTCATCACTCTGTATACACATTGCCTTGAGTATTTTATCTCTTTATCGAATACGGCAAAACCTTTTGCGCCAATTTCAGCACCTATTCGAAGAATTCCCCAGCAATCGTGTTTTTGACTTCACCGCGGGAGACTTCATCTCTTTATAACTCGGTGCGAGTGCAATGAATCATCTCGGACTATAACTCTTGTGTTCGGCAAAACATCTGCAACAAATACTTATATTATTTTTCTAAACAATAATATAATATCAACCCGAACGACATACGTACAGTCATGATTTTATTTTTGAACAATAAACGTTAAGTGAAAGTGTCGACAAATATTTTAGAACATAATATATTATTCTTTATTTTGGTTATAACTTATAACTTATTAAACGTAACTGTTTATCTACCTCATATTATAATTCCGGAATAATACTATCTTAATGCTGCTAGATGCCTAAATCTTTAATAGGTATATTATTGGTACTGATATAGTTGGTACATTATAATTCATTATATTGATTTATATTATACATCATATATAATTAATAAACAAAAAAATAGTTTTGTTATAATATACATACATTAATTTATGACTTTTTTATCCAAATAATTTATACTTATTTTAGAAAGTAGAGAAAAATTAAAACAAGTTTTAACATTTTTCCATTTAAAACATATAATTCTTATTTTAATTATATGCATCCCTTAAGCTACGTACGTCAATACCTATATTATTTGTACTCATAATAATTATCTAAAATCCCATAACTATGTAGTCCCTATTTACATTTATAATCCAATTTAAATATCATATTTCAAATCAATCATTTATATTTATAATGTATACCTACTGTTAAAAAAATAAAAGTAATATTAAACATTTTTAATGGTTTAACTTGAAATCAACAAAATAATTTACTTATTAAAAAGTTTTACTTTGTAGCATTATGTTAAATTTAAATATGTTCTGTGTTTTATATCGCAGGTTTAAATTATAATTTATAGTACCTACTACCTAGTGTAACAACTTAACTTTTTGAAAATAATATACATTAATATCAATTTCATACCTACAATACATATTTAAACATTTAAATTAGGTACTCTAGTTTTTATTCAAATTATACGAAACGATTTTTAATTTTGGTTACTTCATTAATATTAGAATAGAAGTCAATTTATCAAAGATAATCCATTAGACATTAGTAATTTAACTACCTATGCCAAGTATAAGGTTTTAATTAATAGAAGCAAAAATATCAAATTTTAGTTAGTCATACTTGAAAAACATTTTTTATTAATATAATATTTACAGCGAGTATTCGATAACATTATATAAAGTAAGAAATGTACTATGGTCACAGAAAATAAAACACTTTGATGTTGAAATGAATCCAATTTTTTTTTTTGCGTCGGAATGTTTTACGAATCAAAACAACTCTTGCCGAGAGCTTATTTTATTTTTATACATATTATACAGTAATGTAGATAAAACCATCAAATTGTATCGCCTCAGTGTCGGACGCGTTTCATGGAGGTAGGTAGACTCTGTACCTATCAATATTAAAAAGTCTGCAAAAGTTAATTTAAAAGTCTTCGAGTTCTTTTAGTCGATTCAGTGTTAAAAGTCGAATGTAACTATTATAAATTATAATATATGAAATAAAATTTTGATCTAATATTGAAAATTAAAATCCGACAATTCGTGGTAGCTGGTATGTCAATGAGCACGTGTTGCATCAGTGACAAAACTCGCGAAACTATAATAGTCATAGTCTATGCGGGGTGAACCATCGTACGGCGCAGTGTACACGCAAAAACGGAACTCGGACTGAACGATGGAGCGTGTCACAATGATATTTTTTATATCGTATATACACGTCTTATTAATATTCGGTCGGCGGTGATGATTTTTTCTTACTTCTGTTTTTTTTTTTTTTTTTTGTTGGCGGTGAACGATCAAATTCTTCAGCAGCAGACTATATGTAATGTATACATATATACTATACATCACGATACAGTGGCACACACGTGTGCATAAAAATATTAATATGCATTAAATATTATGTCTTCATATTATATTTTACGTGACAAAAAGTTGGACGATACTGCCGTTGTATATTGTACGTAGAATACGGAAGTATAATAATATGCTGGCCCATACAAATAATTGTTAGGAATAAAAACTATTATGTCATTTTAATATGGTTGACATTTTACTCTTACCATCGCCTGTTTTTACAGACAAATTTTGCATAATTTTTTTTTTGTTTAGTGTGATTGCCCACATTACACTATTAGACTATTAGAAGTACCTACCTAGTAAAAAATAATACCCATTAAAATATTTAATATAGCTTAAGCCGTTCGACTATATGTGCAATTTCTTCAAGTATCTGTAAATCAAAATTTTTAATTTTTAATTGTACAATACACTTATAGCAAACCTAACCATAGCCTAATATTTTGAACGACCCTATAATATATAAGTAAGTACGGTGTAGTTCGTAGGTGAGCACTAGAGGTGTATATATTCTGTGGATATTTTATAAGTGCGACCGGCGGGATGTCCGCCGAGCAGCATCATCGGCGCAGCGTTTATCTGTAGTACATAGCTATAAGAATAGCGTGTGCGTGCGTGTATTGTCATAATCGGTCGGGACCAGCTCGTTATTAGCGATAATGACTGTGCAGCAGCTACCTTTCCGTGACACTTGGGAACCACCTTCTTTAAACATCCCGAAAAAAAAAATAATAATAATAAAAGAACGAAACGATACGAAAGAGTATAGGTCGAAACCGGCCCAGTCATCCGACACTCTCTGACACCACCGCCGCCGCAACACAACGTATTTTTCTCCCGTCTGTAGGTATATTGTAAACGCGACGGGAGCTGCGGCTATACACAGTCAGCTGCGGCGGCGGGGGAGCGCGTGTGCGTGGGTTTGTCGACAACGGCGCGGGGGTAGAGACGACGGGTGGTCGGGGTAGGAGGAGAAGAAGAGAAGAAAAAAAAACTTTTGGTATGTGCCGGTATTTCCCCCCCCCCTTTTCTTTTTATATTCTTCGCCGAGTAGAGGAGAGACGTGGACGATGACGACCGCGGTGTCGGTGCTGTATATACGTGTTGCGTGCGCGTATATACCCGTGCATCGTCGGTGTGTGTGTGTGTGTGTGTGTGTGTGTGTGTGTGTGTGTGACGTTGCAACCTCGTGTTACAGCGGCGTGTTGTAGAATAAAGGCAAAAAAAAATAATAATAATAAATAAATAAACCTATATATAATAATATGTTTACGCATACACGAGCAGAGAGAAGCCGGTCTCTCTCGGGCGCGCGCGAGATCGTGCACCGGAATAAAGACGTCCGTTCTATATAATGAGGCGGTCTCGGCGATCGGCCAATGGCTGTGCCTTGACCCGTGGGTGGCGGGGGGGGACTTACCGGACCGCGGTGGTGGTGGTGGAGGAGCGAAAGAGAGACGTCGCGGTCGCGGTATATAGGGAAAGGAAAAAAACACACGTATATAATATTATTATATACCTATACGCATATTATGGCTAGAGTAGTGGTAGTGGTGGTAGCAAGTACCTATGTATACGATCCGGCACTGTGTATACAGACGCACACACAGACTCGTGATGCTGCGGGGTGCAGAGAGGACGACCGAAAAGAAACGACTGCACGAGACCAAACCGGTATCGGAATAAGAATATATAATATATCTGTGTAGAAGCAGACGGCGATGAGACGCGGTAAGGCGAATGGACGATAGAGAAGGAAGAGCAGGATACGGCAGTGGGAGCGACAGAGATCGACGGGGGTACATACATGTATATATATTATATACGTATATAGGAGATACCGCAGGAATACAAACAAAAGGATTTCGTATATTATAACGTCGTCGTCGTCGTTGTTGTCGCACACAGAAGGCGCTCCTCAGTGTACACTTGATCCTGTTATAACAATAGGCACGACGACGACGACGACGACGACGATGATGATGATGTTCCCCGGGACAAAGGGGATTAATAATATTTCCCCCGTGTGCTTTAATTTTTTCCTACTTACTCTTCTCCATCATGAAGTAACTCGCTATACTTATTAGTATAATATATACCATGACGTCGTATATCGTATACCTACCTACTAATCCACGATGACTAAAAATTGAACTATTAAATATCGACTAATAACTATTTCAATTTATAATAGTATTATATTAATATAACGAACGCAATTGTCGCGCAGCCAGCCAGCAACTGCAGCAGTGGGAACAGTGGGCGGGAGACGATTCTTCAGGGAAAATGCATTATTAATTAGACGTGACACACTACGTCTCGTTCGCGTGCAGTGCTCGATGCGTACTGGCGCGGTCGTAATGAGATCGTCTTTTGTATACACGCATTTCGAACGATAATAAATTGTTTGATAATCATATATATTGTTGTGACACACTACACGCAATGGATAATATATGTGTGCCTACCTGTAAAAAATAATAATAATATTAAGATCGGTATGCATGTACACTGTATAGGTATAATATTATTATATCCGACGCGCCATCGCCATCACGAGTTGGACGATTCTTATCGGTTTTTGATTCTTTACGCTCCCGCAGTGGACGATTTTTCATTCAAATAACATGTATGTAATAATATTATTGTGATATATCATCTATATCATGTACCCGTTGTAATATATAATGACTATGTTTCTTGACGAAATATTTCAATAGCAACAACAATAGCATAATATAGTTAAATACTATTATATAATATGTGTCTAACATGTTTCAGTTGGGTTCGTTTTATATAATGTGTGTTTATTGTATGATGTGTGTTAGTAAAATGTTTTTGTAATTCGTACATTTTAAATTTAAAAGAACATCTGTAGGAAGTTATACCTTAAACATATACTATATGAATATATGGTATTATATAGTTTGAAGGGTTAAAATCATATCCCCGTGGTACAAAGAGAAACCATCTAAGGAAAGGATGTTTTAGATATACCCATAATTCACCGGTTTAAAATACGCATCCAACACAATTTTAATATTTTGAATTACAAAATAAGAAGTGTTAGTGGTGTCACATACATTTTTGACCGAAAACTTAGAGGAAACACTTAACCTTCAACGTCAAATTAGGTAGATATTATTTGATTTTCAATAAGGTCATACCTACCTATAATTCTGGTCTATACAACTTACCTACTATAAAATATATTATTATTATATACCTCATTATATACCTAACCTTATTTAAATGTTTTTCATTTTATTCACGTAGGTACCTATTATCTACTAATTCATAAGAACAAAAACTTTCAAATTCAATAATGTAATAATGAAGGCCTTTTTCTATTTATGTGAACATTTCGTCACATATTTACGTCAGATATTAATTTCAGTAGCAACCTTTAAGACTTTAGTAAGAGAATTAGGTGCTTAAGCAACATACTTAAAAAGACTTCACACCCGCAAGTGTTTTCTTCGTCTTCACACGTACGACATGGCAAATTTTCGTTCACTAGTTTCAATAGCTGTCAGTTTTGATATTAGAGTGAATTGACCTATTATTAAACTTTTAAGTAACAGCATCGTCTGGGTTATATCGTTGGTTTTTTACGATATTTTAATTTTTAAGTGAGCTATGAGTATGTAAAACATTAATATTTGAAAATGCTAATAATTCACTTAAAAGTTAAAATAACGTGAAAAACCAACGAGAGAACCCAGATAATGTTGTTACCTAAAAGTTTGATGACAGGTCAATTCACTCTAATACCTATATCAAAACTAACAACACACTATTTTTTAAACTGGCGATCGAAAATTTGGTATGTCATCCATGCGTAAGACGGAGACAACACATGCGGGTGCGATGTCCTCTCAAAAGATTCTTATTGAATCACACCATAATAAAAATTATAATGAACCAAATAAAAACTTTTCAGTATTGTTTTGATGAATTTCGTAAGTATTACCGAAATATAAACCTTCATTGCAGTTAGTTGTTAGGTACGTTGAATACAAGATCATAATATAATAGGGTCCAGTGGTTCTTAAACTGTTGTCTGCGGCCTTCTTGAGGGTCACCGTTACTTATACGAGGAGTCGTCAGCGGTTAAATTTATTTAAATATTGACTATGATAAAATGAGATATTAAAAAAAAAATGTGTAGTTCACGGAATCCCCGGTAGAAGCTATGCTTCCAAACAGAAACTTTTTTTTTTCGACTCCTCATAATGTTTACTTATTTATAATAAAATATTATACAATTTTAACTTAGAGCAGAGAAGGGCGGATTTGAATAAGGATTACATTTTTTTTTAGGTTTTTTAAACTATAGAGGTCGTGCTAGATTCTCATATTATTTTAATATCATACTGTAGTTGTTTAAACCCTATATTATCAAATAATAATTTATTAAAAAGTTTTAAACACAAGTACTATTTTATTCATATGTGCCCCATAGTAGGGGTACTTTTGAATCCACGTGTCGCACATTTGAAAGAGTCTTTATATTTAAAAAATTAACACATTTAAAAGTATAGGTACTTATGTATTATTTTAATAAACTCACTCAGTATATAATTAACTTTGACCATAATAATGTACAAACCGTGTTCTAATAAAATATAAAATGATAACATAGCAAATTCTTGCTATAGTAAAATATAACAGTACTTCTGGTAAAATTAATTAGTTACTTATCTGCCTACTTGAAAACAAATACAATAAAAAATTAAATTAATAAGTCTTTAAATTAGTCCATAATCAGTCTTTTTAATGTAACTATGTAAACACACTATGAAATAATAAATTGTACCTCACAGTATAGGTTATTTTAATAAACTTATCAATACCTATGATGTACAACAAAACATTCAATAGTATCTAATTTGAAAGAATACAATATTTTAATTAAGTGTGTGCTGCTAAATACTTATTGAATGTCTTAAATGGCTAATAAAACAATAAATATAAATTCAAAAACAGATTATTATTTTTCATTATAAATATTGGTATCAGATAATTAATAAACATAATATCACATTTTACAGGTACAATATTGTTCTATCGTATGACGGACCATTTGTATTTTACTTGAACCTAATTTCTCACTAAAACGAGTACAAAAAAGCTCTTTTAAATAATCAAAATACACTTTTTTCATTTACCTCCAATGGCCCAACGTCTAGTATAGCTTTAAAAAGTTATTTGAAAGAAAATTGGGAAAAGGTCCACGATATCTAAAAATCTTTCATCAAGGGTCCAAATTTAAGATCCAATGATATATACTGCTTTATAAAAGTTTTTTTTCAAAAGTTCATTATTAAAATGTACCTATATACTATTTAAGCTTTAAAATTAATATTATAATAATGTAATGTAATGTAATGTTATTATGTAATGTAATTTTGATAATAAGTCTGTAAGTATAATACTAATTAGGTATGAGATATTTCTTGAGGTGCCATAAGCAAAACAAGGGGTATGAGATGTTTATCATGTTTGTAAATATATACATTTATATCTTGTAAGTCACTTGTATAAGTTACGATGTCGGTAGGTGTGTACGCATACTTATTACCTATTTCTCGATTTGACACATTCTATTTGGTGACCGTGCAGTATGTTGCAGTACGAGTACCCATAATTTACTAATGCTCAGGAATATCGAGTGCATTTGCGAAAAAACGAACGTCAACTAGTGCAAATAATTCAGAAACTTTGTTGTCATAATAAGACCGTCAAACGCCATTTCGTTGGAGGTAAGTAGACTGTGGAGACAATATCAATAATCTAAAATGTCATCGTATACACGTTCAGTTACCAGTATAATATATAGGTACGTATGTACAGTACAAGACATGTATAATATTGTACATGTTACATGTGGGTATATATTTTATACACCCATCTTGTAGGTATAGGCAATTCAGAACATGATCGGAACATGGAAAAAACCGCGCCCGATCGTGAAGAATCAAGTGATTTGGATAAATATATAATCGTTGACGTCTCCCAGGCGTTGGGCGTCGAAATTGTAACAGTGTCACAGTGATGGAGTTAGATGGGGGAGATTCGCGATTTAAAATGATTATTATTTTATTAGGTCGACGACGAAAACGGTGACAGTGTGCTGCGTATCGTAATATATATATGTCATTCGGGCATAATCAAGCCGGAAAAATCCTACGCGCTTAAAAAAAATAATCGTTTAAAATCTTCTGAAACTGATAATACGATACACCCACCAAACAGATTATACATCATGGTCATATTATAAATATGGTATCAGCTATAACGACCACCGGTGCTACTGCGGGGGTGGGTATGATGCCGTGCCGTTGGGTATTCGGCATTTTTCCAAGGGATTATCACAACTCACAATCGCTCACAAAAAACTGACTTGTCTATAATAATCATATTATTATTTGATATTTTAAAATAAATTATAAATTTTAAGATTCAATTAAAATTTCACATCATTCAATGTGAATAACACACGTTGTTTTATAGAATATTGATGGAGTCTTATATAGGTACCTGCAGCTAAAGTATAAACTAAAAACTAAAGAAAATGAAAACAATAAATAGTGGTGTGGGTGTGGTATAGTGATGTGATACAAGGGGTAGGTTGTCCCATTCAATCGGATACATAGATGCGATTGATATAATATATCACAATATATAGTAGGTATATTGGTGAACCACTGTGGCAGTAAATTAATTTAATAATACCAAAACCATACTTGTGGTCTGCGTGGGCTGACACCCTCGATAAACGCGCCGTCACAGCGGTCGCTTCTGTGCGCGGAGACTATTGACGCTGCCGCCGTCTTGGGAGTCGTCCTCGGCGTGTATGCGCGTATATCATATAGTATAAACATTAAACAATATATTATAATACTGTAAAAGGTTTTGGTATATAATAATATTGTATGATAATACGAGAAACCTCGGGATTTTCGTGTTTCCTAGTACCACGCGGGCGAACTGTTATGGGATTGGTGAGAGCGGGGGAGGGGCGCCCAGTGCTATGTAAACGCGAAACGCGCGGGAGACTCAAACGCCGCCCGCGCCACGGAGACGACATACTACATTATAATATAAAAGGCCTCCACGACGCGAACGAATAATAAATATACATTGTAGGTAGGTCGGGTCAGGTGTATATTATATACAGGCGTATATATATATATATACACATACACGTAGGTATATTATAACATAATAATAAAGAGCGGATTGTCTTTGTCGCACGCTGCAGCACTGCTCCGGCCCTTGTCGGTGTTTATATATATATAGTATAATATATAATACGACACGACGCACGACGACGGACGACATAGTGTGCTGTTTTATATTATAGAGAACTTATTGCCTCCAGACGTCGGCGGCGGCGGCCTCGCCCTTGTCCGAGAAATTTATTCGTGGACGTTCATGTAGAAGGACTCAGAAAACAGCAGGACGAGAGATAATATACACGCACGCCGTGTGGCTGCAGCGTGGCGCGTACAAGGAGCACACCAGATAAATCGACAGATAGAACCATTAAATTTAAAACGCGGACAGCGGTGCCAGGACGCTATCGCAGGTGGTGGGTGAGGTGGTGGTGGTGGTGGTGGGGAGAGAGAAAATAATAAAAACCAGCCGACAACCGACCAAACGCCTCTTCCTTCTCCTCCAGCGCACATACACAATACGAATACGAATAATAATATTATAATCTCTTTTCGGTATCTCTCGGCTCTCTGCTCGCGAGCACCCGAGGAGCTGCGGGACGGACGTCGACGACGACGACGACGACGTCGAAACGGAGAGACTATATACCTATAGGTACTATATACCTCTCCGGAAGGCGCTATATTATATGGTTCCAAAACTGGTTATTTCATATTATATATAGGTATGTACATTTTCGTGAACATGTTAATACGCGTTGGCAGCGGCTAATATATATTATAATATAATATAATATATACGTTTTAATAATATAATACGATTTATACTCGGACGAGGAACCCCGCGAGCTGCGGTGAATATAATAATATAATATATGAAAAAAATAAATATATAAACTATAAACGAATAAATGTGACATTCACCCGATCCTTTAATTCCCATTAATTTACTGCCGGTGTACCTGTATGTGTACATTATAATACGCGGGACCGAGTCTCGATGACGTCCGTTTTTGATAATTGTGCGGTTTCGTGTCGTTTTGTACACAAATCGGTTCTTGCTTATTACCGTCTATGCCACCGTCGCCACCCGTCACCTCATGACCACCGTCGCCTTAATCCTTATACGCTGGTTTATTTTTTCATCTTCTATTATCCGAGTTACTGCGGACCGATGATACTACGATTTTTTCCCTCGAAAATGATACACACCGCAGATATATATTATTACGGATGTAATCTCGTTGAAATGTCACTGCGACGTCATATAATATTATTATTTATTAGGTATATTGAAATATATTATGTAAAGTTTTTACGCGTTTTTGTGTACCTATCTCAGTCATTGTCATATTATACTTTGATGTGTAACAATAAATTTCTTTTCGAGGATTATTACTCTGTTTGTTTCTTATACTTGATTCCAAGTTCCAACACACGCGTATTTGTGTACATCTATAACTACTTTAATTCACCCACATAATGAATTAAAAGTAATATTATGTGTATTGGTAATAGGTATTTATTTCATTATTTGTAATCACGTGTTCTCAGAAAATTCAATTCTACAGGACTCGAATAGCGTGCTTTAATGTTGAATCCTTGAATAATGTTGAACGAAATATGTGCATTATGAATAAACTATTTGAAAGTAAGCTATTGAGCAGTTCAAAAAAGTTATAACGACAAAATAGTCGAAACATTGTTCAGACATATATAGCTCTATTACTACATAATATTGTCTTCATGGTTTAGAGTTTATGATTTGTACCAATTTACCGGAAGTTCGTTGGTTAAAAGTCCAATAAGTATTATTGACGACTTTATGCTAAATTTAAAACCAAGATTTAAATTTGATAGAAAAATATTTTTAATATTATTATTATGAATCAAATCATTATTTTATTGATATTTATTTGATATAATATAAACTTTTTTAGCGTCGTATATTTAAATATTTAAGTATGGGGAACGATAACTATAAATGCAAATAAATAATGCCTATGATGCACACACATATTCTATTATAATACATATATACCTATAATAATAATGCAATATTTATTTTATTTGGCGGCGCGTAATCCGGCGTGATGTTCGATAATATAATATATAATAAATTGTTATTTACGACTCGTTCTCTCTCTCTCTCCCTGCTGCAGTACCTACCTATCACTCGAAATCCGTTTGGTTTTTTTTCCGTGTCGTTAATAATTGTTAAAATAGTTGTTGCCACGTCATCGTCAGTCAAAGGGATTCAACACCCTCTTGTATTGGTTTTCTCGCCACATCAATGCCCCGCGCGGCATAATAGAGACTTGCACTCTGACACAAACCATGCTGGTGGCTGCTGCATAGGGAACTACCTATATATTATTTTATAAATGGGCGCGCGAGTGTTAGAATTTAATCACGCATCGACGCTTTACAATAGAAGAAAACGAAAATTAACGTTTTGTATAGAATGTTATATATGTGTGTGACTACCGATGCTGCAGTAGTCGTGTGTACCTACTGCACGATCTTTAACAAACAGACAATAACAATCATAATTCCGCTGTACCATCGTCCGCACTCGAAATTCAAAATGACGTGTAGAATTTTCTTTCTTACACGTTATTAGCTAACCACGTCTGCGTGGACATAAGTGATGTGTGCTGTATAATATTTTACAAAAGGTACATAGATCCATTTGAGTGTAGTTCACACTCATAATTTCAAAAAGTTTAAACTTTTTTGAAAATATTTATTTTATCATTTCACAGGTGTCATATTCCTACCTCGCAAAATTTCGATCCACTACTTCACAAGGCAAAATTTTAAGTACTAAAAACCTATTAACTACTTGTTAGAAATCCGATTTGTACAGTACCTATCCAAATATACAGAAAAATATTAAAATGTAATATGCTCAAAAAAGTTAGAAATTTTCAAAATAATGACTGTAGACACTTCAATGGATCACACAGTATGAGCGTCAAGAAATCGACGTATATGTTTGTATAATGTATGCGTTTGAGATTAATTTATTATATTACATTGTTTATAGTAGATCGCAGACGTATTTGTAGAAAACTTATAATAATATTACGTTAATTATTAATCCACGGTCAAGTTATTCGTATTTACATTATTATGTAATCCTCAACATAATATTTCAAACAATTAATACATTTTCCAGTAAAATATTTTGTACACCAAAACGATCCGGCTGGTAATAAATTATGCTTTTTCGACGTAATCATTTTTCGTTGTTTTGTCGATGCATGGATTTCTGTTTTTTTCGCGTGTAATATTTTTTAGCACGTCCCAAGACTACACCGACCTCATTTATACTTACAATCTGCGCCTGCTCCTGCAGTTTTATCAATGTATCATCAACTTGGTCACTCCACGCGCGTGTACTTGCCTTTCAAAGACCCGCAAAATATTTTTAAAAAAAATCGCTGACGGTTCAGTAAATTTATGTTGTAAATTATATTATGTTCGATGACAATTCATACATACAGCTGATATAGTCTGGACGACGTAAAAAAAAATAAATTTTTTTTTTCTCATCGACATCTGAATAATTTCGTTTTGTGTAGGAAGCGCATTCGTTTATACAACTCGTCAATAAACGTGAAAATTTTCTTGCGGCGTGCACAATAAAATTACCTGACAAAGAGAACTGACTACTGATAAATAAATTATAAAGGTGTCACGCGCACCGCCGGCGCACCGACAGATGGATACTATTTTAGAATACAACAGAAATGCTTTTTTATTGGTTTTGACGTGTATTCACAAATACCCAGTGTCGACAAATAATTCCATTTAAATACCTATACTAACACGTCTTTATATAATATTATGTTTTAATCTAATCCTCGTTTTATCGTTGACGGCTTGCAATATAGTACCTATAGGTACGCTTATATTTTTTTCGACAAATATCATTATATAATTGTATATTATCTGTACGTGCCTGATGTTTTACGTCGTGAAGTCAAAGTTTATAGACATGTCACCCCGCTCAGCGAGTATATTATTATATCGTATTAAAGAAATAAACCTTCTAAACCTTTTTTAGTTACAAGAAACATAATATCACGCTTTAAAGTACATAATAATATTTAGTCTTTAAGCTTAACGGTTTTTTAACGAGTTTCGAAATAACCCACTACGCAGTTAAAAAAAATACATAGAAATTAATTCGTATACTCAAGAAATAAGAATTATAAAAATAATCATCATTCAACTCTTTTCAAATTGTGTTTAAAACACTTAGTTTAATATGCACAGCGGTCGTATATACTGTATAATAATAATAAGAGATTAATTTATTTTAGTCATAAAAAAAATTTTCGTGTACATAATATTTTATTTATATTTGTCCTATCGTCAAGATGTTGAGTAAAATATTATAGTAAATATACTGAATCACTGATCTTTTTTTAATTGTGAGTCATTTATTTATAAATTATACACCTTGACCTGATACGAAAATAAAATCATAGAACTAAAATGTTTTAAAATTTTTTTTGTTTGTTAATAAAGAAAAAATGTAAGTGTCAACTGATCTCAACTGTTTCACAACAGCAAAAACTGTGTTCACATTGTCTAGTTACATTATACGTACATACAAAAACCCAGACATAGTGTTGGCATAGACATACCTATAATAGAATAATGTCATAAATAGCTGTTCATGGGTGTAGTTGGCTACTATCTAAATTTTTTAACGTGTTGCTAGACAGTATTGGTGAGCTAGGAGTCTTGAATACTCAATTTGAAAATGTAAATATGAACTCCAAAATGTATCTTATTCGATTTGACAGTTGTCAGCTATTTTTTTTTGTGCTATAAAACTCTAAAACAAATTTAAAAAATCCACTTTAATATGTACCGACTAGTTTAAATTTTCAACAGATAGCCATAAAAAATGTATATTGTATAAAATAATCTGAAACCTAGACTATTATTCGTGTTTCATAATATGGTACACTTTATTACATTTTAAACCAAAAATTCAATAATACTTAATACAATATTATAAATCTTGATTTTCTGAACAATTTATTATACCTACATGCTTAGTGATTACTGATTAGGAACTTATTGATCATAAGCTGGGTATTTTCAAAAACTAATATTTACCGGAAGTCCACCAAAAAGTAACTTTATCAGATTATATTTTCCAGACCAAAGATTCCAAAATATGTATTGTATTTTTTTTTTGTATCGGATATTGTTCTTTTCATGTCCACGAGGTATTCGAAAACTATTGAACCGTACATTTCAATACAAAAGTACCTACCTACCTACTTTAACAACAACAAAAACATCTATTCTTTATATTATTTTTGGTTTTTTTGATTAATATGCTTCAAATCTTTATATAATTTGGTCTTAAAAGGTCCTCGGCTCAAATTTCACATTAGGTTATCTACCTTATAACAAACAGCCACATTGGATATTATTTTATATATATTTATAATATATTAATACTAGCTGAATAACCCGGCGATGCCCGGGAAAAAAAATTGTGATTAATTAACTCCTTTTAGGTGTAATTTAATGTGGAAACAAAATCATATTATGTTTCAATTTTTAGTCACCCCGCATGGCGTTGCCCGTGAGACATGCTTATGGTTATGCAAACAATATATTATCAGGTAGGCAATCTACTTGCAGTAGATTGCGGACACAGCGAGGAGGGTGATCAAATACAATCTACATTAGTATAGATTTGTAGTTGAAAAATATATTTATACGGTATTACGGTGTACCTAAAATAGTATTGAAGTCATAATTGATTATCCCGGATTTTTATAGTATTTCTATATTAATATATTTTGAGGGTTATTTTATTTTTTTATTTTTTCGGATAAATCAGCGTTCTTGTACCTAACGGCTAACTTTGTGAAATAATTCAACGTATATAGCTGATGAGCAACCGCAAGTTATAATAATAATAATGCTAATTTCTGCTATCACTATTATAACCTGCAACCAAAGGCAACCATTAATAAACAAAAAAAGTTTCAATTTCCACCTCGAATCTTAAGATCCATGATTGACCACTTCTTTGAAATGCGAATATCAGAAAATCTTTTCTTATTGCACATCTAGATAATTAGAAGAACCACTATTCCAAACATCAAGTTTGTATGTTTTGTAGGTACTTAAACCAATGTAGTATATTTAAATTAGATAAAGCTTGATAGATGGCGCCACTATTGTATTCTTACAACCCCTTATTTCCTCCTTTAGGGGTGAATTCCCAAAAATCCTTTCTTAGCGGACGCTTACGTCATAATAGCTATCTGTATGCCAAATTTCAGCCAGATCCGTCCAGTGGTTCCGGCTAGGCGATGATGAATCACCCAGGACAAGTCTTTTTATATATTAATATGTGTAATGTACTAATGTATTTTATTAAAACATTTTATTCTAAATCTAAATTGTTTTTATTCATAATATTACATAATACATTCTAATAACGTTGTATACCTAACTATGAGATCGTTGCTTGAAGTAAGAATAAAAATAAAATAATAAAATATGTTAACGTCACAGTATATACCTACCTAGTAATTTTTATATTACCTATAAATGGTTATAATCGATATTACTATTTATAGGTATATTAAAATAAAAATAAAACGTGTAATGTAAAATTATGATATTGATATGTTACCTACATGGTTTAAATAAGAATATTGCAGCCCTCAGGATATCGGAAAAAAATGGTATCGGTCAATCTTTAATAAAATTACATGAGTATACCTAATACTGCTGGAGCCATCAGTCGTAGGGAACAACTACATCCTATATCAAATCTAAGCTAAGTACTTTACTTAACCCTTTACCCATGTAGGTATTGTACCAGTGACGTAATTTTGTCATATTTGTGGGAGTGAGGGTGGTTGAAAAATTTAGCCTCCACCAATAAAAAAGACCTGTCAGTATAGCCATTTTGATCCGTATAATATAAATACATGTATAAATGCATAGTAAACAATTACATACTTTTAATAGAGTTATGTAGATTCGTGGAATAATTTGCCTACACGTAAAATAATCAAAATAACTTCAAAAGGTGATAAATTTGAAACTAAGTCCGACTGGCAAATTCTGATTGAATTATTGTTCTTAACTCAATGAAATACACGGGTTTCCGGAAAAAATTTCAAAAAATCACTTGGGAGCTAAACTGCACTGTTATGCTGTATATCAATATATATTTCCCCAATAGCGATTAGTGTTTATTACGAAGTAATATTATCTTAGTTGTATGCGTACACTGTACGCAACTAGCATAAGGGATTCAGGTTTTTATGTATTATTTCTATAAAATATACTATAGTAACTAATAACTATAAATAATAATATTTATGGTTAAATATAAGTACTTAAATATGGTTTGTCAGTTTTAAAAAAAAAGTCATGGGGGGCGAGGGGTGTAAGACACCCAAATCACCCCTTACTTACGCCACTGCACTGTGTCAACATATATTTATATACGTCCATAACCTATTTTTATGTACCTATACAGCCTTTTTTAATTATTTCCTAATCAATAAGACATTTCAATCTTCAAATACCTGTCTTTTTTTACACTTTTGCGACGTCCTTCTAATTTCTAATTTTCTGAAGTACTGAATATATACTATATATATAATACATAATATTATAATAGCGGTGTCCTCGCGTGCAAAGTCCCGAAACGATCGCACATTGGTCATGCTTTTTCGTCATGCGACGAATTATTTAGCACTCTTTACTTTAATAACACTGCAAACACGCGGGCCAGTAGTCATACAATATATTATTATCATATTATTGACGAAAATACGTGCGCACACACAAAATAATAAACGCATATTACAACAATAATGATAATACAAGATATTATAATGCGTTAGACGGACTAGGGCGCGTGCGGCAGTGTGTTTGCGCAACGAAAACGCGGTAAATCCATTCGGGACGGGATTTAAAGGCGTAAAAAATAAACATTCCGTTCGAAATCCGCGACGGCATTTCTCGCATAGGTATAATATTATATTATATTATACACTCGTATTATATTATTTTCGTCGCGGCACCCGAGTCTCCCATAGCGCGCGCGGGGTACCCTGAGAGTCGACCTACGTATAATAATATAATATACAATTCTATATACAGGTGCTATCGAACGCACAATATATGACGCCATACAGATGATATATATATATATATATATATATAATATATATGCGAAGCAGGTGCGTCGGCGAGAGTAGAGGGCGAGACGATTGTTAGCGAAAAAAAAAATAAAAACCGTAAAACTCAAAAATGTATTATACATATAATATATAATAATATACAACACGCATAATGTGAGCGCGGTATACGAAGTACATATATCCAACAGGGACGACGACGACGTGATGGCCGCACAATGACCGCCGCCGCGACATAGGTGCGTATTATATTTATTATAATATTATATTATATGCGTTGTCGTAACCGATATAATACGTGAGCATTATATTATACGTATAAATGTCCCGAAAACGTACGCCGGCTACAATGGGTGAGTATACGAATATGTTCATAGTAATAACCGATCTACCGGCAAAAGGTGGACATTTACACGGAATTACGTGGAATCGGAATACTGTCCCGCGACTTGTTATGTCGCTGCCGACGTCAAGATTTATATACAATCATAAGATCATAATACATAGTTATTGTATTGCGTGTGGCGATCGTCGATAGAAATCGTTATTAGGTATAATATATTGTTGGATATTTTATTATATTATTATTATTATTATTATTATGGAGCACGTACGATTTATGCGTACCCTGGCTATCTCTGTCTCTCATTCCAGATGGACGATGCGGGTATACAGGGTGATTTGTATTCACTCGTTTTTCAAATTTTTCCCTATCATAAAATGCACGCCTACTTGCAGGCTTACAACACATCAACTGTGAAAATGTAAAAACAAGTTTAGGAGTGAATTGAGTATTTTTAGAAGCGGCTTCGTAAGTTCCAACTCCCGATCTTCGCATTTGCATACTATAATATATGTAACGTATCTGATACACAAAATAACATAATAAAGATGTTTTCAGGCATCGTGAAGCATTGCAGGCGAGGGGTGCGCTCGAGTATTACAATATCATATTTTCGTGGGTCAGTCGATTTCACGGTTTGTCGTCGGCGTCAGCATATAATTATCACGCGTGGACGATCCGTCCGTCAAGTCGAGACGACATATTTTTAACAAAAATAATATAAAAAATTATCCCTCTAGAGTACAGAAGACTGTATACAGGATACGACGAGCGCTCCGTATTTCACCACGAGCCTTACCCCATGCGTTTGTCGTACTGGATTCGTTTTTATTTATTTTTTCATTTTTGACGAGTTGACAAGAAGTTTTTTTGTAAAAAAACCTTAGATACTCTTTTGACGTTTCGAAACAATAATAATCATCGCGTGAACGACCGAACCGAGTATTACATTGTATAATGTATTATATTATAATAATATTATATACACGTATTCTATTGTGCGTAAAGCGCGACCGCTTGTCAAGCTGACTCATCACGTTGCACTATGTATGTGTCTATACATACAGACGGGTAACTGGCCCTTTAAAAGAAATAAAAACGTTTTTCATCTTCACCTCGCATAGTCGCATACCTTCGACGAGCTTGGTCGCTTAGATAGCCCTCTTCCCCCCTCCCAAAAAAAAAAAGAAAGAAAGAGACTGATTGTTACTGACTCCTGTACTAACCCAATTTACACGTTATAATACAATTTGTAAGTGAAAACTGTAGGTCCCTAGATTTTCAAATTATAAATAGGTATATAGTAGGTACATATACCGGTTACAAAAAAAATCAAAAGTTTACCTGTATACAATATGGTCACGATTTTCACATAATTTATGATAAATTAACTTTCCACTGACGATGGCGTGTTGACGCGTTTATTAATAATAATCAAACAAAAACAAATTGAATAGGTAACACACCAAAACATTTATTTGTGTAAACTATAATAGGATTTGCAGTTTAACAATATTATAATCTAGGTATAAATTTTTTTTCAACTAACGTTCATTCGAACGGCTGCAACCCGATTCGATGAGATCTTCGAACTTTTTTTTTTGGATTGATACCCATACCGAACACAACAAAATAAGAGTTGGACGAATCGCTTCGTCCGTTCCCACGCCACGTTGAGCGGCGCTTGGGATTAACCGTGACGGTTACCGTGTCTGTCGCATCACACCTGCGGATTACAGGCTCCTGCAGCAAACTCGCGTGCTCGGCTGTTTTCAAACTCAGACGTTTCGATTGAAACTTGCACCGTACTCTATATCGACCGAAATAAGTCACACTGCGATGTTAGGCATGGAGGGGTCTCGGTGGATTCACGAGAGCACGGCTTGACCGCTGCAAGACGTTCACTTAGCCCGGTCGAACCCGCAGCGGCGTCTCAATCCTGACTTCGGTAGAAACAGAAGCTGTTCATTAATTGTTGCCGTGTTAACCAACGAAATGTAATAACGGAACTTTGAATGGGCATTATTTTCTACGATCATTTTTTTTTTTATCAAACTTAAGCATAATTTACTGGTAAGTAAGGAGTAAGGACGATCAGCAAACACGACGATATTATATTCTATGGTTGGATCCGATATCGACTATGGAAATACTCTAATAATGAATCGTATTGTTTTTACTTGAGAAAATAATTTCTTCAAATAACGTTTACTGAATTATGTAGATTAGAATGATAACTAATGAAGGATTTAATACTTCAATTAAAATACATATTTTTGGAAAGGCTAGTTTTAATATTGGAGGGCATAAGTCCCTCCAAGTCCCCCCCTCCAAAAAAAATGTAAGAACTTAGTAGTGAAATCATATAGATACTAACCACTATTACTTGAATAATACGTGTACTATACAGTCGATACACGATAACTCGAAGTTGAAGGAAGATAAAAAATCGAGTGATCAAGTTTTTCGAATTATCACGACTCGCCTGTTATAGTACCTATAGTATACTATAAACCCGAGTCGTATTGAGCCCGAAATCATATGTTCCTGAATAGCCTGGTATATTTAAAAACAGACCGTTTGCATTCCCCTATAAGCTCTAACGAAATTGTGTACGGGGTAAAATAGTAGATACCTAACATAATTTACCAGTTATAGCGACCAGCGAGTTTTGAGATTTGTGCCTAGCGAAGTCGTCAATCCATAGACATACAGTGTAAACTCTACACGCACTATAGTGCATCATACTAGGTACTAACCACGTAAATTTTTTTTGTCCATTATGCAACTCTATCATAAGTTTTTTCGATAAATCGCTTAAACACTAACCCTGACTAACACCGATACGCATACACAGTGCGTACCTGCCGCAATGGCACGTCTGAAACTTGACTAGCTGACTCGCGTACCTAAATAACATAATTACTGGGATAGGTATAATATAATAAAATACATATTTCCAAGAATCATGATGATGACCAAGACCAGTGCCTAATATACAACAACTCACAAAATAACAATGATCATATATTATATAATGAAGAAATATAAAATAATATTGTGTATCTATTGGTAAATTTTCAAACAGAACCGACACCGCTGGACAACATGAGTACCTAAACAGAATACACATAATATTATAAAATGTATATTATAGCTGGTAGGTACCGGTACCTCTGTATATACGAGAATGACGACGCACCTACAACTTACCCGAGGCACACGCACTTATAATATGTTATAGTAAATATATATTATATTATATTATTATATTATTATTATTATTTCAGTCGTGAAGTGCGTGCGGAATGCGTTTCGCTCGTTCAGAGTGCCGACCGATATGTGCAGCGTATAATTTAAAGTGTGTTTGTATAATATTATAATAATATACTAAATACTTGCGCGTTACTAGCCATATATGTACATATTATATTGTATATAATATATCGACCGTCGGTGCACCTTCCGACATACGCGCGTCTTAAACATAATATAATATAATATAATATATTTATACGTGTCAAACGCTCGGGGGATATAATTGATAAGTGCAGCACATATGTATAGTACCTATTATTATTATTATATATATAAACTATATAGTGTAAAATTACCTATACGTACAACGGAAGAGTGACGTGCGGCGGCGGCGATGCTCGTTAATTTACGAAAAGAAATAATCGTACAACACACGCACACACCGCGGAGTCAATTAATCATGTTTCGCGCTGACACGCGGTTCTCTACGCTCTCGCTGTATATAATATACCTCTAATAGTAATAATAATAATAATAATATAATAACTGTACGATAATGATAATACGAGTAAGTCCGAGGCTGCGCGGCCGTGTAAAAACCCGCACACGCAAAGACGTTTTCATCGACGGAGAAATTTTTTATTTTTTGTTATTTTTTATTTTTTAATGGGTTCATTAGCGAAGGACCAGCGGCGGCGGCGACGGCGGCGGCGGTGGCAGTACCTGCGAAAGAAAAAAAAAACAACCGATCACAAAGAGTTCGTAAATTATAATAATGTACACACATATTATATTATATTATTACGTGCGTACGAACGTTAAGACCGCGGCGTATAATCAAGGGCACCCAGGATTTTTTTTTGCGGGGAGAGAGGGCAAATAAAATTATTTTCAAATATCAATAGTTTTTATTTTTAAATATTTACAGAGATCTGAAAGCGATAATGCACGATCTTTTACTCGCTAATTTTATTTCAATTTCGATATTTGATAATTTTTTTTATATCATAATTTATTTATTTAAAATCATTATAATAATATAATAATAATATTGTTAAGTAGATATCTTATAAAATTAACAATATAATTTATTATCAAAATGTTAAGGGCCAACCGTTTGGAAGGGATGGGGAGGGGTGGATTATAAAAGTTGTTTTTTCCCCCCATCCACTACCGAGCGAGCTCTATATTAGAACTATTTGGAAAAATTGCAATGTAGGTGTGTTTACATTTTTGTCTTCTTATAATAATTATTAATGTATTTTTTTATAAAAACAATTATATGGGACACATTATATGAATCCCTTTCCACGATCATATTCCACGAATATTGGAATTTTCGAATTGTGCACAATCGTTCCCAGAGATATCAGAAAAAAGTAAAAATGGATCATTTTTCAAGCTTGCAGTGCATTTTCCTTCTATGATTTTCAAACATGTGACCTTCAAACAGGTGACTGAAGTCCTCTTTTCCCTATTAGATTGCTAAAGTAATGAAAATATGATTGTTGTGTCCGTAATAAATTATCATTAGTGTGCGTGCACTGTGTACATCAGTCATCATAAAGTGGTCATCAAGAAATTTTGATTATACATTTTCTCAACGCATTAGGAAAAACTTAACAAGACATAACTATATTATACTCTATCACTCTATCAAATCGTTTTTCTAGTAACTTTTTAGGTTACTTGAATACATTTTTTAAAATGTCCAACCGGTGATATTAAGATATGTAAGATTGTTATTACGTTTAGTTGCTACGGTAACCGAACAATCAGAAAAAAAAATTATGTATTTAACCAAATAATATATGATACATCACGTTAAAAATTATTTTACAGTTTAAGCTTTTTATTTTTATTATTTTATTTAAAATCATTTAATTATTACTTTTAATAATACTACATTGGCATGTTCAAATCCTATAATATCCATAATACTAAAGAACTGAAATTACATTCCAAATAGAAGCTAAAATAATTGTTTATTATTCATTTAGCTTACGATACTTCTTACGTGAGCACAAATGGCATTAACAACACTTCTGATATCCGTTCTAAAAATCCCAAACTATCCAACACCTACACTATGTAGTATGTACCTACATTAACTATTAATGATTTTTCTTTACATAGCAAACGCTATTATTACTGCAACCGTTGGATTAGTTTATTCATTAAATGTCCTTTATTTTCTTTTTTTTATCTATTATTGAAGATGGAATCACAAATGCATATGTATCGTGTGAAGATAATAAAGTTTCCAAACACAGAATTTACTTAATACATGTCTAAATCATACCTACATTATATTATTATATAATAGTTGCATACACCGCAGTTCGCGTTGTAGAGTATTATATTTTAGTTTCCATGAAAAATGTATTTATATACCTAAGGAATAAGTAATATGAGCCTCATTGTATTTTCAAAGTTAATTAATGATTATAAGTTCCTAATTTTATTACGATTTGTTATGTTTATTACACGTAGGTAAATGTTATTTAATCATATGTACATTATAGGTACCATTTATACCCATAACAATAATAGTGTTATATTCTATGTAGGTACATCGTAAACTATAAGTATAAGACAATAATTGAACCGATCTAATTTAATTGAAATATTTTCTGGCGCAATAACAGCTATTAACTTGTTAGTAACTAGGTATAATATATATTATACACCTGTACAGCGGTGATCAAATGGGGGTGATGAGGCCATGAAGGGCATCCTCTCCATGACCATCATTTTTTAAATATTCATTATCTTATTACGATAAGAGTAATATTTTGATAATCAAATAGAGCAAGTTAAAAATCGGCTTTGTCCCCCCTATGATGGGGGGCATCGTGACAAAATCATTTGACCGATACTGCACTAGCATGTATATTGTTTCTGTCTTACAAAAACATAAATCATTTCAAACTTAAGCAAATCAATTTTGTGTTGTAACTTCTGCGAGCTTAAATATTAAAGTGAATTTACTATTGACCTATATTATCAAACATAAAAGTTAGAACATTATCTGTATTCTCTCGTTGGTTTTTCACGATACATTAATTTGTCATGAGTCGTGAGTATACGTAAAGTATAAAATATGAAAATGCTCATAACACACTAAAGAATTAAAATATCGTAAAAAACCACCAAGATAACACGGATAATGTTCTTATCTTTAAGTTCGATCGTCCTCATATTATAGATCAACATACTCTTTAATATTATTAAAAATAACGACACAAAATCTATTGAACAAAAATTGAAAAATTTGGTATGTTGTATGTTTGTAAGACAGAGACAACACATGCGCGGGTGTGGCGTCGTCTTAATAAATTATTAAAATTTTATTCCAAACATTAATTATTGTAAGGTCACGCTGTTTGGCTTAGGAGTTATAATAATAGACACGTGCCCAGGGCGCCCACAATTATAAAATCGATTCAGCCATTCAGATATCAGAATAAACTGAGACATGATATTATTTTAATTTTATTAAGGCGTTAATTAAGCTGCTTCATGGCACAAACAACTAAATCCGTCTATCGGTTGGTAAAAATATCAACCATTGCATAATCTTGCCACACAAACATTAAGACGTAAAAAGTATATTACTGTAATACTATGTACGTAGTTCACGGTTTTGTCCTCAATTTTTTTTACAGAATTAGAATGAGACCAGCCAAAGTCAAACAGTTTTTTTCACAGCCAAAAGCCTAAAAATTATATTTTTTTTTTTACCAACTATTACTGCCTTAAAAATAAAAACTACTTACGTGATAATGGTGATTTTCGTTCAGATGATATTCAAAAACAGTTTAAGAAACTATTAAATATATGTTACCACCTATATATTTTAACGTTTTAAAGGCAAAAAAATATTTTTCTCGTGCAAAAACTTTTAGTAAAACGTAAAATGAAATATATTTTTACTGTGTGTGTGTGTGTGTGTGTGTGTGTGTGTATTTTTGAGTGGTGAAATCAACCCTCTCTCCAATTGTTAAAAAACATTTTTACTAATATGTAGTAATTTTTAGCTTGTTACATATTACTTGTTTATTTTGATTACAATTTATAATCCCACCCTTGAACACCCCCGACGAAGGGAGCCAGCCAAAACTGCATGCGTTCCGGGTATATATATGACATAACACTGGTTCAAAGCCAGCGACTGTAACGTGCTGCGTTTATTATTGCGTTATAACGATATATTATATAGGTGTACCCAAAATATGACATAGCCCTCGTCCACCCTCGAAAAAGAAATCTTTTAATTTTTATATTATATTTAATTTATTATATATACGACGTGCACGTCTCCGTGGCGTGATTTATACATGTTATGCGTTTTATATAGGCATATAAAAATATATTATTATACAATATACGCATATAACCAACGCTCCAACATCGCCACTATATCGCAATGACGCGTGTATATATAATATACAATATATATACTGTGGCATCATCACAGTCGTTAATAATAATAATCAAAGTTGGGATTTATAGCACTTATAATTGCATAAATAACCTTATGTAATATCGCTAAATACGCATTACAAACAACAATTTATTCAAAAATAGTAGGTATGATATTAACTTGGAGAACTTTTTAAGTTAATTTTGAATAGTGTTGATAATTGTTACGTATTATTAGCTATACCTCCAATAACAACAATACATATCCTCGTCCATCAACTGCATAGACGTATTGTATTTATACCAATTTAGTTTAGAATTTTAAATCTCTTTAGATCTCTGATTTTATTATTAATAAGCATACATACTTACGTATATTTTGTATTATAATACTTAATTATTAGGTGCTATAAAATGAAAAAAATGTTATGAAGAAATCAAAAGAATCTATAATCTAGATATATGAATACCGCCTATAAAATATTTTTAAATTTTTTCGCCGGAGGCAAGTGTCCCTTTTAAATAAGCTTCTGGCATAGACAAAACAAAACCCACGTCATTATAAAATCAATACATCCATTGTTTCATTCGGAAACTAAAATACTTCACCTGCAAGTGTAAGAAGAGAGATGCAGTATAATACGAATCGAGACACAACAAATCGTTGTTAAAATATTATAGTTTAATATATTTTAACTACGCATATTATACATCAATAATAATGATTCTTGGAAAAATAAAAAGACCCGAAATTCTAACGCTTGTTGATTAGTTCGTTGCGAACCCGTACTCGCTGCCTTGTAATAAGCGTCGTCATCTGGGTGATGTTTGAATTTTTCGAATAAACTTATTTTGAATTGCACTTCGATTTCATTTGCAATTTAAAGTCTAACCGAAAAAAACACCAGCACAAAAATGGCCACCATTAACGAATTAGTCACAGAAATAATCGAAAATATAATAAATAAGAGCGTTGATACTTGCAGAATCGCAAGTATGGACGAAGAAAAACTCACGAACGAAAAAAAAGAACTATATACGACGAACGACGACGAAGAAGACGACGAAGTTATTGGTGACATAGTCGCGAAACTACTGGATGCAGTTTGCATCACCGAGGGCGGCGGCGGTGACGTCACGGCTGTATTGCAGGATTCCTCCGATCAGACGCCCGGGACAACCGGGCAGGGTGACGAAGTACCAGCCGTGGCCGAACACCTGGAGGTGTACAAGGCGGACAATCCATCTGGGGTAAATGAAGAAGAGAGGGACGGTAAGACGCTGGACAGGATCAAGGACCCGGTAGCAACGCAGACAACGAGAAAATCTTCACGCGGGCGGACAAGACGCTTTCTAGCCGCCGCTTGGAGAGGCGCCAAGCGCCTGTTGTTGTGCGGTTGCTGCCGAAGAAAATAAAAGCCGCAGCGTATCCTACCCCCCTACCACCAGTTTGAAGAACACCAAGACAAGACGGTGGAGACGTGGGGAGTGGTACGGGAAAGAGCACTTTACGGTGTCCTGCGGTAAGTCACCCTATACGTACTTCGCGGCCACACGCGGAACGACGAGATCACCCACACGCGAGACCGTCTGACGGCTCTGCGCGGGCCCGGCTGCTACTGTCGTCGCAAGTGATGGACGGCGGCGGCGGCTAGCCGTACCGTCTCGCGCAACGATACCGCTCCGACGGTACCACGACGATGGCAGGGTGCAAGAAGACGACTCGTAACGGTGGCGGGGACTGTAAAACACAGCGGGTAAGCGATGGAACTGAGCTAGGAACACGAGGACGTCAGCATCGCCGGACTCGAGGAAACAGATAACGTTTCACAGGGTACGGCGGTGCGCGACTCTAGGACGGCCACTGGACGGTGACGCGGTCGAGTCAGGGCGAAAGCCACGTGGAGAGTATCAGGACCGTTGCGGCGCGGTCCGCCGATTCTCTCCAGTTTTCGCCCATGTGGCCGGTCGAGTCACGTCTCCGGTGGCCGCTGGTTCCGTGGCGCCAATTCGCTAGCTCAGTGTTTTAGTTCACCTCCGCCGTGGTCGTCACACACCAGTCGTTTTCAGAACTTGAGCACCGTCGACGCGCACTAGCCGCTCGCCGTCCACCCGTCTCGTCGCTCCCGTGACGCCGTCGCGGTCGGGGCAAACGCGCGGGTGACCGCACTAGTCCGCCCGCGAGAACGTGTAGTGGTGACCAGCAGCCTTATTGCTTTACGCAAGCACCTTGCCATTCCGTACCACTGCCTACTGCTTATTGTGTCTTGACTTGGTGTTTTTTTTTCTTTAATTATAATTATTGTTTTTAAAATTATTCAAAATCCAAAGGCCACTTTGAGCCCATTCATTAATCATTTCCAAATTGTTTTCAATAGTTCAACTATTACATATTATTATGTTATACAGTTAAATTTGTTCAATATACACAATACAAATTTCGGTACAAAAAAAAAATATATTGTTTCTTTTTTTACGTATTATAGAGTGTATATTTATTTATTTCAACAGAATAATGGACTCTACTGAACATGACCCGGTGAGGGCCAATGCAAAGTTAACTACTAACAATGTTTTTGTAACTCACCAAATATCAATAAAATATTATAATACTGATAGCCGATAGGTATTTTTTGTCAGGTGAATGTATAATAATTAATAAATAACTTAGACACTTAAGGTCACTTAAGACTATTACGTATATCATACATTTTATACCGTACTCAATGGCATTTTAAAAATAATAATAGTTTTTACTCTTGATCCCACAAAGTAAGAACTATAGTTCCTACCAGAAAAGATGTTGATGTAAATTATCAAAGCATTTTTACTGACCAAAAAGACACAACGAAAAAAGAAGCGGGTGAGTATATGTCGGTCTGCTGTACAGTTAGTTAAGTGGATCATTATAAATAATGGTGTTAAATTTGAACTAAATGATATAAAATCGTTATATACGAAAAGATTCTGAGCGAAGACCGTCTGAAAGCCTATAATATTACTAAGTAAGTATATACTATGATATGACTATGATTAAAGTAATTAATTTTAATATTATTAGTATCTACTACAGTAGGTTAAATTCATTTTTGCCAAAAGCTGTCATTATATGTAAAAAATATAATCATATAGATGCTATAAAAGTTTCATATACCCACGAATAATATTTTTAAATTACAACAAAATAAACAAAATCATTATTCTTTGTTTTATAATACCTAGGTGTGTATTTCGGCCAAATTTGAATTTAAAATGTCTGTAAAAAATAATTGAGTGTTTATATATTTTTTAAATTTTTGGATTACAGTACCTATGAACTGTTTATGAGAATCTTTGTTTTAACCTTTCAATCCTTAAACTATAAAAATTGAAAATTTTATAATTGTTTAACTACAATAATAGATCATTTTCGATATTTTGATCAATTTTGTCAATATTTGAACTTTAAATACAAAAAAAAAAATTGTGCCTATATATTCCACCTATATAAATAAGGACCACCCTAATATACATGTATCATGTATGATATATAATAATGTGTTCCTGTTTCGGTGACTTCCGTTTTCACCCCCTAGTGATGCAGTGACAAATACGCGGTTTCCGCGCGAATCCCGTCTGTTGGGTAAGCAATACGCCATACGTGCGTCCTAGCCTCGCCCCTTTGTCCACGATGATTGTCTCGATCAACTCGTGCTCTTCACCCTCTGCGAAGCCGACGTAACCCAAAACCATTTAAATTCGATTGCAATGTGGTGATGGAAACAAAAATATTAAAAATGATTGGTAAATTATCGTTGATAACTTAGTTTATACCTATATAAAGAAACCAGAGTTAAATTATAATAAATATTATGATCTAATGATAAAATATTTTAAATTATTTTGATATTAAATAAATGTACATAAAATATTGTTTAAACTTTAATAAAAGATTTTGTATGAAATTTTGAAATTTGAATTTTCGGGTTTTGACAAATTTTGTACGTTTTTAAACATTAATCTTCTGAATAACTTAATGATGTTTTAAAAATAACTTGTTGAGTTATTTAATATTTACAAGAAAATACAACCATTAAGTTACTCAAACAAGCTAAACGCTATAATCAAAGTAATAACAAAATAGTTAAAAGGTACTAACAAAAGTAACTTCTAACTTTCTAACTATGGTTAGTGCCCAGTAAGTCTTCCTTCTCACCACTCAAAGAGGGGATGAGGTCTGCACCCCAAAATATGTGTTCAGTGGGAGTAAAAACAAAATTGCATGTAATTGTAAGTATAGTAAGTAGATACATCTATACCTATGGGCGCTGTACAAAAATTACCACGATTGAAAGCGATCACTTTGAAACGCCATTTAAACCAAGTTAAGATTAAGAATTGGACACACTTGGCTTACACATCGTCACCTCATGAGACGAGAAGCTCCAGACCTATGTACAACCTGTGGGGAAGCTGTAACTGTCAAACATATCCTCCTATACTGTCGAAACTACGCAGACGCCAGAACAGCCTTAAACATACCTGAGAGCATCTATGTGAAACACTTGGACCTGATCACGAAAACACTATCAAAATCATAAAGTTTCTCAAAATAACCAAATTGTATAACCTTATCTGACATTTTTATTTTTATTTATATTTTCTTATTATTATCTTTCCCTCACTACCTATGTTATACTTATATAATCTTATATAACCTTATATATTTTATAAATCATTTATACTGTACTTAATATTTATAATGTTATTTAGAACCTAATTTAATATTTACATTGTACAATAAGCCAATAACCTTAGCTGTTGCGGCTTTAACTCAATAATAAAAAAAAAACCAAGTTAAAAACTTTATGCAAATTTGACCGTAGAAAATAACAATATAACGTAGAACTTTGACGGGACAATTTTTAAACAAATTTTTAACAAAAAATAACTGAAAACTTGATTTCGTTAAATGTCTTAATTTTTCAATTTGATATTCTTCTAAAATTAAAACTTTATCATACCATTCTATAGATGGTTTCTGTTGTATAGAACGTGAAGTTGCGGTGTTATGCGCTTGATACATGAAACATGGGTGTATACCATCGTGTTAATTCTAGCAGTCGCTATATAATAACATTAAAACAATTTATTCTGCCTTAGACATAATGTTCTGCAGTTGTGATAATGTGTTTGTCATGTAAATATAAAACTATTATTACGTCTTGTAGTGCCCATTTGTGATGAAATAATCGACTGCGGTACGACACGACACCAATAAAAACATCGTAAATTATTACACTAATTGTCAGAACTTTTGGACAATGCCCAAGAAAATGATGATATTTTCTTTTTGTGTGTAGTAGTTCGGCGGTTTTAATTTTGAATTTGACAAGAGCTGCAGTTTCAATTTGTTCGCGTTCCATACGTAAGTGCGTATATTGACTCGTATGGGTTTTATGTACCAAAATATAATACAATTCAACAATTACAGTTAACGTCAGATCTTCGTGTGTTTATCAGGAACACAGGCAATAGAGACATTAGGAGTAATACCTTCCTATATGTGCCTAGCTACATATTATTATATCGTTATAATTTAATAATTACATGCAGCGTGTAGACGAGATTATTATGTTGTTCCTATAATATGATCCGATACGGACATTTCGATTTCAAAAACGTTATTTAGACCTCACCGTAATTAGTTTGACGTATATATTTAACGTCATATATTATATAAAGCAATCGAATTATATAGTGTTATTCGGGCAGGTTCGTCTGTATAGGCCTGCCGCGGCGACTTCAACTGTCGGCAGTTTTCTTTAATCAGCCCCGTGAATCGTAATCACTGTTGCGCGCCGCGGTTAATGGCCATAAAGGGGGCGAAGACTGTATTATTATTATTATTATTATTATTATTATTATTATTATTATTAGTTGCTGCAGTCGAAGGGAAAAAAAATTAGAAACGCGGCACGGTGTATAATTGTAATGATGACAAAAACAAAAAATAAACAACACGTATATTGTACTATGTGTGTATATAGGTATAGTATATGTTTTAATAATCATTCAGCGGCGTACGTATTATGTTTTGAAACCGAAACCAGAAAATCAAATGACCTGAACAACTACTATACGGTGGTGATCTCAGCCAACGGTTTTATGGTGCGTAAAATGACTTCATTTCGGTAAGTATAGTTTTACACGCGCGCGGTCTTTATATATTGTTATTACCATACGTAACACGTTATAATATAATTATTATGCACATGCGGCACAGCCAAATATTGTGTAAAAAAAAATACAAAAAACCGCCAGCTAATTAAACGCACGTCACGTGTTCGGCGCGGAATTTGGCTGGTCCGCGTAAAACATGCCGGAGACTGTATAGTTATGACGATTTTCAAGGATATTCCGTAAGTAATGCGCACTCGCTTTAGTGATGTAAAATATTACGGTAATAAAAGTCTTTTCTGAGAATACACACAGATTTTCTTTTTATCCACATTTAGTCGATTCAACCTAAATATTAGATTTAAAACTTTTTTGTACACAGTTTCTAAAAGTAAACGTATTTTGGTACCTATCTATATTATCATAGCTATAGGTCAACACATTATAGTTAGTATTTATACAAATACGAACAAACAACTTTTTTAGGACAATAAGCATAATGACACTGCTGTAGATACCTATATAATTATACAAAAATTATATTACGTAAGTGTTACATAATCTTTAGACTTTATTATTAAAAAATATAACACATAGAAATATAGAATGCATAAGTAATTTGTATCTTTCAATAAAAATAATTTTTATCGTAAAAAAATCGATTCAGTCTCAACATAATTTAGTTCTGGCATACAATATATTTACTAAGTTTAAAATATAAAATGTTTCAATTAAAAGTAAAATATAAGTAAAATATAATATAATTTTCCCTATAAAAAGAATATAGATATACCAAAATCTTTTTACCTAGGAGGTTATATATTAATATTCCACAGCAATAATTTCGATCACTACCTTGAGTAATAATATTCTCTATTCACAGCACTTCACATACGACTTATAATATAGAGTGATCACCGTATCTTTAGTCGTAATTATAGTTTTTGTTCTACATAATAGTCAATATTTTTATGTATAATTCATAAATACTTTTAACATTTTTTATGGTTCAACGGAATCAATATACGATATATTTGAGCAGAGTTATTTTTTAATTTATTATACAATGATATACCATGAAAGTGCACTTTTATGGGTTAGACGTACATTTTTAACGCAACATAATAATAATAATAATAATATTAATTTTGTCTTTTTTTTAAAATAGAGTTTTTCGTATTTACACTAGTTATTATTAATTATAATTATAGTTACATTAGTTAATATAATTTATTTGTTTTTACTCAACACAGTAAATTATACGACTACGGCGTAATTGTAATTGATCTGCTATTTCCACGTTCTCGGATTTGAATAGAATACAGTTTATACCAACTTTATTTATTAGGTACATCATACATGTATTATACATGTACATTTTTTTTATAAACAACATTCAATTTTCTAAGTTTTGTTGTATAATAAAAATTAAATTTAGATATATATGAATATAATTTGTCTTTACATACATGTATGGTGATAATTTGTCAATCGTGCTGATTATAGATACCTATGTTAAGAACAGATACCTATTACAGAAAAACTTATCTTTAGTAAAATTAAAATAACTATCAGTTTTATAGCTTATTGACTATGTTTTAAATGTTTAGGTATTAATTAATAAAAAATATTTGAATTTATTTGATTTTAAATGGCCCAATATTTTGCATTACTGCAGGTTCTAAAGACTATTAAACAAACAACTTTTAAGGAATATAGTTTATTGTTACCTATATAATTAACATATCATCATCTGCTTCCATGTAATATCCTTTTAGATATTGCACAACTATTATTTTTGTAGTCGATTTTTATTGAATTCTAGTATAAATTCTACCCAATAAAAATATTGCAGTTGGACGGGTTTGGTTAATGAAAATAACCATACACAAATACAATAATATATTTTCTTAAAAACACTCAAATGTCATTTATTGCTTACGAATTCAAAGTGTTTTTTATATACTCGTTTGTGTTTATTATGAAGAAACCCATTGGAGACCACAATATATTAATCGGTATATTATAATACGACGATACGAGTTTTTTTTTAATATATTTTATTTCTAGATTACACTTCGTCTCAATTAGTGTTACATGCAATATAATAATATTTATGCTCGACACATAAACGATTTCGATTTAGACATATTTTTTTTTTTGTTTTAACATCAAGGCCCAGACACTTTTTTTGTATTTATATTAACGAATCCGTTCGCGCGCGTGCGTTTAAATGTATAACACAGTAATAATAATAATATTAATATATACACAATATAAATGTATAAACAAAACGTGCGTAAAAGTATATAGGCATGCCTTATATAGATGTTTTGTTTATAATATATATACAACGGATGTAATCTTCGAATCTATTTAATAGATTTCTTCCGGTTTATCGAACGCGTTTTGTCACTGTATAGTGTACACGTATGTATACAATTATTATATATAACATATTTATTTACTATTAGCGATCCTATTAAATTGTGATATTAAAGTTTCCGTGAGTGTATAAGATTGTATGAATATTATAGTAGAGACGCGACAGAAAAACGACGGCGGTGGGATAAAATTATAACATGCCTAGAGACGACACCGCTTGTGGCTTTGTGGTACGCGACTGGACCATTATTGTAATATTATTATAACAGGACTGTGACGGAGACGTCTGTATAATGTGATATTGTAATAATAACAATATGGTCACCGTTGTCTCAATAAGCACGGCCATTATATTATGCGTTTCAAATTTTCCCGGCCTTTTTCGGGTCGCGTCCTCTCCCCGCGATTACGTTGTTAATAATATAATATAAATGTACGTCTCATAGGTCGGAGCATGGCTAAATAACACAGTTGTTTAGCCATGGGTCGGAGGAAGTCTCGCATTTCTCCGGTTTACAATAATAACAATAATATTAATGATAATAATGACGACAATATGATATTATACACTATATGTACAATAAACTGTATGTCTATATTTGTATCGTTTTTCGACGACCATATAACTCGCGTGGCGTAATGAGCGTGACGTGATCATACTCCGTGATATAATATTTTTTTTTTCTTCTCCACCATTTTAATACACCATAAGACACACGGACAGTTGTCCCTCGAGGGTCAATAGCGTTCTCACGGTTTTTTTTCTCCTTATCCGTTCGGATGTACATTATTTCTGTATACAGGTATACATACGCCGCGGATTCATATATATACGTGTATATTACAATATACGGCGATGAACAAAAACTTTGGACTATTATATATTATAAATATACGCGCGCGCCGCTATGGCCGCCGACACAGCCTCGTCGTTCGGTTTTTCGTGTTTTTTTCACGCCCACGCCACCCAACCCCCCTCCGGAGCCGCACGATGTAGTTTATTATTTTTGTTTTTAATTTTTAACATCTCACTCGTATACACGCGCGTATTACATGTTATATTATAGCCGCCGCGACGGTCACTCCCAATCGTTACTTATATATTATATACTATATATTATCATGTATATACACGCGGCGGCGGCGGGAAAGAATTCTCGTTCGAGACCCCGGAGGTGTAGTGTGAGTGCGAGTATGTATGTGCGTACCTATACGAACACGGCAGTATAATACATATATACACAAAATATTGTGTAATATATATGCCTACACACACGACGATAAGACGATAACAATTTAGTAATTATTTGTTTAGGCCCCTATATATGATATTGTGTATATTATAATATATTATTTAGATGCGTTGCAGCGAACCCTCTCTCTATATAATATTATAATATTATTATGATCGAGAAAACCATTGTTTTCCATCCGCACACTGCACACATGCACGTACACTCACACTCACACAAATAGCCCGTATGATTCGCATTTCCTATATTCATGGTGTATCACCAAACGATATTCAGCAATCCACGTGTGTTCCCGGATGCTGTAGTCTATACAAGACAGTCACGCAATTTTTTTATATATTATCTAGATACATCCTATGTCTTTATATTGTACTACCTATGGAATATGGGTGTATCTAGCGGTCGAAGTGTGATGGGATTGGGTGGGGGGAGGGGGATTGAGGGTTTGCCATTTTCCTACTATTTATAACATGCATTTTTATCCCTTTCTCATTTGATCCAAAAGGTAATATACATAAATTCTCTCTGAAAACTCGTCGAGTACTTAAAATTATAATTAATGTGTACTGTAAATTACATTATAGTTTTCACTAAAACTATACCAAGGTAAAGTTAATAGATTTTACCACCAAGGAACAATATTGCTCGTTATATTATGATAAATAAATAAATATTGAATATAATATTATACAAGACCACAGAACTAATGAATAATCGACTTTATAGTTATTAATCTGCAAAACGCAATTCAAAGAATTTTAAAAACAAACTATTTTTATAGAAAACATGAATCGCAGATATTTTATATGATACAATTTTCGAACCAGCTAGGACATGGCGTTGTATTATATGTTATATATTATGTTTTAATCTGCTTGTTAATTGTTTAAATGTTTATGCATGTTTTGGATAGAAAGTACTAAACCATGGTATACCATACTTGCCATGTGTTTTTTTCTGTTTTAATAACTAAGTTATAATAAAGTTATAGGACGTACTGGACGATGAAGTATATAGTATATGGGTATCTCTACTTATAAATATATAACGATATAATTTTAAATCCCCCCAAGGCCTCACCACTTACCGTAATCCACTTATTTTCGACCACTGATACCGACGACAAGTATAAACGGACCATAATACGAATGTCTCGTTATATCGTGTATATATATACACAGATTCACACACGCACACGCAATTAGTGCGTAAATATATATATATATACATTTATATAAGAGGTAGGTGCGCGTGATGGAGAGCCACGGTCTGTATTTATACGACGCAGGTATTAAATTTCGTGTTTGGTTAACCAATTAAACGGGGTGACAAATAATTAATTTTACGGTCGATTTTAAATCCTTTTGATTATATGTGTGTTTGTGTATATTATACATGTATCCGCTATTTCGAGTGTATATAGGTACACATAATAATATCATAATGTATACGCCGCGTTATATTTGTATATAATATAATATTCACCGCCGTCCGATACGAGACTAGGAATCCGGTTTGTTCGGTGTAATCAACGCACAAGTTATTAGGTACGCTCTTTTCCTCTCTCTCTCTATCCTTCGTTTTACTGTATAGCGGAGGCACAGTCCACGCCGACCCGTGACATCTTCATAATAATAACAGTATTATATTAATAATAATATACAAAGAAGTAACATTAACAGGCGGAGGACTGGTTTTGGGCGGATTAAATTAAAGAGAAATATATGGAGTTTGATCAGGGATCGTTAAACGCACGACTTTACGACCGTGTTTGTTGCGCTATTTCGTCGGACGGTTTCACACATTTACACGCGGCATTACGCGTACATATACGATGCGACGGCCGGGATTATTATAATAATATATACGATTATAATATTATTGTCATTACATTATCTCTTCCGCCGTCGACTGCGACGACGACTATATAGACACAAAAAACCAGGTATACACGAATATATTATATTCCGTACGATATTATTATATCGTATTAAATTAGCCCCGGAGAGTCGTCTTCCGTAAAAAACCTACACGACGTTATCTCGACTTCTGTGGACGTAAAATGGAATCCGAGATTCCTCCTCGCCCGATGGACGTGTACAACCCGCGTAAGTACACACGCATATTGTGTACATATATAATACACACACACACACTATAATACACATATTATACATATAAGCGAGTATGTGTGTGTGTGTGTGTAAATACGTGACAGGAGCAAGGAGCAGGCCATTTACCTATTATATGACCGAACACAAATATAATATAATATAAACTCGGTGGTGGCGGCGGCGCGTTGGGCGTAAATAACTTGTAATAATTTATCACTTTTTACGACCTATCACTGTTTTCGAAAAAAAAAAATAATAATAATAACAAACGTAGTATATATATAATAAAACGTAAAAATATTATGTACACGTAAAACGAATTCTTGACGAGAAAACCAGTATATCGACGTTAATAATATTAATTGGCCGAGGAGACCGTATAATGGAAAAGACCGATATAGTATGTATATATATTTAGGTAGGTAAACCGAAAAATTATTATGTATGGTGTTTGTTAAAAAAAAAAAATAAAAAAAAATAAAAAATGAGGGGTGCCACACTGCACTGGTATACGCGTCAAGCGCATCTCTCGTCAATATCTCCCGAAAATGTTTTGATATATTAATCACGCAAGCACATACCTGCGTATATTGTACTCGCCCAAAGTCGAATCCTTTATTACAGTCTATGCGACGACACCACGACACGGTGCAGCAATTGATCAAAGACTGAGACACGACCGAACTCACTCGAGAGCCACTAACCGCAGTAACCACGCTATCCTATACGCGAAAAGGAAAAATAATATGTATACAGGTACTCCATCTGCACCGACGTCTAATGGCAATATATGTACATATATGATACATTATTGATATACGTACGAGCTCATCAACCGGGTGATTGATGAGTTTTTTTATCATTAAACGTATAGGTAACGCTTTTATAATATGCAGTGGTACCTATACCATATTATATATTATACTAAAAACAAATTAATAGTATTACACATGGTTTATGGACCATCATTATGCAATCTATTTTTATAACTCAAATCCTATAAGCCATTAGGTCGAGTTTATAAAATGTGAGTATTTACTGTAAATATATATTATAGGTATATGCGTCATTTTCCAATTATTATTTATTTGCAGTTTTATAAGTGTTTTTTTTTATTGCCATTAGAATATTAAAGACGCTGAACTGGTATAACAATTACTATTTGTGCTAAACACCCAGTTTCCGTGCGCATAGTAATAGTGTAGGACGTAGGTATATCAATATCATAATATTACAATCAAAATGTTTTTTGTTTAATTTCAGCCATCCAAAATAAGTAATAAGTAATAACCCCTAATTTTAAATTGAAATTTTAATTGGACGTGTACATTGTTATTTTAAAAGTGTATTATATTTAATTAAAATATATTACTATACCCAATCGCTTAAAATTACTATCATATTATTACACCCATAATTATGGGTTTTAAAATGTTAGCATATTATATTATAACAGCATTTACATAATATTTTGCTGCTTTAAATTGCAAGGTGACGCATATTAATATTAAATACGTACAACCCAACATAGTCTATATAGCGTCTTATAATTTAATTCTAAAAATAAGTATATTGAATATTTATTTATTTATAAATTAGATATTATCTTACTACGAATTTATCGAAATTATTAGGTGAAATTAGCGCATCAATGTTAGAAAAACTTTCAAAAAGCATCTGGATAAGCTAAGTAGGATTTTGACATCTTATTATTGGTTCAAAACGTACCTGGTAATAATTACTAATCAATAAAACAATAACAATACCAAAACGGTTTACACGTGTAAGTTTACTAAATGTCTAAATAGTATATAATAAGACAGTGAATTATGAGATATTGTATTTAAGAACAGTGTAAATATTGTAACCACTCTATAAATATAGATATTTGGGAGACCAAGTGGTGAGTTATTTTACAATAACTTAATAAGTATTTATTAATGTAACAGACATCGGTTGAACAATTAAATATAATTATAGAAAGATAAGCATACATTTACATGGGTGAAGTTGAATATATTAATGGCTACGTCACAAATCTATTTTGATTTTCTGAATCTTGTTGAGTTGTACAAATACATAAAAAAGTTTGGTAGAAGACACGACCATTCTTCTTTATCGTAGCTACCACTCCTTTACTCACTAACTACCAAAATTCGCTTATAGGCATGTTAGCTGCAGGACTTACGGCCGATAATCCTCCCTGTCGTCTCAAAATAAAATGGTGCAGATGTGGAGTGCATCACACTTATTATAGTAACATTTCACACATAAAAGTGTCACTAATGAGTGACAACTCCTTAATCTCAAGACTATATTATGTCAAAATTAAGAATAACCAATAATTATGATGACTACAAAAATATGTATGGTTCGTATACCTATTGCAATTAAAAAAAAAAGTTTGACTACAACTATAATATAACGTTGAAGTGTGAATATCAGCACATGCATGTTTTTAGTCATTATAGCTGTTATTTTGAAAACGAAACATATATTTGTTCTTACATCGCAATAAATTTAAGCGAAACACGGTGACAACATGATATTGAAATATGATTTGACGAAAATGTGCAGAAGCCAGAAACACCCACCACAATTTAACATTTCCTTTTAATGAGATGGATATACAAAATACATAGGCGCCAATATATTATAATTCCTGTTAGGTGTATGCAAGTGAGATGTCTGAAGTAAGTTAATGAGACAGAAATCCTCCCAAAAACCATATATCATATATTATTATAACATTGACTAAGTATAAACTGCAAGAGCAAAATGTGTGTTGAAGGGTCCCTTCATACTCCAAAACGAAACAATTTTTAGAAATTGTTCACCATCTGGCTATATTATACTTGTCGAATATCGATGTTATGTAACTGACTTTATGTAAGGTATAACTTTAAATCATGTCACTATCATGGTTTTATAAAATATTTTAAGAGTAATATTTCTTTTTTTGTTTTGTCATTAGTAGTAATATTGACCTACCTAAATAGTAAATACATTGTACTAACAGATAAACATCAGATCAATAAATAAACATCAGGTTTACTTCAGACGACCTTTGAGTGAATTCCATTCACAATAGTTATACTATTATAGTATATAAGTATGTGTTAATATAATATATAAAGTATGAAAACCACGGAAGATAAACAACTACATTAGGGATGGAATTTACATCCAGGGTTACAATATATTGTATACATCGAACATATGGCATGGCATTTATCGATCCTAATAAATAATTTTCCAAGAATATTATGTGCCCAATATATCTTGAATTAATATCATACTGTAAACATATTCAACCAAAAACCAACTAATAATATATTGAATCTTTTTTTTCAGGGTCTATTTTACGCGTGTTCAGCGTAGTACACAGCCGGTAGATAAATTTTGTATCCATGATATTTCAAAGGAAGGCCTTCAGAAATGTATATAACATAACCTTGAATGATAAAATATTTAAACAAATAAATATCCAAACATAATATACATTAAATGCGTTATTTGCAGATTTATTTTGTTTCAACTACATATTAATATTAAATACCTTGACAGTGAGATAAGAAATATGTATCATATTCTAATAAATTGATAATAATAACTTCCGAAACAATACAAAATATTATAATATGCCTTTATATTGGAGCTTTCACTTAGCATTTAATATTATACCTTATGGTGAGCATATTTTTTTTTACTTTTCTTTAATATAATATGATGATATTTTACACATTTTAACCTCTTTAAGGATTCTTTCTTAGCGCGTCTTTACATCATAAAACGAATATACAGACCAAATTTCATATTCATATAATATAAGCTTCAGCGGATCCAACTTGTTTTTTAAAGATGATCATAATATTATAGAGTTCCTATAAAAATAATTATATTATTACAAACTAAAATAGTAATATCTATTTGATGTATTATTTAAATATTTTAAAACTAAAAACTAATCGTTTGTATGAACTAAATTATAATAAGATACATTTTAATTAATGTTTCATTATATTTTTAATCAGAATAAAATACCTTAGGTATTACTTAACAATATGAATTATTAATTTTAATTAAGGAATAAAATAATTGTATTATGGATGAAAAATTTTTCTGGTAAACAAACACCATTTATAAACATAAAATTGCTCCGTGAAAGAAAAGGTGCAAAAATAAAATAAAATAAAATAAACTATTAATTATTATTGTAATTAAACTGCTAAAAATTATTTGATCAACATTAGTCGCATAAAAGGACTCTATACTAAGTATCAGTGAGTACTGTTTTACGCGAATCATGAATAATTATTAACAATAAAAATATTTTCATGAACACCCACACTCATTTTGAATGTAAAGTAAAATGTTTATTACCTACCTAGTTTTTAGATTAAATTAAAATATAAATGTATTATTTTGGATTTTTTGAGATAACATCATTAACTCATAGTGTATATAATTTGTATACAAGAATAATAAGAGCTCAATATTAATGCATATATATAAATAAATATTAATACATAAGTTATAGGTACATAGGCTGCATAGTAGCGACTATAATAATAATAATAATACATATTATAATTTATAAAACATAATACATTAGCAATGTTCTTTTTATTTTGTTAGTCTTACTTTTAAAACGATTAATCTGATAACTATTAAAATCTGAATTGAATTTCAGTAGGCATATATAGGTACTTACAGTTACCAGTTACCTCCTTATATATAGTGCACGAGAGCATGACTGGAACTAATTGAATTATTTAACCGTGAACATATTGACACTTTTTCCAGCTACCTGACGCATAAGCACTGGACTAGGACAAAATATTTATAAATAAACACTATAACTCACAGCTAATGCGATCAAAACATCTTAAAAGGAACCTTCGTTGAATAACATTTCATCCTTTTACCTCCCGAGTTTCCAAAATAAAAAAAAGGTTTAGAGTAGGTGCATTGCCTGTTATAAATATATGTGTATGTTTTATTGTTGTCCATTGTTGGAGATTAATAATAATGAACTTGTCACATCGATAGACACACATGATCCTCTGTCATTCTCTTTTAAAACCCTACACTCGATAAATATAATATAATTTAATATAAATGATTTTAGATTCTGAGTGGAGAAATGAATGTATTGCTTTTAAATAAACATGTGTGGTTTCTTTTTTGTATGTCCATGTACACGTTTTATACTTCGCATAAAATATGCATTGTAAAAACTACTTTAATATTCAACTTTGAGTGTAGTTACTTGTAGGAAATTATATCTAGGTGGTTAGAAAGGCTTACCCTGTTCCTACTTTTGTAAGTAATCGGGGGAAAAAAAATAGGGAGAACGGGGAATTTTACTCAAAACCAGTTTTCGACAAAATCGGTTTAAATAATAACCTTACGAATTTAAAATGTTCACCAAAATATATTCATAAAAAAATTATTTTCAAAAAAAATGTATCTCTCTTTTGCTATTTATAAATATTTGAAATTTTTAACTTTTTTTTAAGTGTTGTTAATAATTTTTTGACTCATTAAAAAATATAGAAAATTTGATACAGGATTCCGAATAAGTTTTCTTATATAACATTTTTTTAAATTTTCTTCTCATGAATTTGTATATAAATATATGATAATATTAACTAATTAACTAATATAGGTTTATTATTAAAATATTCAAATGATTCACATCTATTACGGCAACATACTCAATGACAAGGTATTGTCTACACCTAAAACTGTAGGTATACCGTATAGCAGGGCATAGTTACCTACTTGCACACTTAATTTTTTTAAATACGAAAAAATACATTGTGATTGTTTAAAACCCACATAATTATAGTGCGTGTGTTTTAAAAACTTAACATTTATATTAAAATTTACAAACAATAATATTTGTACACAAGTATGTGTACACTAAAAGTTTAAATAGTGCAAGGCCACTGCCGGTGTTTAAATTGTTTAAACGCTAATTACGGATTTGACGAATAATTGTTTGTTTAATTTTTCAGAGGTTTCATAATTTAAACTTTAGAAATATAATAACAAATAGTAGGTCTTTGTAGTCTCGTTCAGATGCTTAAACAAAAACTGTTGCTAGAAATAAAATTCATTGATAAAGTATGCACCGTGATATCTAGAACATAGTGGTATATTCCATAACTAATATTTACTGTTTATTATACAGAGTGATCTGCTAAGCATTTTTACCAACACCTTTTAACCCAAAAGGGTTTTGTAATTTAACTATGCAGTTATTCAAATTATGGAATTTTTACTATCCATACAGTACACCACCTACCTACACTTTAAGATAATTTAAAATGTTTAGATTTCTCATACCGTTTAAAGGCTATATAAACTTATTTTTTTTAATGAGAACTACGCTCTATTGCTTTACATTTTCAAGTAAAAGATTTTATTGAACATTTTAATACATCTAAGGTTATAGTTTTACATCAAATATACGTGAAATTTATGTTATATACATATTTATATAGTCTTGTTAATGATTTTATATTAGGTACTATAGACTCTAGTAGTCTAGTCTAACTTATATAGCTAAGACCATTTTTACAAATTATAATTTTATAAAAGACTAATCTATTACGACTAACTACTGTTGTTTCCAAATCATGTATTTTTTAAATGTTAAACCTATTATCGTAGACTATCTTTGGTCCATACGTATTTTAATAATTCAAAATCTTTTGGTTCAAATTTCGTTTTATGTACCCCAACATTTCAAAAAAATCATAAATATAACACGGCAAAGAAGTTAAAAAAGGTGGTTCCCATATGAAAAATAAAATAATTTGTGTCACCACTTTCAGGACACTCTTTAAATGGTATAACAAATGCATTTAGATTTCAGTATTCTGAATTATGTTCATTAAGTATAGGTAGTACTATGGGTACTATATAGGTCCTAGGTAAGTACTTAAAATTCCAAAAATCTTTATTTGAATAGATACTCGTTATTAAATGAAAATTAGAAGTAAGCATAAAGCATGTCTATTAAACCTTTTAACATTCTGTATATCGTATATGTGTTGCAATAGGCAAAACAATGTCTTCAATAGAAACCAATAAAATAGAGCTTGAGTGATTTTTTACAGCCATCACTGATTGCTATAAATTACTACGAACAAAATATTTATATTAGAAAATCTGTATGTGTTTAGCAAACAATATTGAGTGCAACCTAGGTAGGTAATAGTAATTAGTGCTAGTTCTAATAAATCAATCCATCGGTTAAAAACAGAGATTAAAAATATTAATTTCAAAGTCTAAAAAGTTTTGACTGTATTAATTCATTAATTATAATATCCTCTATTGTATAGATGTACCACTTGTAATATTCAATTATAGGTATACATTGAAGAACACTACTATAACACCACGTATCTTAAACCTCAATCGTGTCATAGACAATGGCTATATACATGTTCAACTATATTCTGCAACTGTCGAGATTTCCACCTGTAGAATCCTCTATTATATTATTATAATATTTGACTGAGAATAATCACATGGCGTTTTTAAATAAATTATCCATGAGTACGATCTGAGTATCATTGCAGGTGCAGTCATGCAGAAATCATGAATATAATTTATCAATAACAAGAAGATAAGCTAATATAAAGTATAAAGCCTTCTTTTATTCACATCAAATCGTATTATAGTTACTAACTGTTACAAAATGTAACATGTTATAATTTACGCGTACCTATATCATAAGCACAAATAGCCGAATCTTTTTTTTTTTTTGGCGGGGGGGAGCTAAAGCCACCCCTTCTATAATATTTTCTAAAAATGATATATGCTCAGTGCTATGTGCTGACTTTTTAATTGGAGAGACTGGGAAGAAATTTTGGGCGACTAAATAAACCCTTAACCCCCCCCCCCTCCAACCCCTAATTTCGTCAATTACTTCATGGTATAATATAATGGCACTGCTATAATATATACACAGCTGTGAAGTTTATATAAACTATGTGTACAATATTATTATATATTTAAAACTGAATACATATTTTTAAAAAAACCCGTACGATTACAGAACGTAAAGTCTGCAGCGATGTAAATAAACGTTCTCTCATCAAACGTCTGCATATGAGACGCCCTTGCACTACTATATTAATGTATTGAATCGTAAAATATTAATTGCCCTACTGGGAACTAAACAGTGTTATTACTATATTATCATACGTACTCTTAGAACGCGTTTATTTACTACAACGGAAATCGATCGAACCGAAAATTAGTGTTTGTATATTATATTATTATAATAATATAATATAAAAATCCGTCCCGGGTCATGTGCGCTGCTGCACGTCTGCACGTGGAGAACGAGAGCACGGCATCGATTCCACCGGCGTTGCGCGCAGATATAACTGGTTTTTATCCTCGAAAGAGAGATAGAGAAATCAACCCAAACGTTTATTATATTTTATTTTATTCCGCGTGGCGGCGGTGGAATTCGTTGAAAACATTTAGACGTATTTAAAAAACAAAAATACGAGAGAAAGAGTGAGAGAGAGAGAGAGAGAGAGAGAGAGAGTGCGAGGCTGTGGCTGCGGCACACATAACTGATTGTGTGTGCTTAAACGGATGATTTGTGCATACGATTATAATATTATACGATGATATACACGAACGCGGCACGGTTTGCGCGTTCCACACAAGCGGCTGACACTCCAATTTACAAGGTATAAAAATAATTACATTGTGTATGTGTGTGTAGGGCTCGCGCGCGCGCGCGAGAGAGCGTTATATTTATATAGGTACGTGTATAGTATATATATATATATATAGGTCGGACACCGGGTTAGGTTGCGGGTATAATTACAGGGCTCTCGAGTACCGGTCTCTAATCACCGGTTACCCGGTCCGGCAGTCGAGTTTCCGCGCCCCCTCACCGCACCGAGCCCGAGTATACCACATTACCACACGTTAAATAACTCAATCCGGACGAAATCTTCTCCGCGTGTGTATTATATATTATACGCGTCGGATACCGTATATTATTTAGTTTAGGTATCATAATCTCATCGTATCTCGCATTATTATATTATATTATATAGGTATGTGTTTGATACCCGCGGCTGTACAGAGCTGCGGCACCCCGACAGACACACCACGATTAGTATCCGAAACACTAATCACGTCAACCCCACCGCATTACACCACCTATAATATGACTACAGGCTCCTGCTGCAGTTTGACCGAAATTTCCACTTCGATTGACATAACAACACATAATATAATATCGTATATTATACCCAGGTACGTGCGGTATGACCATCATCTTATACCCGGTACTTGGAGCTAGTGTTTATTTTTTCGGCCGCCGATGCACCCCACTTTTTTAGTTTTTACCGCCACTGCGACGCGTTTACTGTATCAACCTATGTAAGTGGGAGATATCGGGGTTGTCTGCTCTGTTACAATAATAGTATAGGTACCTAGTAATAAACTAGCGCCGCCACACGCGATCGGTTTTTCTGATGTTTTTCAATACCACTGCGATATGTATGATATAATAACAATGTTCTAAGTATATGGATACAGCTCGTAGCTATGTGGCCATATTATATTATAATCACGTACAACACAATATTATACGAGTATTATTATATATTGTATATAATAATAATAGTGGCTACTGCATATACTATAGGTATTATAGGTATACACAATGTTCCGGAGACCAATAATTCGGTTTCCGTTTCTGTTTACCTTTTCACCGCTATCAAACATCGTAATTACTATCGTTTCACTAAATCGCTTGCCGTCTGGCCGACTAATCGAAAAATAAAATAGGTACCTATTTTACTATTTTACGAACATGCAAACGCTCAAATAAAACTATAGCCGAAATCAATAACACAATCAGTTATATAATGGGTCCGTTAAAATGCCACTGTTTGACTGTTATGGTTCGCCGAAGGGTTCGATATTCCTTCTGTAACTCTATGGCGACTGTGTGAGTAGTTTCGTACTTCCTATGTACTACTAACAGTATACAGAGCACAGTTACGCCACTGTCTCAATTACTGTAAAATGAATAATATAATTAATAAACTTATAAGAAAATTTAATATAATTAATTTATACATATAAATAAGTCAGTATGATGTTCCGAAGATTGTTTTACTAGATTCTATTACAATATATTATGTACATAGTAGGTATAAAAAAGAAGTAGATACCTGGTAAACCTAAATGTGTCATATTAAACATAAGTATAAAATAGTAAATAATTTATTAAAACAAACATACGCTGGTACAAAAATCATGATAAGGGATGAAAGTATGTCACTACTACTTATTCACCTATCTTACCTGATGTAGTAAGATTTTGTCAAGCTATGATAATAATAATATAATAATATGATAATTCAACTCAAAATTAACCATATTAATAGTTTGTAATATACCTATTACCTATGCCCTATATAATAAGTAGATAAGTACAATTCGTTTTAATATCTCCATTTTCAACGTAAAATGATTGATAAGCAGAATCGAAATATTTTTGAATGTATTCAATTTATATGGTTCGTGATGTATTATTGTGGTATTGTATTCAAACCGATTCAGTGACAACTAACAATGAACTAGACAACTTTGTTCACGGATGCCCCGTGGCCAACTGGTCATGAAAAAATTTGGTCTGTCTGAAAAATTAGAAGTCTTATTTTAAAACTGTAAAACAGCGCCCCAGCGGCATTTTACGCTTTTACACCGTTTCATCGTTAGTATATATACGTCTAGTATTTTTTTTTTACATGCACATTAATATAGATATGCGTATAGCACACGTCATAATAATATCATGCTAACCTCCTCCGATATATAATACTTTTGTACCTGAGTAGTGCAGGGTATTTATATATAGGTTTATACGTTATGAGTAGGTCGTTTCAAACGCGCGCATTTACACCCCTACATACCTAATAAATGCGCGGCAGCAGAAGAAGGAGATCTTTCTTGTTGTATATACGACACGATCGTCGCCGCGCCGCCTCGATTCTTTCTTTTATTATTAAATTATATTATATTTTGTGCCGGCATTATTCGATACATCGAATCCAATGATTATTGCGGTTATCCGTTTAAGCGCATTGTCCGCGCGCGCGGCATTTCGTCTGTGTGTGCTTGCGGATTTATTCAATCGGTTCGGCGTATCTCACACACACGAATGGCGTGTACAGTTGTATTATACGTAAATAATATATAATATATATGTGTGTGTGTGTGTGTGTATCGTATGTACATGCGCGTGCATGCGATCCGCAAACAACAAAAGGCTACGAGAAATTCCATTTTTATAACACATGTCATCCCCGAGATTATCGATCGCCAAATACCTCGTACATACGCCGCCGCATTGTTGTATAATATATAATATTATATAGGTTTTTTTTTTTATTTTTTTTCGAAAATTTGCACGGCCTCCTCTTATAACGTTTTTATTACCATTACTATTATCATCGTGGGGACGACAACATGCGAGCGGCATCGGTCAAGTGTAAATAAAATGACACGTGAAACGGGCCCCGTAAAATTTTCAACCGCACCTTAGCCAAATCTCGTTAGAAACGCACACTGCAGCTGTATATTAATAATAATAATATTACACATGTACGCATATTATATCGGTTCGTTCTGCTGCGACGTTCCCTATGTGTGTGTGTGTGTGTGTGTGTGTGTGTGTGTGTGTGTGTGTGTGTGTGTGTGTGTGTGTGTGTGTGTGTATACATTTTTGTGAGTGCTGTACAATATTATATTAACATCGCGCGTAAACCCTTTAGCACCGGTGCTCGAAAAATCGAGTAAAACGTAATGTTATGTGCTCATATCGTACGAAAATCAACCGCGAATAACATAATAATACGAATATTACGGATGTCGGCAATATTAAATGACATACACAATTATTGTGATTCGTGGTTCGCTTGCACCTATACGTTATAATGTGCGATAAGCGTGCTGCAGTGGATATTTACGCCGGTCTATAATCGATGCGCGAGTGTCATGTATTTTAGTTTTTAATAATATGTAGTTACGATCAGCAGTAGGTACTCTTAAGTATACATAATATGCAATATTGTATCAAATGCAACGTGATATTTTTGTACTTAAAAGAATTGTATTCATCAGTCGGTTGACAGCCAATGCGGGTAAGACAAAATTGAAGATTTGTAGCACAGACCGTCGATTGTGTCCCAAAATTATGCAAACGAATTTTTTATTCTAGTATATTTAACTGCATATTTCAGTTACTTTTGAACCATCATGCATATTTAGCCAATTTTAATAAGCCCTGGTTATGACTTTTGATGAATATACGTGTGTGCAAACACAAACGTGTTGTATCGCCAGTAAATTAAGACAGACAAGAGAATAGAAAGTGTTACCAATTGCCAATTTCTTTGTAATAACTATTTTTTTTTTTATTTAATAAATAATATGATTATAATTTATAATTTATAGCACGATTTATTTAATATGTATATAGAAATAATTATGGGCATCTCGTTGTTGCTTACACGCTCCTCATCGGACAACTATGCGAACTTAGTCAACACATTAGTCATATATGTTCCAACATCATCTACAAAAAAATACCTCCAGCTATAAACATTCCTAGTAGGAATTTCTAACAGTCCAAATATTTCTTCGAATACGACTCTATCTCTTTCTCGCTCTCTCTCGCTCTATCTCTCTCCTGTTTCCTAAGATATTCGTCTATACTACCCATCAGTTATAACTGTAAGAATATAAAATATTTCCAACAGAAATTTTGGTAATATAATGATAAAATCTCATCATGATAATGAATCACGCATAATGAAGATAGAAATAATAATATGCGTGTATTTAGTTTAGCAATGAAGTCATCACAATGGACACAAAAATTATGTTTAGAGATATTAAAGCTATTAATATTTTGTTACAAAAATAATGTAAGCTTTTTATAACACATTTATTGTACAAACGCTGTGTAAGGAATTCAATATTTTTTTTCTTATAAAACAAATAATTAGAAAACTTCTCTTTATAGTCACATACTATAAAATATATAACGAATGTTACAGTGATAATCAAACTGTACAATCTACGCATAAACTAAAAATCTTCACATGTTATACTTTAGGTAGGTACTATATAGGTATATGGAAAAACTGAAAAAGAAGCCACCCATAAGACATAACTCATAAGTGACACCACATTTAGACAAAAAATTACTCGCCGTGCAAGATACCTACATTAAGTATCTATTCTATGTATAATCTATACATAAATTATAATGATATTATATAAAGACTAAAAGTTAAAATAATATGAGAAAATGTTTAACTGTATGTCTGTACCTACTCACATATAAGTGGAATAACAATGATTATTTCCGTAATACTCTAATAATACTAATAATTTTAAACATTGCAGAAATTGATTAATATTTATAGGTGAATTTCACTTGATTATTTTATGTATAAGTTATTAACTTAAATTACTGAAAAAAAATTAGTTCTAAATATGATTGTTTGCACCCACAAATAGATACATGGAACTTATAATACGATTTTTCAGGAATTTATAAAGAAGGCGAACAGTTTTAAATATAAACTGAATGTGTACAACATAATGCGGTGGTATAAAATTTTTAATCAGATTTAAACAACCATATTTATAATTTAAATCTCGACGAATATCTGAATATTTAATGAAATAATCATATAATTATTAAGTTATTTTATTATTACGAAAATGAAAATACATATTCATATTTTATGTCTTAATTAAACTTACTCTAAATGGTTCGTTCTTCACATTCCCCAGATTCTGAAGACTACTAGCAAAAATTGTATTATACACTGAAATACCTTATAACATTACACTCACAGCAGTTAACACAGCTATTCTATAAACATATATAACCAGTCACCAGTGTGGCAGTGTCTAGATTGTTTTGAAATCAACGCTGTAAAAACAAGGTACCATTATAATTCATTTAATTTTTAAACATGATTTTATATTGTCAAATCTAAGATATTTTTACCTAGAATAGAAAAATTTAAGACAACTACAAAAAGTAGCACAACCCATGATTTTAAGGTATAAAAAAATTAATTAATTAAGAAACATTAGAATAACTATAATATCTAAAACTATAAACAAATCTTCTAATGTGAAAAGTTAGGTTAGGTTAAGTGTTAAAATGTTCGTATAAACAGCTCAAAACAAGTCAAAATATTCATCTATGATCATTTGTTTTAGAGTTACACCGAAAACCAAAATCGATTCTGTCGAAAACAGAAAAAATTTTTTCCACGGCGCTTTTGAAAACTACTGAGGATTTTAAATGTTGACTTCCCCAATGCACCAACTAGATTCACTTTCTCATAGAACAAGATATTAATAAGATACGTATTATTTAGACTACTTATCGTGTACACAGACACAACAAATTAAATTAAAAAAAACGCACCATTGTAAAATCAATACATTCATCATTCCGCTCAGAATCTAAAAATAAATTTCGTAAATTTAAATTGATATTAAATATTGTTTTGAGACAAAACCCTTAAAAACAAGTACCTCTGATCTTAATATTATGTAAACATTTATCTGAATGTACTATAAAAGAAAAAGTCCTGACCGATTGATACATAGTTAACGCTTAACGCACACCTTAATCTATGATAGGTAGCAACTTGACATTGTCCGTGTATATTTATACTATAGCCTAGGCGTGCAATAATAAAGGATTTTGAATGATTTTAATTTTGAGGGATTGAAATAGGCAAAAAACAAAATTTTGAATAGGATGCAATAATCCCTAACTGCCATCTTGTGGCTCTATGTTGTTACTCGCAAAAATGGGAAACGGTATATTTCAATATATTATAATGGTAGAATATAATTTAAAACAATATACTGTACTAGGTACAAAAACATCAGCCATTAATAGATTTAAGAAAATTCGGGGGCATGGGCCTGAATAGGAGATGAAATCAATTATTTAAATTTGAAAACGCCTTAGGTAACAAAAAATATTAGAAGTATTAAATAAGAAGTCATCTTACATTTACTAAGCATAAGCGTCGTAAATATGTTTATAAATACGGCGTTTTCTTATAACATTTCCATGTTCTACCCGAGTATTACGGATTTTATTATCTAACATTTCAACTTTTTATCTGAAGTACCTAACGGCAATATTATATTATATTAATAGTTTCCAAATTGTTATCTTCAAATTATTATTTGGAAAATGTATTGAATTTATTTATAATTTTATTATGGTAGTTTTATCTTTAAAAAAAAAAATCTCCTTTATTCAACTTGGACACGAAGAATGTGAGGTTTGTGAGAGCTTCAAAATAAACATATAATATGTACACGATAAGTGATAATATATTACATTTTGCATGGTGAGGAATCATTCAATTAATTGCACATCAATATATTTTAAGATAGTATAATTATGACTTAATATTTGCTTATTTTCAAATGTTTATAATATATATTGTGCGAATACAATGCTGAATTATTTCGTCGAGTAGGATATTGAAGAAGTATAGGTATAAATTAAGATTGATGCAATAATTGCTTATTATATGTTGAGCTAAACCTATATATAATATTATAAAAAAAACTATTATGCAATAAATCGGGCTTAATGTGTTTGTGTGAGTTTGTGTGAGAGAGTGTGAATAATGAACTGATGAAATCTATAACCGTTTTTATTTTTTTAATTCTGTTGTGTCTGTATTGTCATGCGTATTATAATGTTGTGTTTATTATTATTATTATCTGGTTTTAAAATTATGAACGCGCGCGGCAAACCGAGCGTGAGATATTTAATAATTTTAATCGAATGTGTACCGACTTGTTGATCGAAAAACAAAAGGGACAATCAAATAATTGTCGAAGAAATCTGGCAAAACAATACTTAGGCACCCGTAGAGATTTCGCGGGCTGGCTGTCGATCGCCCGCTAATATTATAAAATATATAATATAATAGCATAAATAACAACATAATAATATCATGCTGAGACAAGCCGCGGACCGTACACGCGTTCAATGGGTTTTTTTTTGTTTTTTGTTTCCGAGTAGGTATCCCTTGAATATACCTTCACCGTTTATTATATTATTGTTAAAACAGTGCGGATATACGAGTAAGTATACGCGTTGGCATTGGGCATATTAAATAATATATATTTGCTGTCGTAAATTATATTATTACTATTGTGAGGATATTATTGACAGCTCAATTGATCATTACCATTTTATATTTTTGTTTGCCGGCTTGTTGTGGTTTTAAGGCAAGCCACTATACACACGTACCTATACAATAATAATAATATATATAGGCAGAATGTTGTACGATATCTTTCTGGTTTTTATAGCTGCTCTTACAACCCTTTCGCCGCTTAATAACGAGTCCTGCGGTTTTTGCTGCGACGGTTTTTATTTTTTTGTTTTGTATTTATAACGCTTTTTTTTATTGTGCCAATAACATGTATAAAATTACTCGGCTGCTTATAAAGTGAAATGGTACTACAATTTAATAAAGACAAATATATCATTGACTATATACATATATACTGCAGTTGAGTTCGTCTATATATTATATGTTGTATCTATATGTATATATACCTATTCGTATAATTTAATTATGTACACCTCACGCAGGCAAAGAATACGTTTAAAACCGATTAATTATTAAACATTTAAGCGAGATTCGGTAGAAAATGTATAAACCCACCTCTAGTGCACCGCATGTACCTATACTTATAATATATTTTTAGTTGTTCGGTGCTTCTTTTCTCGCCGGAGACTTTAATGCGCGACCGGTCGCATTCTGAACCTCGCCCGTCCAGTATGCCCACCCCAAAAATTAGACGTGAAAAAGATCATAAAATCTAAACCTCAATAATAATCAAAATAATCGGTCTTCTCTACAAATTGATGCTATTTTGAAGACAAAAAAACTTGTTATGCAAATTAGTAGAAAAAGGATTTTTATGGGTTTGTTTGTTCAGCCTCATTGAATCATCAACTCGTCTAAATAATGATCAAATTGTTACATTCTTAGCGTCTTTTTTAAAAAAAAAAAACTACCACAATAATAAATAATAATGTTTATTTTTCAATTAACTATATTATATTAGTTTATTATTATATCTCTTATTTTTTTTTACTTCCGAAGGATATATAATATATCTTTTAATCTTTTTCGATATTTTAATTAAAATCTCTTTTTTCAAAAAAGTGTATACTTAATATTATATAAGTAAAATAACGACAAAATTTGTCAATAATAAATAACAGTTATTCATCGATTATACGCATGTATACAATATTTTATAAAACAATTTTAATGGAACAAAACTATAAAATCTACCTATATCTTGTGAAATCTTTCAGATGGTTTTAAATATAAAATAATAATTTACCATACCACATTATATACGATACATACGAACTATATGTATATTACGAGCTTCATTATAATATAAAATAAATAAAATTGATAATGTAGATAGGTCGTACCATAATAGTATAGTTATATAAACCCTAAAAACTTAAATCAAATGAATAAAATATAAGCATCATCCTATAATTTATACGTGTTGGGTAAAACGTATATTTTACCATCGGCAAAAAATTATTGAGTTCCCCGGACACATTTGACGTTAAATTACTTATTTAACGACAGTTTTCTTGTGTTTGAAGATATTAAAATAAAATCGACGGTCGATTCACGCTTGCTTGCCGTTATACCGACAGAATTCAGAATGCAGATGCCCAATAAAATATTATACAACACACGCCACTAGTACACTGTATACACTTGTATTATATACTTGAATAGGTATTCATATAATATATTAATGTCGGCTTTCGAACGTGATTTCAAAATTAAAATTATCTCTACGTGGTTTAAACTTGCTTATGTGCATTTTGTCCGAAAACTCGAAATTCGTCCGATAGACTTCACCAAGTCATACGGTTAGTTGAATCCAAAAGGATTTTTCGGTCAGACGTATTTTATTACCCCTTGCGGACTAGACTACAAGAGTATACGGAATTATAATATGTTAAGTAGCGGCATATCGTATTTCATTATGGAGTTGCGGCTATCAATTAGCATTAACGTCAACTGCGGTGAAATCCCCAAAAATTGTCCAACCAAAATCGGTGTAATCGTGCACGCCGGCATTAATGCAACACTCCTGGTAATGTGTTGATTATGGACACTGGACACAATAATATATTAACGTTTAGGAAGGCAGGTACCTCGCCTATCTGTAAACACATCATCCTTTGTATACGTTGGTACGAAATTGTATAATATTTTATTTAATTGCTGTTGTAGGTACGTAGAATTGTGTTTGAGGCTATTAGGCGTTTAATATAGGTATGTATTATACTACTTCAATGTTAAACCCGTCCGTCTGGCCGACGACGTCGTAATAAACTAGAGACCTACTCAGTGGGATAAAATAATTAGTAAAACGTTCTTCAGAACGAATTTTTTTTTAACAGAAACCAATTCTGGCGTTAAGGCCACGTGTTATAACCGCATAATGTAGCAGGACGTTATTCTGAATTGCATCTAATTAAGAATATTTTTTAAACTAATACTTTTAAGATTTGTCACGGATAAGAAGTATAGGTACCTACAATTATACACAAATCATTAACATAATGTTTTCCTATAATAGGTATATAGTGAGTTTTAATTTTTATGTTCCAACTCATAAAAACAATAATTATAGAGTCTTGATAGATATATAATTAGCGTGTTAATCGAATGTTTATGTTTAACGATAAAACATAAGCTATAAATAATGTACAATTTAAATAAAATGCCCACCTAATTCTCTTTTCAATCGATTGTTCTTATCGTATAATTATACAGCTTGATTGAACTTTGTACGGTATACCTATCACTGTATGTTATGTACATTTAATATTTAACGGAACAGCTAATGCAGCGGCTTACTGTTCTTGAGCCAAGGAAAGCAAGTTGGAAATTTATTTTAAACTGTTTGATTTGAATTATATAAGGTATTATATAATACCTATGTATATTTTTTTTTTGGATCAAAATCAAATCGAAATATTTTGCCCACAGTAGAAGCACTGACGGTATATTATTAATTCTTATATCCTAGGACAGTATAATATAGGTATCTACATGGCTACTTATAATAATAGCGATGATAATAATTATTACGTGTTGTCAATTTCACATTTCGTGTTATGGAAGACAGAATAATCACACGCTGTGGAATAAACATAATCCCTAAACAATGCATTAAACAATACAATATCATATTATAATATATTATGTTATATTTATTTTGTATAGTACCTATATAATATCATAATTATGTGTATAAGTAATAATTTACGCCTACAAAGATATTTATGAACACATTATTACATTAACGAGCAAAACCGAAATAATTGACGAAGAACACGACGGACGAGTAAAACTTCCCACAGTGATTTATAACGCTCTGAGGTATAAATAAACACAGCCACGCGGGACCGAGGAGAAAAAAATGATTTCTATGAGCAGCAAAACTCCGCGTCGAACATCAAAATAAATGGAGTATTCACTATTCATGTATATAATATATTATATTATATATCGGTCGATATATATAATGTATATATGTATCCGTAACACTATAATATATGGCATAAATATATAAAGCTTGTCTTGTGCAGACCAAAACAATCACGTATATAATATAAATTATTCGTTCGGTTTATATAATAGTAATAATAAAAATTATTATTATTATTATTATTATTATCTTAGGTAGTAGTCGTCATAGAATAAGGATAAGAAGATGTATGATCAACACCCAAGATCCGTGTTTTCGTCATAGTTCGCACGTGTAGGTACATTGCATTGTGTTTTTGTGCTAACTGCATTCTATACGATATGAAATATCAAATAGGTATATTGTATATACATGTGACGTCAGATAGAGTTTATTGTTATGGTTGCATATTATATTATAAACTATGTATAAACACTTACAAAAACTATGAACACACTTATCGTTGAACATACTTTTTATTATTATACTATATGGTAGTAGCACTACACTATAGTACTTAGTAACTAATAGTAGTGTACTATTGTATTAGAATACTATCGATATATTGGCTATATAGCCCTATATGATGTTACACCTATAATATTCAAATTGTTTGATTTTTCAAAACTGAAAATTTCCAATATTATACCAACCTCTATAACTAAATGTTGTACATAATGGCTGAAACAGTTTGGTTTAAAAATTTAACTAATATGAAATCAAAATTGTTCAGCTCAATTTGATTGTTACATTATTTATTGATATTTTTATCGACTTGTTATAATAATACGGATCAACATAGTCTGTACGAATTTGATACCTACAGTACAGCTGAAGATGTCTTAAAGTCTTAAAGCATATTTCCAGTTTTCGGTGTGTATTGAACACGGATGTTTTCCAAAGCCGGATAGATTCGATCGTCCATGAGACACAAACTGTAATCACATTGAAGATATTTAAAAAACGATATACATTAAATTAAAATATTGTTACATAAAAATAAAATGTTATTTCGATTTAATTATAATATATTTAATACTGTTTGAGAATCAATAACTTCAAAACAATACTGTCCAAAATTAATATTTATCTCTTTTCTTGTTATGTGAATATAAGCTACAATAGGTATCATCATAATTACTAGTTACTACCTAGATACCTACTATTACCTAGTCAAATATTGATTTTTATTTATTAAGTTAAAAGAAGTTCTGCCGGGCTTCAAAAATTCGTCCGTGAATTTAGAAAATGATTGGCATACTATATTCTAATAATTTATATTTTCAGATATTCGGACAGCTTTGCCCTGCAAAATATTATATATGCACCTATATAATGATATGTTGTACAACGAGTATATTTCGCAGTATTCTTATAAAGGTAAAAACGTAACGTTTATATTTCGACGTATGTACGACGGGGATAAATTCTTTATTGAGACGTCAATCCAAAAACCACAGCACCGCAAAACGTAAAGTGGCTTAAAGAAATACGCATATAGGTACCTACCACTGGTACCAGAGTACCTACATATGTATTGTATATAATATTAAATACGGTATAGAATGTATGATTACAATGCACGATAAAAATGAGTATAAATCTTAAAACATTTGCAACGGACTATTAAATCCGTTCGCCTAATAATGCGTTGGTTATATTATTATATTATGGTGTCGGCGATGAGACGAAATGAAATGAAAAAAAAAATTCACACACACAATAGCCGAAAATCGGGTACGAGGCAGAACTGGTGCGGCGGCGGCGTCTGGCCCGCGAACAATAATCGCCGCGGCCGCAGCCAATAATACAACAACATAATAATATTATATAATATTAAATATATATATACATATTATAATATAATATCATGATTTACGCGTTATAAAGCTTAGCGGCCATTTTATTTTTCGTTGGTTAATCGTCATTAGACCCGCCGGCGGCGGCTGCGGGGGGGGGGGATGAAGCTCCCTCTTTTTCGTTTTTGGGTTTTTTTGTTTTTTTTTTTTTGCAGCCGGTTTATATCATCCGCCTGCTTGCGATGATCCGCTTATAGCCGCGACAGACCCGCTGCAGCGTTGTGTTGACTTATTCATGTGTAATGACCCTTCCGCCGCTCGTTTCGCACGTTTCGCGCAGCGGGCGCGACGTGCATATAATGATATATATTATTATATTATACGTCAGCGTGTACACACACAGACACGCGTGTGTGATATATACGTATATACGTATGAGGTATAGCACGCATACGAATGGGCACACACACGCGTGTATATTATTATTATTATTATATACGAGTTCTCCCCTGCGGGTAACCCCGGTAACCCCCCCGGCGCATTGTTCGCGGACCGCGCGAGCTGGTATATAACCGAATTAGAGTACTTAGCGACACCCCTCGTCGTGGCGGCTAGAGGGTTCGGCGGTCGGGGACCATTGGCAGCAACACAGACACGCACACACATTATATTATTATTATTATTATTGTATTCACGAATGTCATATTACCAGCGCAACTACCACACTATAATACGCGTAAGTACAATTATTATTATTATTAATTCTGCGTCTTCATTGTCAGCACCGCGCCGGGGCGACCGCCATTTTATCGCCGATTGCGTGTTACGCGTATACATATTATTATATCCGTACATGATATTGTTCGTGCGTAGATTTGTATATTTTGTCCGTTTGTTTGTGATCATACAAGTTGGGTCGAGTAGGTACCTATATAATATGTATTCACATTTCGCGCGCAATACATGGTTATAACCGGTCGCGTCTCTTTCGTCGCGCGCGCCCTTATTATCGTGGTTCGATAACGGCATAATAACTGTGCTGCGAGCTATATAGTCATAATAATTAGTGTCTCGCGAAAATTATTTTCTTTAAATATTTACTTTATGTGAAAAACAAATTGTTTGTTATATCCAAAAGTGTATAGTCATAAGCTTACAGCATGAAAACATTTTTAAAAGTTTTCTTTGTTACAACGAATACTAATGAATAATGGCCAATTAGAACCCAAATGATATATGATAAATTAACCGATGGTATAAATTATGATACCATTTATACCTAATTTATAACCATAAACATATTGTATTTAGTAAACTTTGGTTCATGGTTGATTCATCATTGGTTATTCACTATAATCTGTCATTTTTATGTGCCAATGTGTCATCAATACATGCGTGCAGAAGTTGGCCACACCATGTTATTATAATTACACCAAAGTTGTACCAATATTTTCTAATATATAATTATCATTTATAACCATATATAACCGAATACGATTAAAATATATATATTTTTTTCATAATTCCATGGAAATATTTCAAGAAAGGTGAAATTTTCAATTTTTAAATACTTCAAATTCGGAACCATAGTCATAAATCATAATATTTGTGCGGACTTAGATTTTACCGTTATAAATTCGTTTAGAGTTTACGCAACTCGCCATGTCATGTTCCGTGTAGATATTCATTACGTATATAGGTAACAAAATGTTGGTAACACGTTATACTTACAAGATATATAATATACTACTAACTATAATATACAATCAAGCGGCACAACACAGTGAGTTTTGAAAGCAGTTTTCGGGACTACAAATCTATACCTGTACCTATATAATGTGAGACCATAGAGCTTTGTCTCATTTGAGCAGTGTTTCGCCAAGCTCGCATCCCAATAAATAATGTATTTACTTATGTTTCGAGATAACCGTTCATTTTTGAAGTCTTCTGCGATTTTTGCAATCACCTCTAATACTAGCATAAATCATTCGAAACTTAATGGAAACCGAAGATTAATAATCTAGTTAAATATTATAATTCTTTATATTATATGCACAAGTACCTATATAAAGTTTTACATTTATTTATTAATTATTACACTTCAACTTCGCATCAATAATAGTTATTCCTATGTATACAGGTATACTTTTTATTTTTATGAGAGTACAATTAGTAGTAATACAATTTTCTAAAGCTTGTGTAAAAATAAAAATAGATGTTATAATAATACTCAATTTTAGAACTGTTATTATGTTTTCATTGGTATATATGCGTCTACAAACTTTATGGAAAATTCTTAGTATCCGTGGACAAAATATTTAATTTAATTAAAACTCACTGCAAGCTAAACACAATATCTCCGTGAGAGTGGTAGAAGTGGAAGAGTGGCAGAAGGCAGAATCATTCCTAGCTAAACCACACCTAATGGATCTAATAAGATAATTTTACTTTTCGTATACTGCGGGAATCGTCAATTTATTATAGGTATCTACGTGTCAGTACATTAAATTTAAAATCTATAAAATGTATACATGTATACGATTCACCATAACAAAATATTATAGTACCTACTGACTAGGTACTACTTTTATACAAAGTATGTGATATAAATATAATCCGAAGTAATTGAAAATTGTATCCCCCTCCCAAAAAAAGAAATACATTTGAAAATGATGAATATGTTTATTAAATAAAATCAATTTTTGCAATCACATACTCGTAATAATAGCATGTAACACTTCGTTTATTTTCATAGCCATTTGACGATATTATTATGTACAAATAATATAATATCTGCAGCATGTGCACTAATATATTATAAACTTAAAACTATTATAATATCTATTTACCTACTGAATATCAATAAGTAAGTACATAGTACATTTATAAATCATACATTGCCAATTGAAATTGAAATTTAAACTCCGTCATATTATATTCTCTCGCGGCACGCGCGATGTAGATATTAAATATAAGATTGTAATATCATCACAATAGTTATATATTCAGTAAGGATTATTAATTGTACATTACATATTATGCTGATTATTATAATATTATTTCAATTGTTTATTATATGGATATTTTATTTTTTTAAACGTCATTTTAGACGATTTGATAAATTATTTTAACTGATCAATTAGGTAGGTACTGCATACTTAATAACGTTGTTTAAACTTTAAAGATAAACGTATTATAAATTACGTATTACGTATTATATAAATTATTGATGTTTCTTGTTAGTTGTTTCTAATAAATAGATCATACCTACTTTTATTTACTTCTAAAAAGTTTTCAACTTAAAACATAGATTTACACTACATTCCGTGATATGTTATGTTCGATTTATGAATTATGATATATCCATACATACATGGATAAGAAAATGTTAGTGGCTCGTTACATACAAGCATGGGCAAGCTCTCGCTGTGTGTAAGTGGGAGGTGGGGGGTATAGGGTGTAACTAATGATTTGTACTATTGACCCCCTGTTGAAAATGATGGTCTCTAAAATATAAGCTGACAACAGGAGTTTTGTTCTCATAACATGTTACACTTAACCATTTAGGGTACCTACATCATAACATTACACAACGTTTATTAACAATCAGTTTTTGAAGTTTGAATTCAATTTTAAAGCCAGATCCATACTACACGCCGTTTCATACTGTGTCCCATATATCCAATATACCTATAGGCAACAACATGTTGGTAACACACAACAGACGTTATCTACAACTTACAAGTTGCATATAATATTCAAATCTATTCAACGCGGTAGGTATACCTATTTTCCTGACCACAGTGTGCCAGCTTGGTGTGGTCCAGAGGAAGAGTTGCCGAAATCATAATAAACATTGCATGATATTGTGCTTGGTTTATATAAGTAAAATACGAAAATCTGCCCCACGAGTGTACGAATGTGAACAACAAGCTTTTGGCGACGGCACAGCATCGCGGTTTGAAATCTGAGTCATGGGTATTTTCTTGCACCGTTCCGAATTTGCATTGTATACTGAAGGTATACTGTGACAGCAATACTAAGCTGAAGAGACTGGGCATGAAACTTCCCAGAGATATTATTGGATGGTCATTGTATACTTAGATTCATGATTCAATGGAATCACTATATATTACATCTGAGAGATTGAATATTTCACAGAGGGTGACGGGACCGCTTAAGGCAACATCGACGCAGCGTATAATATTGTCGGTACGATAATATTATAGAAACTCTGTGATCCACCCATCAAACAAAACCAATAGTAATCCACTATTCCACTGTCATACATTCGCACGCATTCGTGAAGGCGGTCGACGTGAAAACGTTCTGACCAAGAATCGAACGGCACGACAGACTCGAATAAAAGTGCAGACGACGACCGCGTTTTCCTCAACAGGCTCTGACTGTCAGACTATGGTGATGAGAAAATTACCGCGATGGTTACCAGGTCGAGAGAATACTAGTGACCGGGGTAGAGGCAACCGCCATCTCTGTAGGACGTGTGCGGCTTTGGTTATATATACTCGCGAGCCGCCGATCGATTAAAACCACGCGATATTTTCTGTCGGTGGTCGGTCTTCGAGGAAAACTACAGCTGTGCACCGGTGTCACCGACCAATTTTCCACTGCACGTTCAAGACTCGCCGTCCAATTCCTGTCGACTCTTTTAATACTGACCAGTAGAAAATGTTATTTTCTAAGTATTTTTTGTATTTATTTGTTTATTTTATCCAAATCAATTACAATTAATAATACCTAATTACAATAAATTACACTAATAATAGCTGATGCAAATACCAACTGAGCTATATAAGCTCGCATCTGGTATATAGACAATTCTGTATCTGATATGTAATCGCAAACTGCAGGTAACGGTGATGATTTCCGTAACATCGATGATGGTTAGTCGGTCTGTGGAAAACGCGGTTGTCACGCGGCATTTATTTTCGCGTATATCGTGCCATTCGATTTTCATTCTAACCATTTTTCGTGGCTGTTGATGAGTGCGTAAAGTGTTGTACAGTGCAAAGAAATCTCAGTGAAACGAATCTTTAGGTAATACCTAATACCTATATTTGCGAGCCTATCATCACCTCCGTTACGCATGATGTATTATAGCTTTGATGTAAGATTCATTTAATAAAACTTGATAAAATAATCACGTGATCACCAACTCGACCAAGACACACATCCTTAAATGCCGTATAAAAACATTCTTTTTTTTTTATTAGTTTTCACGCTCTTAAATATGTATAAATAGATATCTAGTTAAAAGTTCCATAAGTAATAATTTGAATAAATGGATAAATTAAGTTTGAAAAAGTGTTGAGTGTACTTAAAAGATCACCATGTACACGGGGACCATCAAGAACATGTTTATACGAGGTTATAGGAACAGTCGAACTGCAAGTTGGAACTTTATATTATATGGTCTTATATAAGATGTATATAATTTTTTGTAACAAATTCTTGATGTGAAACTTTTTTTAAAATTACTTTCGTTATTATAATACATGAACGGATCGAATAACAATTGATTGTAAATCACTGCGTATTCTGCAGTCTTTCAGAGTGTGATGCTATGTTATGTCTTGATGATATAATATTAGCATATATAACTGTTTATTATAAGTATGGTAAGGGGTAAAATAAAATAGCATCTGAAAACTTTTTAAAATAAAAAAGTATATTATATAGGTACCTACGTAAATATTTAGTTTCGTTTTTGAGATTTGAGTCATATTACCATCGGAATTAGCAAAAATATAAACAGGAAATATCGTGTGTATTGCAGAATAACATAATTTTAGCAATTCTTATAATTATATGTGGTTTTTCTGGGAAATCAATATTAATTTTACAATTAAAGATACCCACTGGCTACAACTCTATTATACTATACAAGCAATTTCCGATCGATTAATACATGCTGTGCCATATACGAAATAAACAAAAAATACGACTCCAAAAAAAATAACTGTACTGTACGCATCATCAAAAACTAATATCCTTAGACCTAATATTTACCAAAAATGTTATTGAGTAAGTATTGTTAATTATAAAATTAAACAATTTACTTATTAGATTGATTATTCCACATAAATGTATTATGCATATTATATATTATTACGTAATTATAACTTTAATTTGTTGAGCTGATAAAATGTTTCTTTTTTATAAAAGCTTTACTAACAAATAATAACTTAAAAAAGTACCCAAATAATTTTTTTATGAAAATTAGACATTTTAACATCCCCAGAAAAAAATCATCAAAATATAATATCATAATATGTGAAGTGTTTTCGCGTCATTACGGCTATGGTTATCTACATAATAACCGTGGTTTGTATCAATCAACATATCATATACCATATGGCTCTATATATGATCTATTTTCCTTAATATACTAATTATCATATGTACTTACCTATATAAATACATATTTATTGTTATAAGTATGAGAAAACGAACATGTTCGAAAATCGATAACCTTCGAATATTAATATCTCAATATAATAATAATTTATCATTTGGAAATTGAACTGTTAAAATAAAATAATATCTCACGGCGTCAATGTTTTTTCGCCATCTATGACAAAAACCTTTAGCGCGTGGCATTATTTTGCATTATTTTCGATGGAGACTACCGATGGATGCATATTATTATATAGCGTCTCGATAAAAACGAAGGGAAAGAAACTTAGGTGTATATTGTATACACGCCGTATACATTATATTATTATATATGAATTTTATATTCGTCGAGGATTGAGGAATGTATACGGGGTATAGCAATAATGAGGTAATTGAAGACATCGGAGACGTCCGACGGATGCGTTTGCATTTGGACGGCGCCTCATCCTCGTGTCGGTCATACTGATGAGTTAACAATATTATTATACTGCGGTACATAATATACAACATACGTGATATTTCTGTGCGTGTAAACTGTTATGGCGATAGTAATATTTATTATACTATATACGTACACAGCAATAAGATAGTATGAGACAGCTGTTCCATAGTAGTTGCGTATATTCCGAATTATAAATATGCATAATAGGCAATATAGGTATAGTGCTTATAAATATATATATATGTATATTGGATAAGTCAACGTCATATATATTCGCACGCTCAAGATACAAATGAAAGACTCGTGAGAAATCGTAATACGAATACGAAAACGAAAAAAAAATCGACAGATAAAGTTATTATGAATCGAACATTCGTTGTTGATTAGGTACTTTTACTATCACTTTACCTATATATATATATATATTATACATTTTATTAAACAGTAAAAAAAAATTAATACCAATACTTATAATTTATATTGGAATATTATTATATCATGCATGGTTAAATATATATAAGAAATTGTATATTGGTTGTATTTCTAATATTTTAAGGGTTTTTTTGTTTATTATATATATAAGCATTTTTATTATTTAAAGATAGAGCAAATACGTATCGCATCTTCGATGTAATTTAGTAATAATTAGTATAGTTTTAAATTCGGGTAAATCAATAAAGAGACATTCGGTTTTATACTATCCTGCACTATTCAGTACATATCGTATTGTACTGTCTTAAAATTGTAACTATTGTGTGTGATAGAAAAAATATACAGAAATATACAAGTACCTACATATTATATTCTTCTTATAATGACTTAAAAAAATAAACGGGGCTTTGTGGTAAATAATATTTATACGCAATTTTTAACAAATGTTTGAGTAATTTGTTGTGCATGAATGATGCATTTGAAATGCATGCAGATGGGCAAATTGTTATCTAACTTAAAAATTATACAGAATATATTTTAACATAATTTTTTTTTTAAATGATTAAAATACTTTTTTATTTGAATAATTACAAAAAATGTATTCGAATACAATTTGATTTAAATGGTTATTTAAACAAAAATGCATTCAGTTCCCTGCATAAATACATTCATATTATTTTATAGCATGAGCCTTGGCTAATCATTATAATAATATGTAATATTAATATTCCAAATATTAAATACACTTCAGTAGCAGAAATATCACAGGAGGACCGAATTGATATGCAATTAGACGAATAGGTTTAAAACCATATATATTGTTTAGACAGAGAGGGGAGCACCTGATATACATTTTTTGATTATTATACAAATATAATTTCATTTATAACACAATATTATGTAGGTAATTATAATATTGCACCACGCCTCTGAGGCGTATCCAGAGGTTAGGTAAGGGGCTATACCCCTCTCCTTTCATTGGTCATGCTTAGTTTAGCCTGTATTATAATATAAGGTATATTTAAAAAAAATGATTTTACAAAAACCCTATAGCTCCAACCCACCACCTTACTAAATTCCTGGCTATGGCACTGTTGTACCATATGTCCATAAGATGACCCGTGTGACCTTATTGGTATTCAGATGCAATTATTATGTTCGAATAATACGATGGAATTATTATTTTATTTTAAATAGTTAAGATAAAATCTCCGGGAAGTCTACCCATATTATAATTTACTATTTTATGTTAGGCGATATTATATCATATTATAATAATAAGGAGTAGCTAAGGCCATCGATTGCTCACACGTGTAGGCATAATTTGTATATTATATTATATGATAATAATTTATATTATACAGGTACGACGAAATATGCGAAACAATAATATTATTATAATTATATATTGTTTGAAAGTTTAAATCTCAAGAAATATATATATATTACACACATAATATATACACACACGCTCGCGCGCACACAAACGAGCGATCAAAACGTATTTATACAAACGGTTAATTATATGGATTATTTGCATTCGCATATATTATAATAATATAATATCACTTAAGGTACTATATACATATGTATATTATAATAGTAAAGGTATATTTAATATTAAACATTTATATTTACTCGACTGCCCACTCAATGCGTGCAGCAGTTCGCCGTCTAAATCCGCCACCGGTCGATAAAATTTAAGTAGTTTAAGTAGGAGGATAGGTCACAATAATAATAATATAGTAATAAAAATAATACAAGAGGTGCAGAATCAACGTAGTTGTAATAATATCGGCGAGACGAAATAATGAAATTTTGCCACGTGGCATAGAGGTGCAGAGGTGTTTAATGAATCATTTGTTATAGGCGTGCGCACCGCGTTATACAAACATTATAATATAAAATCATAATATTAAATAAACCTATTAATTTGACGTCCGGCGTGAGAACCGGAAAAAAGTTTTGATTTTTTTGATGTGTCCCACACATGATTTTGCAAAACGTTTTATTTTATTATTGATAGCAGAGTTGTTCTTAATTGTATCTAAATAATAATTATTCGAATAAAAAAATATTTAAAAATCATATATTTTTTATTATTCTTTTTAAAATATGTTCGAATAACTGTACTGCCCCTACTATACTCTGATCGATAGTAGGTAGTAACTAGTAGGTACCTGCTGAGTGCTGATAGAGATATAATTTTAGTTTTTACATTATTGTAGTTGTACATTAGGTTCATAACCACACAGGTGCAACATCGCTTAGAGCTCTAACTAATGTGCCTTGCACAGTTGCTAGTATATTGTATATTAAATATGATAAAATATTATTATTACTTACCTTATAGTTATATCATATTCGAAAGCCAGAGAATAATGAAATAATCGCCTGAAAGTCCGACACACGTGTTGCATTGTTGTAACCATATCGTCGATGTATCACCTTCTTAGGCGGTCACCACCCAGACCCCTCACCAAAAAAACAATGGTTTTGAAATAATTATTTTGTGACAATAATAGAAATGTTTTTTTAATGAATTAATGCATTTTTTATTTAATAATCAAAATAAATATTTAAGCACATACAAACTGTAATATTTTAGATTCTGAACGGAATGATAATGAATTTATTGATTTTACAATAGTGTGTCTTATTTTTTTCTGTCTTTAAACGTTTTTTTCTAGTAGAAATAATGCTTTGATTATAAATTTCAGCAATTTTTCGGATGGTAAAATGAATCTAGAGAGTACTTTTGAGAGATCAAAATTGAAAATTCCCAAAAGTTGTCATAAGCGTCAGAAAAAACAAAAAAAAATAAGGAAAAACGATTAGGTATTTATACCACGGATAGATACGTTAAATTTTCACCAATGTTTACACTAAAATTATTTATACATCATTAAATATTTTGACTCTTTTTGAGCTATTTATAGGCATAAGAAATATTATATTTTTATTACTTTTTTAACATAGATATGTCTTTCAGCTGGCTACAACTTTATTTGTTCTGCAACCGATTTTCGTAACGCTGTGTCAATGGTAACCCTTCCCCAAAAACATATTTATGATTCATAGATTTTCACTGGTTATTATTTTCTCAGAAACCATAATAATAAATAAATAGACGTTTAATAAAAAATACTTTTAACATTTAATTAAAACCAATAATATTCAAATCTCCTGAAAAAAAATACTCTGTACTCAGCTTCTCGAGTCAAAACTAGACAAAATATGTGTTTACATTTTAAACAGCAGTGTTTAAGATATTATTACAATATGATAATAGCGTTCAGAATAAGATGAAAAATTAAGATACTATTTTGAGTTTTTTTTTCATTATTATTTTCAGTGAATTTTTTATATCTACAATTTTAATTAGGTAGGTTAGCACAAATTGAATGATTATAATATTATAATAGACATACTGCAAAATGGATTTATACCTACAAATTATTAAAAATATATTATTGGTTAATAGCTGAATATAATCTATATTCAATGTACAGCATGTCGAATATAATATTAAAATATTAATATATATTTATAGATGTATACTAAATGTATAATATTATATTCGTCATGCTGTACATTGAATATTGTTCATATTCAGCTATTAACCAATAATATATTTTTAATAATTTGTAGATATAATAAAATATAACATATATAATATCCATTATGCAGCATGTCTATTATAATATTATAATCATTCAATTTGTGATAAAATACAACTATAATATTAATATACCTACCTAATACAAATTGTAGATATAAAATCAACCATTGAAAATAATAATGAAAAAAAAACTCAAAATAATATTCTAATTTTTTAACTTGTTTTGAATGTTTGTCAAATAATAATATTTTATAAAGACTGATGTCCTAAAATATAAACAAATTTGTCTAATTATGACCTGAGTATAATTGATGAGTATCTAATATTTTTCAGGAGTATTCGAATATGCCGACACAATCTTAGTATATTTTTTACTTTGGCACTTTTAAAATAATCCTACAACAATGTCGGCCACAGTGCCGATTATTCCCGGCCAAAAGAAATATTTCACTGATATGATCTGGCAGTATTGTTGTAACTGATGAGTGTACCGTGGACCAAACTCAACTTTTGACTTATAAATCGTTTTTGGTGACGTTTGAACTTTTCTAGGCGCTGGAAACTTGGCTTTTTTTTCAGCGATACGTCGATACATTTCATGATTGATATACAGGTTCTTGTTTTTGATCGCACAGCTGTACATTATTGATTATTATTATAGAAAAAATTAGAAAAACTGTATATAGGTACCTAGTATTTATAATTTCAAATAAATTTTTTTACATTTTTACTTTTAATACAATACAATAATACATTGCTCAACAAAAATAATGGAAATATGCTGTAAAACAGCTAAATCACAGCTGTAATACAACTAAAGTAAAAATTAGAAAAAAAATATAAAGAGAAAATACAGTGGGTATTTATAATTTCAAATAATTTTTTTGGAAACTAATTTTTTGGAAAATTTAAGATGGGCACACGGAATTCTATAGCAATTAAAAGTTCTTAATTTTATTTAACATTCTGAATTGAGCTAGTTGATGAAACCAAACTCTAACATTTAAAATTAATATGTGGCAAATACGACGAAAGATATTTCCCTCACGACCTACAGACTAAAATATAATGAACTTGTATTGAAACTTTATCTGTAAATCTAAAATAAGTTGTACCTATTAAACAAATGATAAGTGCTCTTTAAGAAAATACTTGATTATCAACAATATCAAATGGTATTTTAAATTATAAAAAGCTTAATCAAAATAACTGATAGTTTTATTCTTATATTGAATTATTACAATTATTACATAAATATTATAATTAATTTTACGAAATCTGTATACACAAATATCACACATTTACACAATTAGAGTTCTTAAATAATTCTATTATGTATTCTTAGCTTATATAAAATAAACATTTAGGGTGCATATCACTTATGTATGATGAAAGAAGAAGAGACATTTTACCCTATCCTATATCTACACCTCTCTAGCCTTTGCGATACCAGACTGTTATACCTTAGTCCATAAGGGCAAAATATATATACAATTTTATAATACCAACTAAAAATACCTCTGCAGGTCTACATTATTATTATACATTACTATAATATTTAATACTACCTCATGGAACGAACGGCTGGATGCAAAACTTCACAAAAAATAGCAAAATATTGCAACTAATAAAACTAGATATAAAAAAACATAGAAAGGAATAAAGGAAACGTGTTAAATAATATGCTATTTACGTGAGTCCTGGTGGGCCACTAACGATCCTATTATTGATAACGTTCAAAAACTTCCTTGAAAACATTTCTAATATACATCCATATGACCATACAGCAATTTAATATTTTAAATATATTTTAAAAAGTTTTTTAAAAAGTGAAATTGTTTTTAAATGGTTTTTATTACGTTGTCACACAGTTCTTAGATGTGTTAAAAATAAATTTTTTGGCCAGCAAAGTAATATTTTTAACAATGATTAAAATACCTTTGCAGATAATATTTTAAATATATTAATTTTTTTACATGTACTATTGAGAAATGTTTTCAAAATATTTATATTAAATATTGCCTATAGGTAGGCTATAGGTAATAATAATTGTATAGGTCTTATTATTTCTTGTTGAGGAACATTTTGATTCGTTAATATTTTTCAAACAACATCTATAAAGAAAAAAAAATTATGTAGGCAAATTGATCAGACAAACAATAAAATATTTATAGTTTATAAATTTAATAATGAGTTATACTATAATATCAGATAGATAGCTTAAACATTATTATAATTTATATTGTGTAGGTACTGTCATTCATTGGTTAAATTAAATATTTAAGTATAAAGGAGTTTTTAAATTACAATCAAATAATATATAGGTATACCAAAATGTTTACCAAATAAACAAATGTTAGATTTTAATGTTGAAATTTTTTTCTCTCAGTTTATAAGAGTAAAATCAATAAGTTATCATCAAACATTTTGTATAAAATAGAGGAAACAGTTGCTTATTTTAAGTCGTTGATGGTATTTTCAAGTTTTTTACATTTGTCACATTATAAGGCTACCAATACTATCCATAGGTAGTAGGTACCTATAAGTACAACAAATAAGCGATCGACGATTTATTAACATAGTTATCGAAAAACTAAATTTAAAAATATTGCAATCATGTATGCGTTTCTTTAATGTTTATATTGACCGGTTGCGGTGCAGAGGTGCCTTGACTTTTACATTTTATTTGTTTTAACAATTATGTTAATAATTTATGACTGTAATCAATCACATATATTATATAGTATGTATGTATTCATGTATTGAGTATTAAATTCCATTATGGTGCAAAACATGAAAATAATTACGTGACAGTGTAGCACATAATTTCACATGCAAAATTTCTGAGGAACAATTAAATATTTATTTTGAAATTAAATACGTTATTTTAAGAGCTTTTGATCCTGTCCGTGATTTCCACTAGAATATGGCAACTATACCTATACCTATACGGCTAGACCGTAGTAATATAATACAACTTTTGAAACCATATGAAGTTCATATTGAATTTTTCAAGTTAAGTTGAAAATATCTTTTCCAATTATTTTAATTTTAATTTTAACATATTTTGTTTTAATAATTTATATATTCAAATTCTGATTTTTAGAATTTTGAAACTGTCTCTACCACCATTTTTTTGAAAATGTCCCTAATTAAAAATTCTAATGATTAGTTTTTCATTTGTTAAAATATTTATACTAAGAATGGTAGTTTATAAAAATAGTGATACCAAAATATGGTAAAGTAGATGTAGTATTGAATCTAATTATAAATTAATTATTATACTTATTATACTTGGACTATTTTTACAAATTATTAACGTTGATATAGATTAATATTAATCACTTAAATTTCAAATCGCCAGACGTGTGTTTGTAACACTTCTGGTTGATACACTTCTTAGCCGTCCCATTTATTAGTTTTTTTTATCGGCTTATGTAAACATTTTTGTTTTTAAGTATAAACGCTTGACAATTACAAACTATAATTATTCAGGGTTATTTATAACTTATAAGTAATAATAGTTAGTAGGGCAATTAAAAAAATATCAAAAAGGTGTCCCTGATTATTGGCCACACAAACTACATTATAGTTTATGATTACCGTGGTGCGTTTAACCCATAGAGTAATATAGAGATGCCGTATCGTACCTCGGCAATACAACTGTTGTAAAGACAGATATATACAGGTCATTCAAAACATAGAGTAACTCTATGATTCAACCCAATTGTGTGTCACTTTACGATTAGACTTCTACTAGATGGCGTTATTCACTCCTACACTTGATTGATAATACCTACAAGTGATAAACAATAAAGTGTAATTCACGATGTAGAGAAGATAAGGTGACACCACTTGTACATATTCCGGTCGCAAATTTTCTCGGCAGTGTGGTAGGTAGCGCCACCATTCATTAGAAGGCCGGTTTTCATATTGTGAATACATTGTTTTTAACGTAAAATTTCAAAAATTATATACATTTTTGTCGTGTTTGATACTATTACTTCAAATTTAAAATATTGACCACATAAGAATTATTTTTAAGTAATCATTCTATTCAATTAGGTAACATTTAAAATAGTTTAAATTAAGAAAGTTTTATTATATAAGTATTTTATTTTAACAACTTTATGTACAGTTATATGAGTTTCGACTGCTTCGCTAAATTTTTTTGTCTTTTATTTTTTTCTCGATTAGCATTCTCTGCATCACATAAAAAATACATTCTTGATTGTAAATAAAATGTTATAATATTTTTAGTCAATTCATTTGCATGTTCATCACACCCAAGTAAGTTTATATTAAATAACTGGCATAGCCAGTTTTGCATCCTGGCACAAAACATTTGTTTGGCATTTTTTAACAAAATAAGAAAGTATATACAAAATATTATTAAGTAATCTACAGGGCACAGACCATTAAGGGAGTCTTAACTCTTAAGACTTGTGTAAATACAAACAATTATGTAAATTAAAATTAAAAATAGAATATTATCAATTACTTATATTAGGTTTATATTATTATTTTAACTGATAATTTATTCTATTCTCTATTGTAAATATTATATTTTATATACATCATGCTTAATATTTATTTTTTTTTTGTTATTATATATCAATATCATATAGGTACCTATAATTATGATTTTTATTTGGGTGTACTTTGGTCAGTAGGTAGGTAGTAGTATAATATATTTTGAGCTTTTATTAACGGTTTAAACTCGTCTTTATACTTATTGTAAGTAGATATTACTAATTCCATTTTTGTACATACATGTTTCAATGAATAAATAAACATATAAATATCATAAAATAAATATGCATTTTATTTAAATTAATAAATTTGTACGATATGGCTACATAGTACATACCATATAATATTATTACAATTTTTACATAATAATTGGTAAATGATTCGAAAACATTAGTTTATTTTAATAATCTATACAATATAACATAAAATATATTATGTTGGCGTGCACATTAATGACATTTGAACATTAATTAATACACATAAATAAAATTTAAATGTAAATCTCCATTACGACTTGTATAAAAGTCGGCCTTCGTGCGAATGGTAGCGCACTCTGGTGATAAATTTTGAACTACCAAACTGCCGTGATTTTTTGCGTCAATATTGTACCATTGAAAGATACGAGAGCGGTGTCACCTTATCTTCTCTACATCGTGGTGTAATTGTATAAACAATAAACATTACAAAATACAATGTTTAATTAAATACATTTATATATTTTAAATTGTGAACTTACTAGTTACTACCTTTTGTACTTTTCAAAACTTGGGAAGTTTTAACGTGAACTGTGAAGAGTGTAATAATAAAATTAAACAATAGTTTTGTTCCTTGTTATTTAGTCACACTGCAAGTAGACCTCTTTCGCTTCACTACGATTTAAGATAGACAGGTTAGATCTTAAATCGTGTTCACTACAAAATCAAATGGCTCCTCTATATTACTCTAATGTTAGGTTACCTTTAAGGCAGGTTCAAGGCAGGTTCACACTTCCAACGAGTCGTGTCGTTTGAACAATTTTCTCTGATTGGCTGAACCACGTGGTTCCCTTTGGGTATACAATACGGTATATCATAATTTTATCACACGATACCACTGTAACCAAACGATACCGGATAGTTGAATAAATCACGGACTAAGATAGTATGGACTGGTAACGAACGGGTGGCGGGTGACGGGGAGCCGGGCCTGTTAAGGTTTGGGAGAGACGAAACGGGGAGAGAAATAGTACCACCTAGCCTCGCGCGCCACCTATATTCAATAAATTCAATCTTTTGGAAGCGCGGTCAAAATCAGTGGAGAAAATGATCAGGACAAAAATTGAATAGGATTACATCAATTACAGGATCGAGATATTGGAGAAACAAAAAAAAACTGAAAAAGTATTTCATAAAAATATTCATAATATGTAATAATGTAATAATAAATGGTTCATTAATATGAACATAGATAGAGCGCGAGCCATGCTCGTACTTTTTCCCCCCGATATACGCCTCACCATAACCATAAGCAGCCCGGTGATATGATTATCGTTTCCAGTCCATAGTATCTTAGTCCGTGGAATAAATTCAACTTTTGGCCGTGTGGTTACAGATAAAGTGCAGAAAAATGATAAAATTTAAAATAAACTATAATTAAAATTTAATTGAAAATTCAGTTGAACCCCTGTTGAACCACAGATTATATGAAAACAGATTGTGCACTTTTCCTATGCTGCAATGTAAAAAATGAATAAGGTGCTCTGATTGGTCGCCTCCCAAATCAGTGTGACCACAAATCCTAATGCTAATTTATTGTATATACATACACACCATATTATTGAATTTAGCCATAGACTTAATATAGAATATCTATATTATGTTGTGTCTATGAATTAAGCTCAGTGAACTTTTCAATTGCAACTTAATACTCATAATATTAAAATATAATATAACATATAAAATATGAGATTTTGTAAATTTGTATCAAACAAATTTAATAATAAATATTTAAAAAAAACGATATTTTATAGTAAATAGTAATATAGTAATAAAAGACTACCTCAATTCGAAAAATAAACGGAACAGTAATATTCTTGTAGGACACACCAAACAACGAAAGGCAAAGGCCAAACACGTGAAAACCAAAAGCCAGAGTTGTTGATATTAGTGATTTGAGTTGATAACAAGATGTTTGTTTTAGTTGTATACTCGGGGATCACTATCAGGTTAGCCACCAGTACATGACAAGTTTTAAATATTTTTAGTCCGTTGAAATGGTCACATTGATTCTAGAGGACACCATATCAGGCCATTTTTTTGTTTACATCGAAGTGCACAATCTGTTTTCATATAATCTGTGGTTGAACGTTGAACATTTTTTCAATTGGTCACATTTAATTATTAAATTGGCTATTTGAAGTTATTAGCATGTCGTTTGTCAAAGTAAGTACACTAAACTTTTATGAATATTATATAATTTATATTTATTATAGTTTCATAAGGTATATTTATAAATATACATTTAATTTTAAAATTATTTTTATGCACTCATGCAGTAATAACTTAGGTAATTATTTGCTTTATTATATTTACACCATAAATACGTAATTTGTAATAATAATTGTTTATAAAAATTAAAAATTAAAACAATTGACTAGGTACCTATAATTGTGCCTTTATAATTTTTGTAATATACTTTTATATCAAATTTTGACTGAATCAAAATGCGTCTATGCCACCACAACTATTATACAAAGAAAAATTGTTAAGATTTGTTTAAGTAAAAATACTTTAAGGTTCAACTAAATAAAACTTTAAGTTATTAATTTGAGTCTGTATATAAAAAAATAACTTTTGTATATATAATTAAAAACTTTGAATCCTTTCTGGATATAAAAAAGTTAATAATTAAAAGAGAAAATAGGGCTTTTGATGTAATGATGTCAGAATGGAGTATTCTAGAAAAGTGTTTGGTCAAAAAATCATAGATAATCTAGGTCCAAAAAACTACAAATTAATACCAGTAAATATAAAAAGGGACGTATTCTATACAGAAAGGAATCGTATAACTGTTATAGAAATGAAAAAAAAAATTCAGATTTGGTTATTTTCAATACTTAAATAACTAATAAGGAATTATATTTAACTGTTGTAATTTAATATTAGTTATAATTAGTATTCTAATTGTATAGATTGATTATTCAGTTTTTGTCCGCTTTTCTTATTTATAATTAAATTATTCATATTATGTTCTTTATCTCTCTACTAACATTCAATGTGCTTAAAGGGAGTAGTTATTTTTTATTTGTTTAAAAAAAAAAAATAGGTAAATAATGAATCATAAACAATTTTAAATTTTAATAGAAACAGTTTTTTTTTTTATTTTGATTATTTGATTATTTTATTTTATAATAAACAATAAAATATATCTGTCTGAAATTCTTTTTTTGCACTGCACAAAGTAATAATTTTCACTGCACATTTACATTTCTCACTGCACAAAATGTGTCTCTCTGCACACTAAAAAAACCCTGACACTAACCAAACGTGTATAATATAAATAATAAGTAATATATAACAGTCCTCGAGCATCTAAAACTAGATTCCTTGGCAGATCGGAGGTGTGCTGCTAACCTTAAATTTATTTCTAAATTAGGTGGGTAATAAATGGGCAGATTGACTTACCTCACCTACTCGCTTATTCCTATAAATGTCCCTCCTCGCTTCACTCGTCAACATACCACTTTTAATTTGCTAATATCCTCCACAAATTATGGTTTAAATGAACCACTTTGGCGCTGTATGACTCTTGCCAATTTATGGAACCACTATTTGGAAATGCTTGTAAAAATTAAACAATAATGATATTAATTTGCCGAACGTTAGTGCATTTAATTTTAATTAAAAATTAAATTCTAAGTGAAGCAAAAGATCTATTGGCTTTTTTATACTCTAGTTTTCTTTCTTTTTTACAAGATATTACAATCTGTTCAAGAGAACAATAAGGAAATTTGATAAAAGAATACATAACACGATTGGTATAATGGAAGAAGCCACCCAGTGATGTCACTACCTATTTTGAATATTTAGTTAGGAACTTAGGAGGGTTTATATGCTCAAGCATTTAGCGGTTGCGACACCAGTTTACCCTATTACTGGATTAGAATTGATGGATATTATTGCCTTGTTATCAGCATATTCAGAAACTAAAGTGTTTGGAATGTAAGCTGATCAGCAGCATAAATGTTATAAAAAACTGGAGAGAGTATACCCCTCTAATTTTCTTAAAATAATGTCAATAAAATTTTATTTGTTGGGTAAAAAATCTTGAAAATTTAATAGTAGGCTTCTAATATATAGTTTCAAAGGCAGATGAAAAATATTAAAAATCTGAAGTCACAATTTTTTTTTATAGGTAATCAAAGTTCAAATTTTTACAAAATACGTAAAAATGACGAAAATGTGCAATTTATTTTGAGTTAGAAATTCATAAAAATTTTCTTTTTAAATCTAAGGTTTGAAAATGTGATACAAGAATCCTTATAAGTTTGCCTAATTTTATCAATGAAAAAATGTTTATAAGCAAGTCAAATAAATTTTTATGAGCATTTTAAGATCAAATTTGTACAAGATTAGATATTCACTCGATTTCTCATGTACCTAGCGATTTTCTTATTTTGTTGCAATTCAAAAACAAATAACTGTAGATGCATGAAAATTTCACTGAATGTTTATATAAGCTATTTTTATACACCATCTAATTTTGAATATATTTTGACTGTTTTTCAGCTTTTTACGGACGATTTCAGTTTTCAAATTTTTTAGTTTTTTTTTCTATTAGTATCAATAAAATTATATTTGTTGGGCCAAAAAGTGTAAAAATTTAATACAAGGCTCCTGATATATTGTTACAATAGCAATTGAAAAATATTAAAAAATACATAGGCACACATTTTTTTTATAAGCATTTAAAGTTCGAATTTTGACAAAATTCATCAAAATCTCTAAAATTATCATTGTAATTAAACAATTATAAAGTAGTCAGTTTTTTTAACTAAGGATTGACAATTTAAACTAAAGATTCTAATAAATAGTACATACTGTAAACAAAAAATCTAAAAAATATATGAACACAGTTATTTTTTACAGACATTTTAAGTTTAAATTTGGACGAAATTACATATTAAAATCAATTTTAAAGAGTAAAAGTATATACTAAAATATTTTTCTAGCTTCACTGATAATTTCAGGTTAATAATTAAAGAATATGAATAATATTAATTCAACTTAGCAGCTACAACAATATCCTAGACCAGTGGTTTTCAAACTTTTTTTATACAAGGCACACCGTACACTTCAAAAAATTTTCACGGCGCACTGACATTTTTTTAGATGAACAAAATTGTTTTGAATTAATTATAATTTTATATACATTTAATTAGAAATTTTTATTATTTATTTATTAATATTACAATTACAGTATAATTAGTTATTAAATTTATTTACAAAAAAAAGTGTAGTTTATACATAGGTACATTTAATGAGAAATGTGTGCCTGATGGGCGTTACAAATATTTTTAATTCTTGGACGAATAGTTGACAGACATACCCTCATTTCTTCTTCCACTGAATTTAGTTTTTCTCGTTTTTTATTTTTTATATTCGCAAGCGCTGAAAACCCTTGTTCACAAAGATATGAGGTTGAGAACGGCAAAATAATAGTCAGTGCTTTTATAGATATCTCTGGATATTCTTTAGAAACATATATCCAGAATTTATTGAGAGTGATCTCTTTGAATTTCAACTGCAATGTTATCTGAGATTACTTATCTTAATCACTTTATTCCTACAAACTGTCGATTTATTAATATATAAATATATATCAAATCCATAGAGATTGAAAGCATTTATTTTCTTATATCGCAATTCAATGCAATCGGTAATTTATGGAAAAACCGCGGCACACCTAGTGCATACTCGCGGCACACCAGTGTGCTGCGGCACCCAGTTTGAAAACCACTGTCTGACTGTCCTAGACTGACATACCGTCTCCGCTCAGAATCGTTTTTCGCATACAATGATATTATATCATTGAATTCAAATTTAATACCATCCATTATAGTACAGTGATCTACTTGTAGCCTACTGTACAGCGGAGCGACATCCACTTGACCCCCTTTCTGTTTTGTGCATTTCTTTATTATATTCATGAACATTATAGTTGTACAATTTTCGTTTAAGTACCAGCGACGTCATCATGGTATACACTGAAACTGAAGTTAAGAATATACGTAGACTTCTAAATAATATAATATATAATAACCGTGACTAAAACTTAACGTATTGTGAATACTTGAATAGTGAAAAGTGAAAACTAATATGAATATTCAATATAATATTGATGTGATAATTATTTTGAATTTATTTTTAAATTTAAAATGTTATCACTGGAATTGATAATAATTTTGGTATCGTTGGTATTGGATTTTGGTATAAAACCCACGAAACGATGATGATCGTGATAAATGTGTTCACACGATCATAAAAACTAGATACAACATGACACGACACGACACGGTGTAAAGCTGGGTTCACACTGCACCGTGTCGTGTCGTGTCGTGAACTTTCCATTTTTCTAAACATGATACCACTCTATACCATAAATGAGTTCTTCATTCAATTGATATCAAAGATTGGTTAGTAATCTTCGCGGTTTTTTTTTAAAGATAACAATTATTAAATATATTTATTAATTCCGTTATTTTTAGTGATTCTTTTTATACTACTTGAAGTTGTAGGTTCATCAACTGTAGCAAATAATAATAATAATATTATTTAAGTAGGTTGGTAAAAACCTAATAATAAGTTATTTAAATAAACCAACCAGACTGAATAGAAGTTTCTAGTATGGACTCTTCTTCTATACAGGTATCAAATATATTTTTTTTGGAGCTATTTTTTTGTATGTTTTTAACTAAAGATTTGTCTGTCATACTTTCTGAGCAAATGTGTTCTTTTCCATTGACAACAAATATATTACATTGGTGACACATTCTTCCCTTTTTATATATAATGAAATCAATTAATAATCTTTGTATACCATTATAATAACTAGGGCCCGGATTTATATGCTCTAAAAACCCAAGAAATATGCACTATAAAATATGCATTTATGATCTTATTTTATAGAAATATAACTCTTGAAATAAAAAATATGCAAACAAATCAATTAAAAAAAAGTCTTTTATTTTCATTATTTTTATAACTATAACTATAAATAAGTTATTTTAATAAAAATAAGCAAAATATTACATATGTATTTAAAAACCGTATATATATGCAATAAAAAATCGTAAAATACAGAAATATGCAGTACATGTCAAAAAAAGGCAAAATATGCAAAAATATGCAAAATAAAACTTTATATTTCAGATCTATTGATTACAAATCAAATTTGTAGCTTACCTAGCTATTTTTTGGAATATTCAGAAAAAACATGCAAATGCATATAAATCCGGCCCTAATAATAACATTAAAAAAGTATCATAAGTTCAGCGTTAGTTTATTTTTTTGAGCAGTAAAAAATACAGTTATGGAAATGTATGTTTCAAAGGAAATAAAATTCAGAAAATTGTTTTATTTTAAATGTTCATTATTCCTCTATATAAGAATATAAAATATGTCAGTCAACATGGGTAAAATTTGAGAGCCTATGCCCTGTATAATAATATAATATAATATAATATTAAATTAAGCTTGGTCCATAAAAGTTGTGAAAAGGTATTACATTAATATCTATAATATTATTTATAATCATGTTTAAAATACTTACTGTTATAAATGACATTGTTAAAATAATTAAATTAAAACAAATTACAAACAAACAGTTAACAAACAGAGCCGGGTTTAATATAGTTATAATAAATAATACACCAAATAGTAATTAATATTATATAATTATCTACTTATGAATGTTAATTAGTAATTAAAATAAGAATTGTTTATCATTTTTCATTATTATTTGAAATCATATAATATTATCACTATTAAATCAGTAACCACACGTTCAAAAGTTGGATGAAATCAACTTCATGGTATGTGTGGTAACATCATGGTATTCGTAGTAAAAACCGTAAAATTAGTGGTAGAAACCAGATTTAACCACGTGGTTGGACCAATCAGAGCACGGCAACATTTCACGACACGACACGACACGGTGTAGTGTAAGTGTAAACCCCCCTTAATATTACTCTATATTACCTAACCTAACCTAACCTAACCTATGGTTTAACCGTGGTAACAAAACGGTCATGTGCATAGCATGTGCGTAGCAACTTCCTCGGCGTTATCACTGCTGTACCGGTATTGACGACATCTTGTTTTCGGTTTTTGTTTATAATAATCAACTGTTTTTTGATTCTTTTGTCCTAATTAATAGATGTAATAATATTATCTTACTTCAAGCCTTCAAATATTTATAAAATACGAAACTCCGAACGACGATCATTGAATAAGGACAGCAAACAATAATAATTTCTATGCATAACAGGTAATAATGTCGGGTGAAGCTGCCATCCAGCATACCGGTGTCCATGACAAGATAGAATCTATTTTGTCATGCCGGTGTCATTACTCATATCTCAGACCATAATATAGACTATTGAGTAACCATGTATTCTATGTCTCAGACCTACAATTTTCATAAAATATTGTAATATTTTTTGTTTTACTGTAATTCTGAATAACTAAATAGTACACAGGACTATCCACTATTTGAGGTTTATTTTCTAGCCACGTCTAATAATGATAATTCGGTTTTGTTGATTTGGAGTACCTACCTATATTGGACGACCGTTGCACAATATCATCGTTCTTGGATCACAAAAATCGCAACTAGTAGCAATGTCGTAAGTATTACCCACCGATTAGGGCTGTGACCCTGTGAATTTGTAGTAAATTATTTTTTATTTTTTATTAAAAATATTGATTGTTAGTTGTAAAGAATAAACTACCTACTTATCTATTTTCTATTACTTCATTTTTAACATATTTTATGCAAAACATTTTGCTCGGATGTGGAATTATATGAATTGTACCTATCTAGAAGCAGTGGTTTTCAACCTTTTTTTAAGCATGGCACACTGTTCTTCACAATATTGTGTCTCAACCAAAAATAACGTTTTCTTCATCAAAGTCCTTTTTTTTTGAAGGTCGCTATTTTAATAATGATAAAAATACAGATACGAGGCGTTATTTGATTTAGGTCTCAGAACCAGATTTACTTAAACATATGTTTGCCGACGCTCGTAGTCGAATTTCCATTAATTTTTTACACTTAATTAGATAAACAAAATTGTACTTTATTATTCATATATTTATATTTATATGAAGTATAACTGTTATAAAAATACTTACAAAAGCTTGTAGCACAACTAGAGAACATGCACTTCAGTTGAAAATCACTGCTATAATGTTTATATATATAACATATATATTATTTTTATTTTCGGGCTTTCGAGGATTTAAATCCATTGTAATAGTCTTATATAGTAATATAGTTTATATATTATACTTCCATAATTCCACATATGATATGTGTATACCCATTAAGTATAGGTAGGTGCCTTCCAATTATATTTTTATCAAGTTAGTATATTTGAGACATTTGACTATAGGTGCTCTTGGTATGCTTTAATAATGTGATACTTTGTGTTAAATGCGCAGTAAAAGTGCTCAGATGTTGAAGCACGTTACGGTGGCCGCTGTTTTCAGTAAGACCGTATTCAAGATTGCGGGACTGGTCGGCCTGAGCCTGTCATCGATAGTCATCAACGAGATGATTGAACTGATTAAACGGTACTTATGGCGCAACTACGTCACCGAGCTTGAAGTTCCCAACACAGACAAGTCTTACCATTGGCTGCTGCTGTGGATTTCCAAGCACAACCAACAATTACTGCACTTCAGCGTGACTACCGTTTGTCGAAATACTAAGTCCGCTCATGCGACTTCAAAGTTCGACTACGAGCCGAACGCCGGCGAACACATGTTCAAGTACGTTTGGTTCTGAGACCGAAATTACATTGTCCCTGTATTATTATTTCACAGTGGTATGTAACTTTGTAAATCAAAGTTTGGGAGTCGGCACCTTATGCTATGGTTTTAAGACCTTAAGTGAAATATCAAAAAATAACTACCTACTATATCATACCTATTTGCTATGATATTTTTAGAATTTTCTAATGTAAATCAGAATATAAATACGCCAATTCTAACAACTTGACACATTCAGTGGCGTGCCCAGGAAATTTCAATAGGGGGGAGGGAATATATGTTATACATTTTTTAGTAAAAGTACATTTAAATTAATCATGGTTATCCAAACACAAAAATTGCTAAACATATGTACATTCATGCAAATCGAGTATCGTTCTACAATTAGAATTAATTTAAATAGCCACACACTATATACTATTGTTTAAATAAAATGACAACATTAAACTAAAAACATTTATAACCTTTATTAAAATAATTAATATACAAAAGAAAAATAATTCTTAAAAACAACTTAATTATTCCAAACGAAAATTTAACCGCCTAGATTTTGTACTCATCTCATTAATGACTTCATCAGTATTTATTTTAATGTCTCGATGAATGTTCATCAGAGCTAAGCCATTTAACCTTTCTTGTCCAATAGAATTCCTTATATAAGTCTTTAAACGCTTTAATGTGGAAAATGACCGTTCACCAGTTGCGGTAGTAACTGGTAGGGTTATTAAAATTTTTAATAATCTGTGTATGAGTGGAAATATCATTATGTCACATTCACTAAAAACATCAAGAGCGCTTTTTGAAACATGAATCTCTTATTCTCATTACACTTTTCTTGCCATAAATATAATTCTCCAGTTATAACTAAGCTACTGTTATTCAAATCCTCTTGATATGTATCAATGAGGTATTTAATATCTTGATCAGTTCCTGAATGAGTTTTATAGCCAGGTGGAATATAACTAAAACTTTGCAATAATTGTAATGTTAATTATAATGTTTTATAAATCGATCATGTAACTGTGATAAAAAATTATCCAAGAATGGTACATATATTTTCAATCTACAAAAATCTTCAGCTGTTTTATTTGTTGAAGTAACTAATTCATCTAAGAGTTTTTTTTGTGTTCTTGCTTATTTTTTAAAATCTGTATCAATATTCAAATCTTGGCACCATTGTTAAATTTTTAAAAATTCAATATGAAAAACATCTCCTGCTACTTTTAAAGCTGTTAACAAATCAATATTTTCTGTCTGAAGTTGGCGACTGAGAGGCATACTTACAGAGAAAACTTTTCCAATGATGTGTGTTGTTATAATAAATTCTGGTTGTTCAATAATTATCATAAGTCGTTTTGCTTTAGATGATGTATCAATATCTTCCCATTCACTTATTTCATCTAATGCCACCAAAATAGCTTTATATAACTCAATAAATATTAGAATGGCATCATGGCGTTCAACCCATCTAGTAGGGCACATCATTTTCAAACGTTTCTTATTAGTTGACGGTAAAACTTTATCAATAGTTTTTTCCAGCACATGTTGACGTTTGGGAGTTCTAAAAAAGACACATATTTCTTGAATATTTCCCATAGTATTCCGAACACTTTTCACTGTACTTTTCAAGAATGTGTGCTTTTACACCATTAAAACTACCACTCATTGATGCCGCACCATCATATTCTTGACCCCTTAAATATTTTGTTTCTAAACTTAAACAACTTAGAGTTTCTAATATTTTTGTAGCTAACCCTTTTCCAGTAACATCTATAACAGGTACAAATACTAAAAAGTCTTCTCTTAATTTCTTTAAATCTTCATCATAATATCTTACACAAATAGAAAAATTGCTCTATACCGGATACATCAGCAGTTTCATCTACTAAAATTGAGAAACATTTAGCTTGATTTATTTTTGAATTATCATTCCACTTACGCTAATTATTTCGTTTTGCATTTTACCACTCAAATAAGTAGCATTATTTAGTGCTTCCAATAAATGTTTTTTCAACATCAAGTCACCACCTTCTATTCTATAGTGAAGTAATGCCCGAAAATTTCCATCATTTTCGTCATTTAACTCTTTTTCAACATCAATGCGACCAGAATCATGATGTCCTCTCGTTGCTAAACCTTGGTGACCACAAAGTATTAAAGTATCAATAATTGGCTTAATTTTATCCCGGTTATTTTGAATTTCACTCTTTAGGTAATCAAACCGAACATCAATAAGTTTTTTGGTTTTTGTACATATCAATTACCACTATCTGCTTTTAAAACAGACAATTTATGGTAATCTTTCTCCAAATGATCATTGTATTTTGTAGTAGCATCTTTCCAATTATTAAATGAAGATAAAACTAGTTTGCCAAGTTTTTGGCATCCTCTACCTCCATCGTTTTGTCCAAATATTACACAAAATTTGCAATAAGCACCAAATTCTTTAAATTAATATACTAGCCAATTTCAACGAATAAACCATGCATGTTGAAATCTTAGTTTCCTTTTACCTGATAATGGAAATTTGAAAGCCGGATCTGGACACCAATTTTTGTGCAACAAATCAAATTTTTCTTTGGAACTTAACTAAAATAATATATAATAATAATAGTATTATTTATTTATTTATTATTAAATAATTGTTTTATTTTTAAGCGACCAATAAAAGCTAAATAATCTCCTATAAACAAGATAACTTTTATTAAATTTTAAGTAGCTTTGGCCCTTAAAATACATTTACTCAATAACTTTAAATGGTTATCAAATCTTCAAACTATTTGGCATTATAATACAATTTTTAATGCATTACTTTGTAATTGTTTTTTTTTTTAATAAGCTTAAATTATGTAAAAGCAAAAATATTTTTTAATCCTAAAAACAAATACTTTAAAATAAGCTGTGATTAATTAAAACTTAATAAAGTCCAATTGCTCCACTGAGAATCTAAAATTAGCCATTAGAAAACAAATTAATATACTTACTAATCGTCCATACAGTTTTAATTGTGATATGTGTAACTTAATTAAATTATACATTCTTCATAAAAATTGAAGATTTTACAGTTTAAATCTTTTTTAAATAAATATAACTTATAAACCAGAAGTATTAAAAAAATGTATATATAAATATATTTTAAAACATTTTAAAAATTGTTAAGTAATCAATGTTAAAGCTAATGTATAAAATACTTTCCTAAAATTTAATAACTAACAGTTCATAAAATAATGGAAATTTATTTTTATTTAGTGTAGGATATTAGGTTAAAATAAGTCCAATAATGATGTTTTGAAATTCAATAGTTAAATATAAATTAACATTAGTATATACAAAATATAAACAAATTATTATTATTTTGTAATAATAAAAAAATATTTAAAATTTAAACAGATATATAAAGGAATATTACCTTAATATTTTTGGATATTGAATGAACAACATAAAAAAAGTCTGATTTGTCAACATTTGTTGTGGTAAAATCTGTATCCATAAGTTGATGTGTTTATCTAAAAATATAATAATATTTATGTATATTTTATATAAATATAATTATATATGAGTGTTAATAATTTCTAAGTCTATAACTCTTTAAATTAACAAAATATTATGTAGACTTTCTGTGCAATTGACTTGCTGATCTAACAATTTAAAAATAGGATTTTGAGGATCTTCGGATTCTGGTTTAGAACATATGATTGAGGCCATAGGTTCAGGGTCATCAATGGTATCATCATCATCATCAATATGTTGAGTTTTAATTTGCTATATTAGAAATTTAAAAATTTAATTGATTCTTTTTTTGGATTAGCTAATTTTACTATAGCTTCAGGTGATTCAATATTTTATAACATAGAACAATAATAAATACATTAATTATTTATTTAATATAAATGCAAACATTAAACTTAACTATTATAATTAAATTACATAATATAAAATTAAACTACATAATTGTATAATACTTTATAAACTAATTTTTTTCGTAAATAAATACATAATTTAACAACTTATATATTTTTGTACTTACCTGCTATTTAATATTTGATGTAAAAGAAATACACACGTCTTTGTGAAATCAATATTTTTTAAAAGAAAATGGTATGAATCTTTATTAAATAGTAAATACTCATATGTTGATATTTGTAATAATGACTAGTATGAATTTACTTTGAAAAGAAAAACGTTATTAAACTATTATTTTATTTGTTCAATTGTAGTATTACGATATTTATATCAACAAGACTCTAGATTTTGTTCTGTATTATAAACACTAATATTAAAATATGGCTAGGTATTTGCATTTAGTCACAAATGTGCTGAGTGGGATATTATACTCCTAAGCCATTTCAACTAATATTTGGTTGTAAATACTTATAATTATTTTTTTTAATTTATAGGTTGTATTATTGAGAGTTATACAATTTTGTATATTATGTTTAGATACCTATTGCTGAGTCGGTAGGGCCGTATAGGGAGCCACATATTTTATTTTTATAATCTTTGTAATATCCTCTTAAACCTATCGGATTCAAGCTCTGTGCATTATCTAACTTTAATCACTTTTCAACTTAATATTTTTTGTTAAATAACACCATTTTATTGGGTCACAGCTAACAATTTTGAAGGTAGAATTGTGCTCTAAAAAAGTCGGTATAATTACTCTGTGACTTTCCCATAGCTAATAAAGGGGTGATCTCGATCTAAACATTTCGAGCTTGTGACCTCGCCCCTTTTTCAGCCCCTATTGTAAGTTGTAACCAAGGTATACTACCTTCGCTCGGATAATCATAATCGAAAACCACACCTCCAACGTAGCTTACACGTTTATTCTTCCGTTTGCGATTAAGTTTAATTTGTCTTGCTCCTGTTTAACCAATAGTTATTTATTCAGTCAACACTTTAATAGTTTAATACTCAGTAACGTTTAATAACTAAATATTATAACTCCGCAGGTACAAAGGTCATACAATACGCGTAAAACGTGATCGCAGCTCGATACTGTCCAGCGATTACGGTTCTAGACCGTTTGAGACAATCAACTTATCTACTTGGGGTCAAAACAGACAAGTGCTGCATGAAATTCTGGAAGATGGTGAGTAACCGCTACAACTGAGGTAGTTGCCAATAATATATATGTATTATTTAACTTAAATACTCGTCTGTGCTCGTGTATTTTGTAAAATATGTCCCATTCACATTCCTCCAGCCAGATCGTACGCTATGTCCATCATGGAGTCAGGCACCACTTTGTTGGTGCCCTCGTACGAAACGTGGCACAACTTCGGCGAGCCCCGGGCGCCACGATCATTGTCATCCGTTATACTGGACGAGGGCGTGATCGAACACATACTTAAGGATATAAAGAACTTTGTGGACGACAAGTCTTGGTATCTAGATAGGGGTATGTAAATCTGTAAACTTCACTAGTTTAACTATGGTACGAAATATAATGTTGTTTCGGCGTTCTAGGAATACCGTACCGTAGAGGTTACCTGCTCTACGGGCCTCCGGGTTGTGGCAAAACATCTTTGATCATGGCACTGGCTGGCGATATTAAGTACAACTTATGTGTGTTAAGCCTGAACGACTCTAAAATGTCTGACGATCAACTCGTTCAATTGATGGGGGAAGTGCCGCCCAAGTCGTTAGTGCTCCTGGAAGACATTGATGCGATGTTCGCCAATAGAGACGGGAAAACGGTCATAGGTATATTATGCGCAATACTTGTAAAACAGTGTTTTTGGTGTCCGTATGCAATTTTTTAATCACCATTATAAATTTGAGACAGAGGGCAGTACTAAAGTGACATTGAGCGGTTTGCTAAACGCTCTCGATGGTGTCGTATCATCCGAAGGCCGAATACTTTTTATGACTACCAATTACGTCGATAGGTGAATAATAATAATAAATAATATTATATTGTTTAACATAAATAATGGTAAAATGGTATTTTAGGTTGGATTCTGCACTGATTCGATCTGGCCGAGTGGATTTCAAACTATACATTGGGACATGTTCAGATCATCAAATAGCAGAAATGTTCATTAGGTTTCGTCCAGATGGCACAGAAGGCGACAAGAAGAGATTTGTGGAAGATATAAAAAAATATAACAAACCAGTCGTCCCAGCTCATTTACAAGAATTTTTTTTGGTACACCGTCATAAAGAACTAAATTATGTGTTTGAACATATAAACGATTTATGGCAGAACGTGCAAGACATTCAATTAACAAATTAACAACAATAATATTCATAGTATTAATTTAAAAATAATAATAATAATAATAATAAGTTAATTTTTTATGTACAAAAAAACACCAAGTACATAAAAAACCAATGTTCAGTCGAATAGCAATTTTTGAGCACAATAAAAGAAAGTGTCATGAATATTTAAAGTGTTAGAAAAAGAATAACAAAAATTAATTAACATGAAAAAAAAAACAAAAAAGTTTATGCGTTCATCATCTTTTGGGATCAATTGAGTATAATGCTATAGTTCCGTCCATAGCCCCAGTAGAAAGTAGCACTTTTTGTGGGTGAAACTTGGTGGTCATTAATGGTGAATAACGTGTACTCATGAACCAGTCTGTCAATTTCAATGAGTTTAACAACTGACCCTCAGTGTTGTAGAATAACAACATCTGATTTATACTACTGCTAAACATAAAATTAAATTATTTAAAAAAAATAATGTTATTTTTAAACACATGTCATACTTACCATGCTATTATATTGCACATCGAGTGAATGGCTGCAGATTGCATGTTGTTGACATGAAATTCATGCTGTGGTGCATTATGGCCAAACTCAAATGTTTTTATATCTCCATAAGCACTATTACAATTAAACGTTTAATACATAATTTTGATGAAGTGAGAAAATGTATTTACCTAGCAGATACTACTGTAGCATCTTGTAGTCTTAAAGTAAGTATTTTACTATGATGTCCTATGAAAGAAGCTATTTTTGCTTCATCTGGTGGAAGTCTTTTATCAAACACTTTAATTGAACCATCTTTACAACCAGCAGCAAATATATTATTTTCTGTAACAAATGCCATAAGTATATGGAAAAACAATAATTGTAACCTATATTAGTTGCATCAAAATAGTGTTATTTTAAATAGTCATCTATGACATTTCAATATTTATTTTGCACTATTGAATAACTTTTACTATATTATTTATTAAATAATTCGATTTATTAGACGAAAAAGGGTAATAAGTAATAACTAATTAGTTATACATGAGTTTTTCCACAGAAATAAATTTATACCCATGGTTTTATCTAAACAAACTTATGAATAATATTATACATGGTCTCACAAATTTCTCTTGTGTGAAGCAGATATCCACCAAGGAAGCAAATTAAAAAATATATATAAATTGATTTTTTCTTCTTACTTTTCCAGTCTATCAAAGCAAACAAAGATATTGAATATAAATTTTTAAATCTTAAAAGTCTGATATAAAATGTATAAGTATACTTTTGACTTATGACCATATTATGCCAATCCATTCCTAATCATAATATATAATGGATTTAATAAAGTGATTGTAAATTTATGGAGTATACACTGTGTTTAGATGTTCATTGATCATTATTTGGTAAGTGATAAATAAATTCTTAATTACCTTTAGATTGCATGGACATAGTTGTCACAGAAGAATTAACTCCTGTGGATAAAGCAGTCAGTTTAGTTTCAGTCTCAATATCCCAGATTTTAATAACTCTCGAGTCGCCTGCACAAATTAAATGACATGACCTTTGATCCCATTGCATAGCCACTAAAAATTGTAAAGTAACACAATGTATAATACTTAATGGTACATCAATATATTTTGTGAAGATCAAATTGACTAACTCGAAGAACTCTCGAAACTCGGACTCTTGCAAATAGGTAATGCATGCCAACCGGAAACCAATTTAGGTGGACCGTCGATGCATTGTGACCATACTTGAATGTTTCCGTCATTGTATCCAGCCAACACTAAAGCAACATCGTGGCTGTTAATCAGTTCTACAGCAGATAAATGCGGAGTTAATCTATACGACAAATCAAGATTGTGACTTCTGACATCTGGTTTCCATTGGCACAACTTATAGCTACTATGATAATCCCATACTCTATAATTTAAACAATATATTTTAAAACCAGTAATATCAAAAAATGGTATTGGGGGTCCAACGTGTGATCTACAGATAACAGATACCTATATTTTACACTACAGTGCTAACTATAGATACAATATGGATTTTACGTCTTAATCTATATGATTATCGATATGATATGGATTTTATGACTGTATTGTATTTTTAAAATATTTAAACATTCAATTACCATTTTGCATTTATTTGTGTCATTTTGTTTGTTGGTGAATTTTTTCCATTTTTTTTTCACGAGTGTGTATAATATTTTTTTATTTAGTTCATTTAGTTTAGAGCTCATACTCAAACAATAGAGTCATTATGGCAGTTAGTCAAGTCCAAGTACAATATAAAAGTCAATGGTGCATCTCCACTATTAGACAGCCAACTTAAAGAAGAATGGTGGCGGTCATGCCACCCGATACAAACGCAAATATTTGATGATTTTTTATCAGATTTAAAAAACACTTTTGCAGTATGATTATAAGAAGCAATCAGTAGCGTTAGACCAGCCATTTATTGGTAGATCACACATTGGACCAGCCATTTATCAGTAGATCACACATTGGACCGGGTCCCTGGTATTGTTACTAGATCTTTTTCTATATCAATAGACAATTTTAACTGTTTAGTACTTACGTTAAATAATCTTTTGTAGCTACAATGACATGTGGGTCATATGGATAAAAGACCAGTGAATTTGGTGATTGTTTACATTTTGATGAGAATATTTGATGCTCTATCTTACAATTTAATTTATTTACTTTGTTTTGTTCTTCTAGTGCTTCTTTACGAAGCATCATGTTTCGGGTATACCTATTAAATAAATTGTAACCATTAAAATATTTAATACTATTATTTATTAATTACATAAATAGATATCAAAACAATATTTAATCTAATATTGGTCACCTCCAGTCACGTTCATAGTATATTGCACTCTCAAAGTCACCTCCATCATTCATACCACTCAATGGATGAGCAAAATTTTTAGATACCCATTCGAAGAATTGAGATCTCAATAGGCTTTTAGTTATATTTGTTGTGTCCTTTTCACTATCACTTTCTATGTTTGGTGGTGAAGATGATGATGAAAGCACAGTAGTTTCTTCTACAATCTAATCACATGACGGATGTATTAATAGTTATTCTTCAAAAACAATTTGTGTACATAATAATGTTACATACAGTGTTGGGCACAATTTTTTTTGTCCTAGAATTTGATCTTGATGGTGTAATAGGTGCTCTTTGTCGAGTACGGATTTCATGTACAGACAATGGAGGAGAATCTCCCTGGCTAAAATACATCATAAAAACCATTTAAAAATAAATAATTAGTAATACAAATTTTTAAATTAATCAATTCAATACCTGAGATAACTTCTAGAAGATGGAGATGCAGGTAATGAATGTGATGCACGACTATCAGGCTTATTTTTAAGCTATTCAAAATAAATATCAATTGTTAATAATTATTATTAAAAGAAAACATTACATACACACATTGAGTACTTACCTTCTGTCTAATGTATTTAGTTAATTTTTGTGCAGTGGCTGAAACATCTGGGAATATATCATGCTCCAAAGCTGTTAAACCTTTCCATAATTTAGAGTGATTATTGTTATAGGCTGATGTTGTTTGATAAGCGTCTAAATGACAAAAATTCAAGTTTTAAGTGGTGTTCAATTAAAATTAAAAATAAAAATACACATACCCAAGGTAACTATTGACGAGGAAGAATTTGTTCGCCTCAAATTATCAGATTTTGTTTCTTCTTGAATTTCATCTGAAATACTAGGTCCAGGCGATATTTGAGGAGAAACTACAGTGACTATAGGACAAGTAGGCTGCGTTGAGAGCTTCTCTTTGGATCCTTTTCTTGACAGACTAGCTGTTTTTGAGCTTCCATTTGGACCTGTAACATGATTTATAATAATTGATTTTTGTTTAGATATTTTCCAATAAATTTTCAATTCTTTACTGGGCATACTTTTATAAAGAGATCCATATGATTTTTCGGTTTGTTCCTGCATTGCTATTTCTAAAAAATATCTTTCAAATGTGATAACAGTCCATTGGAGAGCAATTATAACTTCCTAAACGTAACATATAATATTAGAATGACTTTAATAAATAGCTAATTAACAAAATTCAATTGCTTTTAATTATTACCTCCCTGACCATTGGGCTCATATCTTTAGCAACCGTATTTAATAAAGTCAAAGCAATATTTAGATCAACTTTTATAGCATAGTTAGTACGATCCTTATCACAGCTCACATAAGTACCAAGAGCAAACACTGCTGCAGCCCGAACCTAAAAATAACAATTTAATTATTACTTTGAGATATTTATCAATATTAAACATTGGAAAGGAACATACATGCATGTGTTGTCCCTGTACATTTTCAAATATTCCTATTTAACATACTCCTAACTTGCTTAAAAATTAAAAAATCCTAAAAAAACCAACAAGAGAATAAAACAAATGTTCTTACCTTCATGTTTAAATATAGTTTAATTCTCTCTAATATAAGACACAAAATTAGAGCCAAACGTACATTTTGGTATATTAAGCGTTAGTAAGACAGATGAAACAGATGCAAGTACAATAGGGTGACAAAGAAAAACAAATTTTAATATCTGAAGATCCCACCCGCTTAAATTATTGATCTATCTAATAAAAAGATTCACAAAAAATTTTAATTTTTACTGGTCGCGCAATTTATTTTGAAATAACTGAATAAAGCTCACTACAGGGGGAGTGATCGCCCCCACAGACCTCGGTACCCAGGAAGATTAGGACAAGAGTTGGTAAAAAACACAGACGTTACAAGGCTGGAGTAGACGGTGGAAGATGAGCCAAACTAAACATATGAAACAAACACCAATAAAGATAATGAAGGTAAATTTGGGTTAACAATAAAATCCAAAAAGCACTTGGCTCGCCCCTGAAAGACCAGTCCGTCAAAGTTAAAACCATCAGACGGATTGTCTTGGCAACTAAAAGAGCTACTGACAGTTTAAAAAGAGTGGATGCATTGAAACTGGTGGACAAAGATTGTCATTACGATAACAACGTTTACGTATGAACCAGTGTATTATGAATGATATGTAATTGGCACATTAAGTCAATAACGTGCGCACTAGTACGGAATAATAATTGTTGTGCATACTCTAAATATCAACTGAATGAGATATAAGTTTCACAAAATATATTTTATATCATCTGGAACCTTTTAGATGGGTGGGACAAAAGAAATATTTAACTTTTTTTCCCTTATTTTCGATGGTCAGCCTAGGGTACAAAATGAAGTACTCTTAATATAGATAAATTGTTTTCTTGTCTATAATTTAAAAATTGATTTAAATTTTTTATTAAAATATAATATGGTATATTTTACAATATATACATAGTTAATACACAAAAAGCATATTGTCCAACAGGCAACGAGACATAATTATAGACATGAATAATATTATTTTAACTTACTTCAGGTATTTTATCTTCCAGTAAAATGTAAAGTTTTTCATGCGCTATATCTCGTACACCAACCCAACGAGCTTTATCATAATCAGACCACAGCTGTGCAAGACACAAGGTCAACCATTGTTTATACGGAGCGCTTGCATTGGCTAATTGTTCAAGACATATGCACACTAAATTGTTCTTAAGCCCAAGTTGTTGGCCATTCTTGTAGTTTTGCATTAGCCGGGAGAGCACAACAGTTCCCAACATCCTTTGTTCTTCCTAAGAACCATAAATATAGATAAAAAGTTTTTAGTAAACACACCAAGGTATAAGTATATATTTTACATTATATATAATTATTTAGAAATATATTTAGACAATGAAATATAAGCTCTTCAATAATATTTGGTTAGTAACTAACTGTTAAGAAAATATATAAACTAAATAAATTTGGGTTTTTACTATATCGTGTTGTTTAGTATTGAATATTCATCTTATAATTAACATATTAGCAATATTTTTTTATACACATATTAAAATATATATGGAACACAACACGACACTGTTTAAAAATTCTACATATCGATGACATTTTAAGAGAATGTCAGCGCACTGTTTGTTTTCTCTCTTTGGCCCACATGCAACATAGCCAAAAACACATTTACTCAGAATCATTTTTTAATGCGAGTAAAATCACCCATTACAAAAATGATGATACTTAATGGAGGACATATTGATATGTCTAAATATTGTCTCAAATATTTACTCATTATTTAGACTCACATTTTTTTTTTATACTTTGAAAGTCGAGTACAATATCAAATAATAATAAAATATTAAATTGATAAGTCAAACCCTCAAAAATATTAGCCTCAATAATTTTTTTAATAGGTGGTTTTCCTCTAAGATAACTCAAAAATCATAAAACAATTTTAGATGAATGCATTTTATTTAAGTTGTGGTAGGGTTGTCTGAGAGATGATAAAAATTGCTCTAACACGCTCACCATGTACAACTAGAGCTCTTCTTGATTCAGAATATATTTTGTTTATTTCTGTACTTTTAACCGTTCTGGAGAAATAGCGCGGACAAACATACAGACAGACAAAATTACAAGACTACAAGTTAAATAAAACATTTAAAAATTAAATATAAGAAAAATTAGAAAGATTACATATTATGAAGTGAATACAAAAAATTACAATTCAAATAAAATTAACAATATTTCAAAGAAACAAATAAAAATAGCATAGTAAAAGTATGGTTGCAAATTTTATACTTACAGGCAAACGTATATCTTCAACCAGTTGAAAAAAATACTTAAAACCATTCTCCCTCACAATGTCAGTTTGACAAGTCTGAAAATAGATGCAGTTTTGAATTAAATCATTTTTTATATTTACTTGTTTAAGATAATTTATTTTGAACACTTACATGGTCAACAGCCATAATTTTAGCCCAAATAAAAGCTAACATTGGTCGAAGTTCAACGGCAAAACTCTGCAGTAGTTTTAATATATAAGGAAATATCCCTACAGATAAAGTTAAATTTACAGCCCACGGCCCCAAATCTAAAAATCTACCCAACAAGTCTAATGCGCGAAGTCTATGTGCTTGACTTAATAGAACCTGTACAACACAACATAGTAAAATATTAGCAACTTTATAAAACATCAGATAATTATTGTATTTTTGTTATCATTACTTGGAGTACAATGGGAAGCTGTTCAGGTACACTACGTTGTTGTGTTGGTAAACAAGCTGTATGGTCGAGCCAAATTTCAAATGCAGTCAATTGTTCTTCAAAAAATGTTGTGCGAACAAAGAAACCATCACCGTTATCTTTAACACGTTGTAATTGGGATAAACACAAGTCTAAAATATGATCCCACGACTGTAAACAAAATATTTTTAAATAAATAATTTGGACAAATAATTTAAAACAAACATGTCAAGTAAACAAGTAACAAATTAAACATGAATAAATCTGTATTATTTTTATCTTCTACAAACCTGCCACATGGGATGATTGTGCATTGCCGGTAATTTAGGTGAAGATACTGGTTCACAGTCATATGTTCTCATAATACGTTCAGCTAGTAAAAAGTTTCTTAGTAGACTTGCAACTAACAAGTCTTGCCGAAATAACGTTTGAAAAGTATCTTTAAAAATAAAAACAAGTCTGTATTTTTCATATTATAAATTGAGTTAATAATTTAATTCTAATCATACCTCTAGGTAACACGTTCCAAGCTATTGTATCGGTAATAGCAGTAAATACCCAGTTTAATTCTCCTAACATTGTTCGTCGATCATTTAATGTACCAGGAATTCTTATGGAAAAAAAATATTAGGTTAATTAATACCTATAAAATAATAAATTACAATAATTTTGAATATAAAACTCACTTGTCAACAAGTTCTAGAAATAATTTTGAACAATGTTTAGACATATTTTGCATAACAAACCTAGAAAAATATTTACTATTAAATCTACTGTATTTCATTTTTTATACATATTGAATTTTTACTAGGACCAGTTTTCTGTAAATAATATTTAATATTTTTACAAAATAAAGTGATTAACGAATTTCCATATTATATACAAAAATCTGTTTAGATGAATATATTTTTAAAGAATATAGATATGTGAGCATTTAGCTAAGACTTTTATAAAATTCTGAATGCAACATAAGCTTATCAAAGATAGATTACATAAAAGAATAATTTTTCATTAAAAACATAAAACAAATAGTAATTACATTTGTTGATTGAAATAGTATCTTGTCTCTACAATTAATTATTAAAATATGTTATCGCTTGAATATATTTTCATATGAAACAGGAAATATAACTAGTAAATAATATGTGTTCTGTACAATTTCTTATCTAAGATATGCAATACATGCGAAATATGCGTGATACTGAGACAAAATATTTAAAATTTGACCTCTGTAAAATTAAAGACACTAAAAGAATTAATACTTCAATTGAACTTAGATAAAAATATAATTATGTGTATGTCCTTTTATTTCATATCATAATCAACAACAAACTTTTTTTAGCAGTATTATTTGTACTCTTTAAAGTTTACTAATTCACTACTTTCAAGTACTAGTTTTTTTTATCACAAAATTAAAAAAATATCAACATCAACCCCAATTTAGGGCATAAAAAACAAATTATTCAGTAAAAGTGAACATAGAAAACATTCAAATTATTAACTAATGACATATTGTTTAGTAGATGTGTTTAAAAATAAATGTCTACATGACTGAGGATTATTTCAAATTGATATAACACAATATTGCAATGCATTTTAATCGATTAAATTATTATCATAGAATAAATTGAATTTCTGACATGTTTGTTTATCAGATAATATTTTTATTGGATACTTGAACTTCAAACCCAGATGACGTATAACATTTTTCCTTTAATTTTGAATACTAACAGTAACACAATAATTTCCTAATGAATATTAAGTCATAGATCAGTAATATTAAGTCACAATAATTAAACCACCATTTAAAATTACAGGTCACGCATTAATATAATTATAATTTGAATGTAAAATGATAAATATTATGAACTGCCTTTGTTAAATATATGTACATAATCACATTAGTCACAATTGATTATAAATTATAAAAATATATTGATTTTCATTGACTAAATGGCTTATGAATAGTTATGTTTTATTTTAAAATCAACAATGAATATTACATTAAGTATGAATTAATATTTTGTAGATACAACTTACCACCGTGCAGCCATTTTAATTGGTGTAGTCAAGCAGGAAGTAAACAAATCTGCAGGCAAGTCTGGATGCATTGGAAGTGTTTGATCTATTTGACACGCACCTAGTTGAATGCAATTTTTGAAAGAAGATCCTTCAGCACTTATAAACAATGGGCTTTGAGTAGCTTTATGCTGAAAATTAATGTTACAAATATCAAATAGACACAGATGTGTATTAAGTAATCATTACCACATAATAATGGGAATGAAAAAACATATTTATGAAAAATATAGTTGTATATTATACAGGGTTATTCAAAATGATTCATCCGATTTACATACTAACCTGAACTGTATGAATCATTTTGAATAACCCTGTATAACTTAAAATGGAAAAATTATTTTTAATTTTAAGTTAGAAAAAAACAATTATTTTTTTAAGCAAAGTTGAAAATAATATAACATTATCATAAATATGACAATACTTCTAAGATATATTACGTACATTACAATACATAAGTATTTAAATTATATTATGGAACATTCTAAATGTACCAAGTAAATAAATTACCTAAAAGATTAATAAATAATAAATATTAGATACTTTTTGTATCATTTTATGGAATTTAATCAATTTATTGTTAATGTATTCCAATTATTGAATGAAACCTTTGTACCTATAATTAAAGATGTAATTATTAAAAAATGAATGGAATCAGCATAAAACTTTTATCTCAGTAATAAATAAAATATTTTATATAATGTTACATACATTCTAAAGGATGCCATGTTAAATTTTTAATTTTATGTTAGTCTAATTTGTTATAACGATTATAAATAATAGTACATAACTAATTAAAAAAAAGGAAATGCATTAGTTAAGTACCTATCTATCTAGTCAGTTTTCTTTGTCACACTATCAATAATTCAATACGTCATACAAATTGCCAATTTAATATTTTCCTATACAAATCAATGTTATATAACTATATAAGTATTTATCATATTATCTTAATTTCAAAGTTTAAAAAATAAATTCTAAACAAAATAAAATAATAATATATACCAAATCTTCTTTTTCATGCTGTTCGGCAAATTGGCTAAATAATTTTATAATCATTCCTGCATTTGAACAATCATAGACATAAATGGATGGTGATCCCATCCAAGATTGAAGATCATATATGGACAATGGAATGTATTGGGTATATGTCTAACAACATTTTTATAAATAATAAACATTAAAAAAAAAGTTTATAAATAATAATAATTTTATTGAAAATTAAAATCAATCAACTAACCCTGTTAAACACCCAAATTTCACCATTTACAGTAGGTTTTGGAACACCGTGTCCATTATAGTGGAAAAGTACTCTTTCTTCTTTTGCATTTCGTCTCAAGGAAACGCACAATTTTTTTACTTCCTCTATAGTCGGGTCTAATGATTGTTTGTACCGGGCTCTTGGCTGCCACCTTTCGTACTGTTTTTGCAAATTGACTCCAATTATTTCCAGTGCTTTCTGAGGGACCATCATCAACGGATCTAATTCAGTATAAACACGTTCACAAGACAAAAACATTATATTAATTGATAACATTTCATCATCATTGTTGTTATTGTTATTATTATAGTTATAGTAAAATCTATACCTATCCAACATTCTAGACGGGCGCAAGGCTGCACTTTCAAAACATCCGGTGGGTCTACACCTACGTTCAGGCACATGACAAGAGCAACACTCACTGTCTTCATCTGAATCCACAAAATAAAAACAAAAGAACACAAAATTGATGAGAATTCAAAACGATGTTCTTCTACAAAGGATTACACGCTCACCCGTTCTTTGAGCCGCCATGAATTTACCACGGCGTCTAAGGACTTGATCTCCTCCGTGTGACGCTTCTTCGTGAAGCATAGCGGCAACTGCCAGTCGGCGGACTCGGCACCGTCGGCGCTGCCGGACGATAATTTGGACGAAGTTTCTTCCATTCATGCAGACGTCCACAAATGACATTCAGCGGCGGCAAACACGCGTGCTCACGTCCTCACGTCCTCGACGACACAGGGTTGTATGACAGGTAATTTATGAGCAGAGATAAATAAATTTCCTTGTCTAACTACGATTCTGTTTTGAGTTTAGACCGTATCGTGGGCGTTGGTCGACGCGAATAATTCGAATACTATCGAAACCACGCAACGAACAACGACAGACTCGCGGGTAGATATTAGATGTAATGCGTCTTGTACTACGCCCGACCTCGTGTTTGTTATCAGACACGATCGCCGTCACGTTATCTGCGGAACATCCCTTCCCTGCCGTCATCTGGTTGGGTTCGGTCGTTATTATCTATGGTGAAAAGCACGGTTGTGGATCGTGGTGAAAATTAGTGATATCGTCGCCGCCGTTATCACAGATATAATATAAACAGATGCTTATATATCGGTGATTGTTGTTGTTGTTGATGTTTTCTTTTTATCCCATTACCATTTTTGTGGTTCTAGTGGTAACAACGGTCGTTGAGCGAATGACAACCGACCGACGAGGCACCCGCGTCCTCCACCACCACATGTGATCGTGTGATTATTATTATTACTATTAATAAAAATTTTTTTTGCTTGATATATATTTTTTTCTAATTTTCAAAATATCAATTTGATTTTTTTAACAATCAATTTTTTTTTTAAATCTTTTCTTTTTATTCACTTCGAAATTATCGAAAATTTGCCATCAAACAATAACATTATTCATGATAGTTAACTTTCACTCCATGCACATAAACATGTATACATAATTAGTAGGTACACGTTTTTGCATTCGTAGATACATGCGCAACATATATTTCGTTGATATATAATTTTTTTTTTCTGTGATCAGTGCCAAGCACGGTAAGTTGACAGTACTCATCGTAATATACCCAGACCAAACATTTCGAAGTTGAGGTCACCTCGTTCGCAATATTAATACCATATTCGATTATTGTTTTTAATTAGTAGACATGGACCGAAGACCATCATCTTACAGATCGCGTCCAGCGTCGTCCAAGCCTTCAGGTCCTAGTTGCGTAATATGTTTTAAAATGCAATCAATTTTTTCAATTGGTACGTGTGATCATCCTGTATGCTATGAGTGTTCAACTACCATGCGAGTGCTCTGCGATCAAAAGGAGTGTCCGATATGCAGACGAATACTGACCAAGGTTTTTAATACAATACTTTATCCTTAATTTCTAATATACTGATTTCTATGATATCATTCCACCATTCTAACAATTATTATAATATCTACTAGGTACTTACCATTATGAATTCAGAGTTAGACGAGCCTTATCAGTTGTAGTAATAATATGTATACATTTTTTTTTAACACTATTAACAAAATTAGTAGATATCTGGTGAAATTTCTAACGTTGGTGGCAAAATATATATCTAAGACAAGGAAGCATGTTGAGTCTCAACGCTATCTACTTAACAATAATAAGTTATTTACTGGATAAATAAAATTAAATAGCAATACTTTTAATATTGGAATATTTTAGAGGAATAATTTGAATACCCACATAAATTAAGATTAACAATGTTTGATAATTTATTTTCTGTATCTAACTGTTACTGTGAGTTAAAAAGACAATTCTTGAATAATTTGCTTTTAATAAAGTAAATTTTAACTTATGACTTCTCCATACAAATTTCAACTGTTATGGTTGTTTAGGTTAACACCACTACAGTATCAATAAACAATTTATAATGTATGTTTCATTGTTTTTTTTTTTATTATTATAATAAATTTATTATAAATTTATTTATTTCATACATACATATGAATACTGGGTTTGCCCTTTTATAATTGTTTTTCAGTATGCTTCCATTTTTATATTTGAAATTTGCTGTATAAAACAATACATGTTTAAAAAAAAAATTAACTTAAATTTTGACAACCTATTGGCTTATTCTTTCTGCCATCTCCGTTGACTGTGATACCAACGTTCAATGTGTACTACAACTACTTATGTTATATCATGGTCATACTCTTACACATGTTCAGAAAACTTATTCTATTATTTTTAAAAGTTAACAAACATTTTTTGTTTGTATCTAGCTTAAAATAATAATCTGAAATCCATTCTAAGACATGTGTTGGTGAGCTCATACAGAGAAATTGTTCAATATATTTATATATACAATGTATAATTGAATGCAAGTACATAGTATTGTATTTTCCGTAATTTTAAATACTTAGAGTTAAATATAAACTCACTAGCAGATAATTATGAGGAGATATATAGGAGAATCACAGCTAGAAACAAATGCTATTTTCACTAGTCCAACTATTTAAGTCAAAAAAGTTATCGAGAAGAACAAAAGTAAGACTCTTGTTTGACTAATTGTACTCTATGTCTGTGGAGTGTGGGCGGTGTCTACCAAATCAAATGAAAACAAATTATTGGTTTTTAAAAAGAAAATCTTGCAAAGAATATTTGGGGCAAAGAGAAATGAGGCAATTACGAAATACTGTCTAATAGAGAACTTAATGTTCTTTTCAATGACACCAATATAGTGGCCATATTCAAGGACCAGACATATATGGAGGGCAGGGGGCTAACTCATACAGACGGTCACAAAATTGTCCTAAATGGCCTCTAATTAACCAAAAAAAAAAAAGTACATAGTACATAATAATATCTATTCTAATCAGTAATCACCGACTATAAAATTAAGTTTTGTTGAGTTATCGGTAGTTAAAATGTGCCATGTGGTGTATGGAAGTGTCATCAAATTTAAATTTTGGAACAGTCGTGAATATAGAGTATAAAATAGATCTGTCTATAGTTTATATAATATAAACATAACACATACATGGTTATATTTACTAAATTCAATAACTTTTACATTTTCAATCTGACTTAAAATCTTCATTAATATAATCTTACTTACAAATAATTGATAAAATATGTTTTATACAATTATTCAATAGTTGGTTTACATTAAAATATAAAAAGCTTTGGACACATAGTGTGTAGTTTGTAATATTATTCAAAGTTGATTTAAATTGTATCCAAGTAAAGACACTTAACTTAACTTATATTAATTGATTTTTATTATTTTTACAGGTTATTTTCACCAAAGATGAGGTGGATTTGTTTAAAAACTTGGATGAACGTTCATATCCCCGTTATAACAAAAAGTATGGCATTGCATTTGGTGATCTTTCCGTGGAAAACTCTTTTGACCAATTACTACGTTGCTACTGTAAAAAATGTTATGATCGTCCAGAGTTTACAGCATTTGAACAATTAGTCACACATATGGAACGAAACCATCGTCTTTATGCTTGTCGCCTTTGTGTCAATAATTTAAAGGTAATTTAAATTAAGTATTAATCATTTTAACTACTTAATACTTTGTATTTTTGGAACTTAAATTTATCAATGTTAGACTATGAATTGATTTTATAATACCATATTATAATACTATTTTAATAATTAAATATTAATAATAGGTGTAATAAATGCATTGTTTATTTGAAACATTGATTCAACCTACCGTAAATTACCATGATAGCAATATAAATATATAATTAAATAAACTTAGACCGTCTTTGTTTAAAATCGTTGTTTGTTTTATCAATGAATTCAAATTTAACACATCCAATACTTACCTAGTGACTCAAAGACAAGGTACACTTAATTCCAACTGTATACAGTGAGCGGTTTCCTACTTTTCCCTTTTTTATAATGTATAAATACTAAGAAATTAATTTATAATTGTGTATTTACTTTAATAATTATAGATATTTCCAAGCCAGAGACGTTGGTATAACTATGATGAGTTAACTCGACATGAAGAATGTGGAGACACAGATAATACATCTCACCGGGGCCATCCTGAATGTGAATTTTGTAAAGTTCGTTATTTAGATAAAGACGAGCTTTATAAGCATCTAAGAAAAGATCATTTCTTTTGTCATTTTTGCGATGCTGATGGTATCCAAGACTACTACATGTGTGTATTTATTTTTTATGATATATATATACGTACAAATAGATCAACTATTATACATATTTTAATGTATTTCCTGACCAAAATCTTTCTATATTTTTCAGGACATATGAGTGGTTGAGAAAGCATTATTATGACAAACACTATCTATGCGAAGAGGGAAATTGTGTTAATGAACAATATACATCAGTTTTTCGTACCTCAATTGATTTACAAGGTATATTATATTAGCAATATAATTTTTCTCATTAGCAGTTGTTGTGTTTGTAGAATATTATTATCACACTCATGTATTCATTTGTTATTGTGTATTAGCTCATAAAGCGCAAACACATAGCAGAGATTTGGGAAAACAAGGATACAAAGAAGCGCGTACCTTAAAACTTGAGTTTACCTTACGACCGCGACACAATCCGGCAGTTGAAGCAGGCAGACCAAACCAATACCAACCACCACGGCCCCGCCAACCATCATCTGATTATTCGTGAGTATATTATGTACACAGTAATTAATTTTACTGTGTACAGTCTACACTTCTACACTATAATTTTCTAAAAATGTAATTTAACGAAATGTAGTTATTAACCTAACCAGAACTTGTTTCTAAAACCATAAAAATGGACTAGACATTTTAGAGTAGTCAATTAATTAGATCAGATTTATTAGACAAATAAGAAAATTATCTATGTTGTGACTCTTACATTTAAGAAAAATTTTCATAATTTATGTACAGATACAACAACAACAATAACAATAACAACAACAACAACAACTATTCCGGCGGGCACGAGTCATCGGCGACCTCATCGGATCGCTCGATCAACGTACGCAACACCTCAGACTTCCCGTCGTTGAATGGTCAGCACACGACAGTATTGCCATGTGCCCGCACCAGGAAACAAAACCAATCGGTCAACACAAGAGATTTACATTCGTTTCCGGCCTTGGGACAGGACCCGCAGCCGCCAGTGGCACCCAAGGCCCAGAAACCACCGATGAACAGCATTCGAATGGCCGCGGTGCTAAAGAAACCAGCGGAACCCCCTAAACCGGACCGAAATAAAGACGCCAAGGTGCCTTCAGGCCCGAGGTTGCCCAACCAGGCCAGGGACTTTCCGTCGCTAGACGGCAACCAAAACCACCAGCCACAGCAGCAACAACAAAACCTGCAACACCCCAGGTTGTCCGCCAACAAGGACATTGCGGCAGCCAGCGGTTCTGGTAGTGGTAGTTGGGTGTCTAAAGCCAAGACGGGAAACGAAGGTGACAAAAAAAAGGTAAAAAAAGAACCAGCGGCCATCAAGAAGAAAATAGCCGAGGCACCCAAGGTTCCGGGCCCGTCAGACTTTCCAAATTTGAATAAAAAGTATGAACCATCCAAGAGCAACCTGGCTAAGTTGGGTGGCAACAAAAAGAAATCTGAAAACTCGAAGAAAATCGTACCAGCAGAAATCAATGGCAGTGGTGGTGGTACTGTTCAAAACGGAAAGAAGAACCATCCAACCGTGGACAACAACAGTAGCAACAAGGAAAACTGCAACAAGCCCAATACGAAATCCGTCGACGCGGTGCAGATTTGCAACGGCGAAATCTTATCCAAGACGGCGACGACTACTTCAACGAATAATAAAGCGGCCTCCAGCAAGAATGAAGTGATAAAGCCCGCCGCCACAACTCCGGTAGAGCAGCCGAAGAGAGAACCGTCCAAGAAGAAAGAGTCTGCTGCGGTCGGTCGAACATCAGCGCAACCTGATGAAGAATCCGTGTCAGACGCCAACAACCCAAAAGAAAAGAAAAAGAGAAAAAAAAACGAAAATCGAGGAGAACAGCAACAACAACAACAATCTACTTCAACCGGGCACCAACAGCCAGAAAATCATCACCAGCAACAGCTACAGAATAATTATATCAAAACATCGACGCCGAAAATACCGCCAGGCTTCGAGAACGCATACCACCAGCAGCAGCAGCATCAACAACAACAGGTCAGAGCACCCCCCGGCCTGTCTGGACCATCGCCCTCAGCGCAGAACCATCACCGGATCAAAGCGCCGCCTGGTCTATCGTTGACTGACAGCGGTGGCGACGGTGGTAAACCGTTTGAGTACTTGCATCCGGCCGGCTCGTCCGTCCGGAACAAAGTGCTCATCAACAACCTGATGGCCGCGCTCATACCTGCCCGCGACGAACGTTTTGACACTTTCGAGAAATTTAAAGAGATGTCTACGCTGTTCCGCAAACATGTCATCACTGCGTTCGATTTCTACTCATACTGTGTCGAGGCACTGGCCCCCCACAGCTTTGAGTCCGTATTCCAGGAACTCGTGTTGTTGTTGCCCGACATCCAAAAGCAACGGGTACGTACCTAAATGTAATATAAATTATGATAAAACTTCTTAAAAATATCGTACATTTTTTTTTGTGGCATCGACGACGCTGCCGAAACTGCTTAAGCATTATGACGACAGCGCCACCATCGTTTATTAAATTTTTTTTAGAAATTAATACATTCCTACAAGTATTCAACAATTTGTTACAATTTGATTTACATACACTTCGGAACTCGAAATCCAGGGACTTTCCGTAGTGATTGCTAGTATATATGTGTAGGTCTCTGGCAGCCTGAGTGTGTACTGTGTTAGGACACTGATTTTACATATTGGGATAGGCAAGACGTACCCCTCCTATCCCCTCACAATATTATCATATAGTATTTCGGAAGTCACATACTGAGTTTTCTCTTCGTGAGCCGGCAATCGGCATGTAGTCGCCACTCTTGTAGTCTCGTGGTATAGCGGCGGATGACAGCCGCAGATGCCGGATGACAGGGGGCACAGGACTGATGCCTACCAGAAGGACCTCGTCGCCTTCCCTCGGCCGCCTGCTTCGCTGTATCTTCTTCCTCCTTCGTTGTCATTATGTTTTCCACCATGAGATAAAAAAGCCGAAATGTTTCTTCGCCGTCCTACAGAACATTTGCCTTCTCTTCTGGTATATACTGGTAACTACTGGGAACACGCACTTTTTTTTGTGTATGTCACAATTACCTTTTGGAACAGTAAAAATGCATCAATATCTTTTCTGGTAGGAAAGTGATATAGTAAGTATGTTTAGGGGAACATAAAAATCCTAGAACTTCTTTATAATTGGGAAAAATAAATAAACTGGTACGAAATAACAGGGGTTTTTACGCATAAGTGATTTTCTTATTTTATTGTAATTCAAAAATGGATAACCGAACATATACTTTAATGTTCATCAATTGTTTTTCTATCGTTTCGAGTTTGTCATTTTCTTTACGTACATAGTTTAAATGGTACTGGGTATTTAAAGATATTTTGACTCTTTTTGAGCTAGATATTTGAAGTTTTCTAATCTGTTTAGTTTTTTTAAAACAGACGTTCTGATATTTGATATTATGTAATGGTGTACGATATAATGATTGAGACTCAGAAAATGTAAAAGTAAAGCTTAGGAATGTAATAAAAAAAACATACTTATTAAATACAAGATTAAATTTTGAAAGTTATTCGTCGAAATAACGAAAAATTTTTATAATTTTGTTGTTAAACATTTTTAGCTGAGATTTGAAAATGTTTTACAAAGTTCCTCATAAGTAGTTCTTACTTTCTTACTGAACTCCAAAAATCTAAAACAATTATTCCTATATATTTTTTTTTTTTTTTTGTAGACATTTAATCAAAGAATAATAATTTTAGTTATTTTGTCGTAATTCAAAAATATTATTCCCAGGGAATTAAAAATTGTACGTATATTATTATATTTTATATTCGTTCACAATGGCATTTCCAATATATTTATAGATTAATTTTAAAGTTACTTATATTTCGTGCTGTATTCCTATATAATATTTTAAAATAATCATTACAACAGCAATATAAATATATGATAAAATAAAATTATTAATTAGGCCGACAGACCGTCTCAGTTCCGAAACGTTTTTCGTATGCAATGATTTATCATTGAATTCAAATTTGACACATCCATTACATTGAATTACTCAACGATGAGGTACATTCGACTTCAACTACAGCAGAGCGGCTTACTTTTAATTTTCAATTATAAGTTATAACAATATTAGGGCTACAAATATTATTATAAATGTGATAATCGTAATTTAATCAATTTAATTTTATATTTTAATAAGGAATTGCTATTCATCTACAACCGAAACAGCAGACACGAAATGAACGTAGAAGTGTGCAAACACTGTCGACAAGTTTTGAGGGCTAGTGACTTGGACACTCACCAGTCCGTTCACAGTTCGACTGCGCGTAGTTGAAATGCAACGGATCCGCCTGTCTGTATAGCACAAATTGTATTGTGACCGCCGATCATGTCTCCCAAATGTAATTATTAAATCATCATAATTTTGTGTAAACGTTTATTAAGTTTCACTCGCGCGTGGGTGTGAAAAATATCAAAAATATTACTACCTATATATAATTATATTTTTTTTTTGTTCTTTTTTGTAATTATTTATTATTATTATTTAATTACATATATGTAAACAATATTAATTTCTTAGGAGAGCCAAGTTTAGTGTTAAACACGTTTGAAAACAATTATTAACAATATGTTTTCCAAAGCTCAATGTGCTTGTTAAGTTTATATTCGTATATATTATTTACCTATTATTATTATTATTATTATAGTTATTTGTCGATTCTGTTCAGATATGTGCAATGAGAAATTAATATTTAAAAAAATTAACATCTTCCGCCATTTAAAAATTGACGATTAAAGTGAAATATATTATATCATGCAATGTATACCTATATCAAAATTTTATGTATGATACAACTATACAATTGTATAATAACAGTAATAATAATAATACTAATAATAATATTGTATATAGGCAGGTCCGTGGTGTTTGATCGATAGCACCGAGCCACCGATCGTATACCACTTGAATGTGTATATTATCTTGTTGAAGTCAATCGTTTTTAATCCGAAAAATACATACTACATTATTATTATTATTATATACAACCGATTACTTATCTGGGGGTACAGATATTATCATATTATTTTTAACTATAGTGTAAGGGAGAAACACATTACATATTAATAAATTATGTATGTTTTTGGTCGATCAGACAATAACATTATACTAGACTTTATTAAAGAAAAATAAATGTGTATTTGTAAAAGAAGCGAGCTTATTATTAAATTGTATAAATTGCGTTCAATGTACATTTATTACTCTATATTCTGCTAAAATTACCGTGTTTCGGTATATGCATGAATCATGTAGCATGATCATGATTCATGATGGCCATCAATCGTACCTACCCATAACACGTCGCCTAATACAGTAGGTATAATTTAATTATTTGGCCACTACATAAAACGACATAAAAGGTAAATGCGTAGTTCTAACACATTTATGAGAAATGTAATATTATATGATTGCTATCTACATTTACGATATTATAATTTGTCATAAATCGCAAATAACCGAAAATAAAATAAAAAAATAAAAGAAAATAAATAAATTTATTTCCATTACGTTTAGGGTTGCCATTTGGGAAGGGTTAGCTGAATTTTTTTGGTGACTTTCATTTTAACAACTATCATCCCCTTCTTAGGCCGGACCAAGCCCGCCACATTATAAACTATCTATACCCGTTCGATTCGCCATATCTAGTATTGTCACAACGTCATCATTACAACATAATTTCACATTTTTTTGTGAGTCAAGTTGTCTAAATTAGTGCTTCGATTTTTAACTTCAGTAGTTATACCTTTTCTTATGAGAAAGTGAATCTAGTTGGTGCAGGTCAACAATATTTGAAATTCCCAGTAATTTTCCAAAGCGTCGAGAATAAAACAAACTAAGAAAAAACGGGAAGTTTTTCGCAAAATCGGTTTTCTGTAAAATGTATCTGATGTATCTATATTATATATTACTATTAACTAATGTTTATTTTATAAATAATTGTTTTCGATTTACTTCGGTTTTGACGAATCAATTGGTCGAGTCTCGGGGAAGGTTTTAAATATGTTTAATGTATAATACGATTAATACGTCTTAGAAAAATGGCAAAAGTAATAACAATTTAAAAATAATTTATATTTATACAATATAATACATATATAGGCTTGGCGCGGCACGTTGGCTGCTACCAGTTGCGCGATGCGACTGAGAGTAGGTAAGTAGCGCCAGCTGCTACTAGTTTCCGGATGGGAAAACCGAAAGTACTTTTCTTGACTGATCAACGTAGATCCTAAATTTTGATAACTGGAGTACATTAGTACCACCATGTAGGTGTGCGCTGAGAAAAAATTTCCCGAAATTCACATTTTAAAGAGGACGTTTTGTTAGGATAAACAGGATCCCTATAAGCTATAATAATATATTTTTCAACCCTTATAGGTAGCTAAATGGTATAGCTCATACAAAGAATATTATTTTATTTATTTAAATGGTTGCCATTAGTTACATAACATATTACCATTATGGTTTAATCTTAGATTTAAATATAGATTTAGTAGACATTTGTCATATGCATTTTTTTTTCTAATGTAATTAACAAATCTTTGGCGCAGGTTACACCGGGTGGAAAAGCTAGTAATATAAAATAATTATATAATGCTGTCTTCCGTAAAAGTTATATAATATATTTCATAATTATATTTAGTTAATCATAAGATATGATAAGAAATTAATTTTAATTTTGTGTGAATAATAAATATTGAGTGTAAATACTAAAATAATAAAAATTAATCTCAAGCAAAGTTGGGGGCCTACGAGCCACAAAATCTTAAATATGGCCCTGGGGTTACCTGACTGCTGCCAAATGAAAACATATTGTCAACAAGATTTGTAAATGGAGTATAGAAAAATACAAATAATAGTAAGTAAAAAGTAATAACTAATAACAATAATTATTAAATTCAACAAAATGTATTTTTGCTTGTACAATAGTTATATAGTATGTATATTATGTTTGATGAAATCATCACAATATTATTCTTGGAGACAACACAAACTATGCAACCATTATGAATAAAAAATAACAAGAATTTATTTAATAAATATTAAACCTAGCATAACATAATATATTGTAAAGTTTTAAGTTAAATAATAAAAAGATGTAATTTTATAAATCAATTATGAGTTATATTAATAAATTCTTTTTTTTTTATTTAATCATGTTTTTTTTTTAAATGTAATTGAGAAAAAAAAATATTTTTAATAACAACACATAAACTATGTTAAATATTATGTGTACACTTCACGTGACTTAAATAATCATAGTCTTAATATCTCTTAAATAAAACTTTTTAGTAAAAAGTATTCACGTAACACGTAATTAATAAAAGTTAGATTGGTAGACAAACAAAATATATAGCGACAAGTTAAAATAAGTGTGAGTCCACCTTTCATTGGAATTCTTTACTTATCAAGGAAATGGTCAATACTATCACACATATCACCGTCCATATCAAAATGCACAGTGGCCAATATTTAGACTTGAACGGTGAGCAATAATCATTTTTAATCGCAGCCACTTGTTGTGGAATTTCAGCACGTGCAGCCATGACCAATAATGCGGGGGTTGCATACTGGATACCAGTACCAGCGTACACAGCGACAATTGAAACCTACAAAGTACAAAATTATCATTAAAAAAGCCATATACACAGTCCCACTGCTTTTATTTTGAAAAATTCTAATTTTGTATACAAAGAATCATTTTAAACTAAAGTAATAAATAATAATACAACAGTTTTTTTTTCTGACATCAATATTCATCCGAGGAGTAATTTTATGTCCTTTACACTGTGTTTATATAGGTAATACATGAAATAATTTGTATTTATAATAAATGTTTTATATTTTGATGGCTATTAGAATTACTAAATATTTCACAATTACAACACAGGTCTAGGGGGCATTATGGTATCTATAATCCCTCTGATATAAGTTGTAAATAAAATGAATTATTTTGAATTCTCTTACCAAAAAAAATTCACAATTCACATGTAATAATTAATTTGAATCAAAACAATATATATACAATATATTAATATTTAATAACAAATCTATAAATATTAACTAGTATATGTGACTAAACTATAAATGTAATTGTAACTAAAACCTAAAACTACAAGGTGTATTGCAGACCAAATTATTCTAAAAAAAAAAAAGATTGGGTACAAAATATCCGAAAATATATTTATTACTAAATATTTTAATACTTGAATCCATTTCATAAATGTTGAATGTATATAATTTATGTAGCATAAAAGCTATACTTTTTTGTTTATTAATATAGGGTAAAAATTATAATTTCTTCTATGCAATAATTACTTCATAAATACTGTATCAACTCTGAAGAGTGAAGATAATGACATTTTCATATTTAAAACATAGTTAAAGAATGTATTGTACAAAAATAATTAGATACTTACTAAAACTTCAAGACGTGTCACAAAAGCCGCTAGTAGAACAGGTGTAATTAAGGAGAATAGTGGTATAACTATTCGCTTCCAGATCCAATGAGCATCACTTGGAAGAAACATTACCTATAACAAAATCATAATATTCATTACTTAGGTGAGTATATATTATGATTAATTTAAAAACATGTAACTAAATTATATATGCAGTAGTCTATGGTATTACATTTTTATATATTATAATCAATTGATAATTGGTTATAGAACATAATTGTTGACATTATGTCCTTTTACCTTAAAGCGCTTAAAAGCCTAAGGGTGTCTGAGCCGGTTTTTCAAATTTTCTGCAATACTATAAAATTTGAAAATTATATTTTATATTTTAGTTGCTACCTGAATTATAATAATTTTCCGCTTATCTTACGGCTTGATTTCTATTTTTTGGGGGAGGGGGGTTGGGGTTGATACAGTATATTGTATCAACAAAAATGACTTCACAGGAAAAACTCTCACGCCTTGTTTATATGTCAAATTTTTATTTTTTATTTTTATCTGTAAGGTGAGAATTTTTGCATGATCAAAGCCCAAATTCATATTTTACTTTAAATAGTGCTGGAAAAATATATTTGAAAAGTAACAAGTTTGTGTTTTATTCAAATACATACTTAAGCTTCTATAATTATAATTTTAAAAATTAGGCTTTACCCTGGAAAATGCTCTTCCTTTAAATTAAAAGAAAGAAAAATTAACAAAATCCAACTAGTCTACAGACCGTGAGAGTTTTTCATGTAAGACATGTTTTTGTTCCAAAAACGCACCAGCTTCAACACCCTTAAACAATTAACTTTAAACTCAAATGAGTTAGAAATGGAAACAAATAAATGTTGTGCTTACTTGGATATTATTTCTTAATGTAATTGCAATAACAGGAAAACTAATACTGATTGTAAGTACAGGAAAAAGAACCAATATTGAATCAATCAGTTTATAAAATAATCCAGTATCTTGTGATGGTGTGAAATTAATGGTGTATAGTTCATTGACTTTTGGAAATGCAAAAACACCCGTCATACACAAACACATGTACAATGTGTATACTAACAAGAAGTTAGCAGCCACTTTTAGCAGTATTTTGTTTTTGTTTTTTATTGGTGAAATCACAGACGGGATAGAATGATGACACATAAACGCATAAATTGAAGCACCTATTAATTGTGGCATAGCAATAAAGTTTGCTGCTGGTGTATATCCATGCTTTTGGGTTGGGGAAATCAGTCGTATTGTTGCTAGAACAACCATTGCAATAATGGCTAAAAAAAAAAATAAACAGGTTGGTACAAATGATTCTAGTACAATTTACTATATATATTAAAAAGCAAATAGTAAACATATACATTGTGCTTGTAAAAGAAAACTTACCAATGATGCGCATGAAAAAACCTACAACTTGCAAGTATTTAGTCTTTTGGGCACTAAAAAATGTGAATGGTCCTATTATTAAGATATACAGCATCTATTTATAACAATTAATGTAATATTAATACCAAATATTTTGACAAGATTATTTCTAAACAATTGCATACATACCAAATAGCTTAAATAAATTTCATGTTTAGTGTAAGAAGAATTTTCCCAACACAAATCTGACTTATTAGCAGAATTATTATTTGATTTGTGATCACTAAATAGTTTTAATAAATTCATAATAATATTGAACAATTATTTTAATTAATAAATGAACAATTTACCAGGTGAAGTCTACAAGTGATTGTCCAATTGCTTTGTAGTAAATAGATAAATCACCAAATAAATAGCCACTGATGGAAAAAAAAAACATCACTTTAGCGAATGGAGGCAGTAGTACTGCTACCATTTCACCCTGAAAGAATTAATTATTAAACATTTTAGTGATGAACAAAAACAATATTTAAATATAAAATATCTTACCATTTCTATCCTATTATCAAGTGAAAGTAACTCAACAGATTCTGGAGGAAAGTCCATTAAAGAACCTAAAAAAGAAATAGTACATTATTTATTTAAAAGAAGAATCCTGACACAAGATGGATAAAACTAATAAGAATAACAACTTATACAAGTATTAACATTTAACAATAATTGAACATAACATTAAGAGAAGTCAGTATACTGTTTGTTTTTTCTCTTTGACCCACATGCTACATTACAAATGTATGTTCAGAAGAACTTAACTCGCTTAGTTTTACTTTTGAATTTGGTATGTTGCTATCCTCCAATTTGATATATTGTGTGTGGGTTAAAGAGAAAAACAAATAGTACATTAAAATTGTTAATAATATTTTGAATCTATATTTACCATAATACAATAAAAATAGTAAGAGGTCTGTATACCCACATGCGTTGCAAACACATAACATAGCAAATTGTTAATGTAATTAAATTTCTATCACATCGAACTACAACCACATATGTTGTCTTTTTCTTAAAAACTCATAACATAGCAAATTGTACATTCTGAATAATCAATATAACTCTGCTATGATTAGTATAGAAACGAATTGACCTATTGTCAAGTTTAGAAGTAAGAATACTATCTAGAGAATATCAACGTATGAGTATTTTAAAATTGTAAATTAATTGTGCATTCTAAAACACTCATAACTTGCTTTGAAATTTTAATTTAAAAAAAAACCTCTCAGGTTCACTAGATAATATTCTTACATCTACATTTTATAATAGGTCAATTTCCTCCAATATTAATCATAACAGAGTTAAATAGATTATTCAGAACGTTCAATTTGCTATGTTATGAGTTTGTAAGAAAAAGACAATGTATGTGGGTGTAGCGCCCTCTTAATACTGTTTTTATGTGATAGAAATGTAATAATATTAATAATTTTCTGACTTAAATAGGGTAAGTAACACAAAATACATGTTACTTTTTATAACATTTATTAAATTAATGTTGATTTCGTATTTGATGAATTCCTGATTAATAATAAATGAATAAACTATAAATTATAATAGTTTTCATAACAATTGTACTATGGTTAATCATGCTTATTATAATAGTGTCCAATTCTATTAATGAAATGTCTAACATTTTAAGATATACCTACTGTGTAGTGTATGAGTATAAATTAATAAATATAATTGTATTAAGTATGTTGCATACTAGATGTAGGTAACACTGGATTGTCAAAAATAGGTGCTTCATTGTCACTGTTATAACTATCTGTACTAGCATTCGAAAGTCTGTCATAGTTAACTGATGAAACTTGTGGCATCATGTCCTTACACTGAAAAAATAAAATATATTGAAAGTATACAATTTGTACAGTGGCGTAGCACAGGAGTTTTACAAGAATCTTACAGTGTATATTGATGATAGTCTTAATAAAAATGTAAATTATAGCTCAGAATATTTTGCTTACCGATTTCAATACCCTGGTAACACTTTTCATCATTTGTAACTTACGAAGTTGTGTTATAGAATTTGTAATCGTGATTGCTTCTATAACGAATGTGAATGTAATGTAACTGTAAAATAAATATATGTTATTTAATCAGTTTTAAACATTACAGTAATAAACTATACTTGTATTAGGTACCTTAAAAAAGCCATAGTGGCAATAAATATACCACTCAAAAGCCATCCAGTTTCTTGAACAACAGCTGGCAACGTCAATGAACCCGGCCCAATAATAAGGTTAAAAACAAAGATCAAACCGATCTGGGGAGATAAGAAATTGGTTAATATTTTATAACCAATAAGTGTGTTAAGTAATATTGCTTACGGGTGTCGAGTATAAGGAACTCATGGTTTTGTTTGGAACGCAGCAGCCACACTATATTATGTCTGTAAAATTTACAGTTACGGTCTTGACTTAACAACAATTAACGGCGACATTGCATACAGCTGGTCTGCAACAAATATAAAAATTAAAACGTTAAATCACTCACAAAAATATTTATCAAATCAAACACCCAAGGGGTTTGCTGTTTGAGTATTTGACAAAATAATAAACCATAACCGAATTTCAATAATGTAAAATAATAATAAAAGTATTTATAATAAGACACCTTACATTACCGAGCGCCGATTCGTAACGACGGACGAGTGTGACCGTGACGGATAAACGACAATGAATATTGTGTTCTGGCTACCACCAGAAATACGTCCTCGAATAACACAACGGTTTAACCGAAGAAACCAAATGTGTTCCGATTTAATCACTATTGTTCATTATGTAATTTTTACAACAGTAAGTTACTTACTAATTATATTATCCAACTGTTATTATAACATCGAGTGATGGCTAGAGACTAAAATAAGGATAAAATAAAAACGTGCGACTGTTCATCACGATTGGTGTCCCCTACAAAACATATTGTGTGTTTGCCCATTCGGACAAAACGAACGTGTGTTTATTTGTGTATTATTATAATAATTGCTATTGTGTTATAATAAAATCGTATTTTAATATTATGTTGACATTGTGATGTTATTATAATGTTGACAAATATTGTGTAAAATCCAAAAGCCGTTCTCAAGTGCAGGTATCGGATATCAGATATCAGTCGTAAATCACGATCTGAAATCCAAGTCGTAGATAACACTATTTACGTCGTTGTGTGCTTATGCCTTATTGGGTGATTGTTTCTGCGACGCACTACAAACTAGAACAGTGGTCGTGCACAGACAGTGACTCACGGTTTATTGTCATTGTACGATCGTTGTTCGTAGATCGTTGAATTTATATTATGTATTGTCACCAATTGTCAGTACCACCGGTTACCACAGTGGTTTTACTCGTTTACCGTCCGGATAAAAATAATGTACGAAATTCATTTTTCTTCCGATTCGTCGTTTCAATCGTAGAACTACGATTACGCGGCGCTGTGGATAGGCTACTAAACGTTTCTAATGTTTCTACAAAATCACCTCGACGGTCGTCCAGTAATGTAAGCGTGCCCATGCAAAAATGTGCAAAAATTATGAACGTTGAGATTAATTTTTGTTCAATTAGATTTTAATCAAAATTGTTTAATTTAATTTAAGAAATACAATTTAGAATTCTTACCCAAAAGTCAGAGGATGCGGTTCAAATAATCTTCCATTTTTTTTTTATCATCGTCAAAGCGCCTACATTATATTGTCTACTATTGGCTGTTTCTTATAAAAATATTTGTAATGATCAATCACAACAGTGAGTGAATGATCAAATAAAATTTTAAATTTTGATTTATGTATTCGTTATTTGAATTGCATCATAATAACAATGACATCGATGACTAAAAAATCCTCAAATTATTAGGCTCGTTAGTAATTAACAGTACCTACCTGGTAACCTCTAGGCTATACTTTTTAATTGAATGTAGGTAAAACTTCAGGTTTAACAAGTCCCCTGTAGTCAAACGGTGTCGTCCAAATAATCAGACAGTCGAAAGTATAAAGCTAAGTAAGCTAAGTAAGAAAGCTTTAGGTACTTAAATTAGTTGTTATCGGCAACCGATGGAGCTTAATGGTATAAATCAATTATTGTATATTGCTATTACCTATAGTAATTTATTTTTCTATTAGTTGTATGGTTAACTAATTTATTAAAAATTGCATATAAAGTAATCTCACGTTATGTCAAAACTCAAGAGAACAGAGAAAAATTTGAAATATCAAGGTTTATTATAATGGTAATTATTTCAAGAGGACTTCAATTGAGTTCGAGATTATGAAAAATTCAAAATATCGACGTTTGATATACACACAATAAGAAACTACACTGTTTGTATATATAACATATAAATAACTTTATTTTGAAAAAAAAATAAGTGGACTGCTCACTTTGTAAGTTACCTTATGAGTTTGACACATTTAACTATCCAATTGTTCAATGCGGAATGGATAATTATTTAAAATTCGACAGTATCTTCTATAATCATACAATAATTACACCTATACAGAAATAAGTTTTTACAAAAAAAAAAGAGGGTAAGTGAATGTCGCTCTGCTGTATAGTAAGTTACAAGTGGGTCACTGTTTAATGGATGGTATTAAATTTGAATTCAATGATATAATATCATTGTACACGAATAACTATTCTGAGCTAAGACGGTTTGTCAATTTGGATATTTTAAATTATATTGATATTTTTATTTTACGGTAGCTGCTAAGTTGAATTAATATTATTCATATTATTTAATTATCAACCTAAAATTATTAGTGATGCTAGAAAAATATTATAATATATACTTTTACTCGTTAAAATTGATTTTAATATGTAATTTCGTCCAAACTTGAACTTAAAATGTCTCGGGTTAAAATAACTGTGTTTATATATTTTTTAGATTTTTTGTTTACAGTATGTACTATTTATTAGAATCTTTAGTTTAAATTTTCAATCCTTAGTTATAAAAACTGACCATTTTATTATTGTTTAATTACAATGATTGATAATTTTAGAGATTTTGATGAATTTTGTCAAAATTCGAACTTTAAATGCTTATAAAAAAAATGTGTGCCTATGTATTTTTTAATATTTTTCAATTGCTATTGTAACAATATATCAGGAGCCTTGTATTAAATTTTCATTATTTTTGTCCTAACAAATAAAAATTTATTGGTATTTATATAAAAAAAAAAACTAAAAAAATTGAAAATTTAAAGCTCAAAAACAGTCAAAATATATTCAAAATTAGATGGTGTATAGAAATAACTTATATAAACATTCGGTGAAATTGTCATACATCTACAGTTATTAGTTTTTGAATTGCAACAAAATAAGAAAATCGCTACATGAGAAATCGAAGGTTCATCTAATCTTGTACAAATTTGAACTTAAAATGCTCATAAAAATGTATGTTGACTTGCTTATAAACATTTTTTTATTGCTAAAACTAGGCAAACTTATGAGGAATCTTGTATTACATTTTCAAACCTTAGATTTAAAAAGAAAAATTTTCATGAATTTCTACCTCAAAATAAATTGCACATTTTCGTCATTTTTACGTATTTTGTCAAAATTTGAACTTTGATTACCTATAAAAAAAAAATGTGACTACGGATTTTTAATATTTTTCATCTGCCTTTGAAACTATATATTAGAAGCCTACTATAAAATTTTCAAGATTTTATACCCAGAAAAACTAAAAAATTGGAAACTGAAAATGTCCGTTAACAGCTCAAAATAAGTCAGAATATTTTGGAAATGCTAGGGTGTGTAGAAAATGTTTATATAAACATTCGGTCAAAATTTCATGTATCTACGGTTATTTCTTTTAGAGTTATACCAAAAACCAAAATCGATTTTGTCGAAAATTGGTTTTCCGTAAAAATGCCCGTTTTTCCCTTAATTTTTCATTTGTTTTTAACGACGCTTTTGAAAACTACTGGGAAATTTTAACTTTTCATTCCCCAAAGTACCAACTAGATTCACTTTCCTATCAGAAAAAGTACTATTGATAATTGAAGCATTCATTCTATCCTAAAAGGTGATGACAGACACAAAAAAAAATAAAAATTTAAAAAAAAAATTAAAAAAACACACGTCATTAAAAAATCAATACATTCACCGCTCCGCTCAGAATCACATACAGTATAATCTGTATACAGCTCAAAACGAATCAAAATATTTTGAAAATTTTATTAAGTACATATATGAATTGATAAAATAAACATATTACATAAATTTTAAGTATCTATTCCAACCGATTATTTTCTGTTTTTGTCATCTAACACACGAGCGACGTAAGATTTTAGACGTGTTCTTTGCCAAACATACCAATTGATCTATGAAGCGATAAGAATTTTAAAAACCTATTTGAATTGGTCTTCAAGTCTACTTGAAATCGACCTTACCCAAATTTTTGGTTTTTGATTTTAACTTCTCCGAACATCAAAAATGTATTTAATGGAACTGAAAAGTATATTTTGTAAAAAAAAAAAAGTATAGATGTGCATTAAGACCTCGATTAAGACTATGTTAATATACCAGGAAACTGGAATTATATTGTACCTACTAAATAATAATATAAATATTAAAAGTACGAAACATTTAAATCTACAACATAAAAACTCTAAACTCATATCTTTAAAATTATTAATATTAACTAACTATTATCAATGTAATTATTATTAAGTTACGAGATATAATTATGTTAATTCAATAGTTTATTCAGTCCACAGTCTTTTAATAAATAATAATTATTTTAATTTTTAATTAAAGTCTTTAAGAATCTTTCATTATATTAAAATATAATACTCTTATACAGAGCTACCTATAGGTTAGGTTAACTTACATTAGTTTAAACAGTTAAATAAAAAAAAAATCGAAATAATTTGAACAATCGTAAAAGCTCTTAAAACTAGTGTGTTACGGACATTTTTTTTTCTATTATTTAAAATCCAATTAAGGTTTTCGAAATTGAATACGACTTGTAAAAACGTATTATTAATAATATAAATTAGTTATTAAAAAAAAAATGATAAAAATATCCAGGTGACAATGAGTGCCCTATTTATATATTGTAATTTTTTAATTGTGGTTATTATCACATTTTATTACTGTGATAAAAATTACTTTAATTTAGCCCCTTATAATAATTAGCCGGCATTGGGCATCTTAAGGACGTTTTTCTATATAGCGTGAAATGTGAATTGTAGACCTTGGCGATAAATAGAAAAATATGAACCTACAACAAACTCATAATTACAAACTGAAATTATTTGAACCAATAATTATATAATAATTTTAGAGGTTAATTTAGGCAATGCAAAATAGGTACATACATTTTGATTTGGTCATTATTTCTTCACTAGAAAAGTAAAATATATGTGACACAATTAAATAATTTGACAAAAAGTATATTGTATATCTTTAAGATCGTTTGAACTATTTATTTAATTTAATATTATAATATTAACCTTACAAATTATTTTTATTTAACTACAATTGAGTAATCGGAAATATTAATTATAATATGATTTAATCAATTTATCGAGAAATTGAGAACCATATCAAGTATTTTAATATAGATTAGTATCTATAGTTATTTTAATATGTTGATTGTAAATAATATTCAGCTAGGTACTTCGGGGCGGAAAAATCATTTCACCGTCACTTGTGCCGTGTGTATAATAATTTGAACAAATTGCAGAATTATATGATTATATCGTTATTTTGAAAGCAATAAGTTGTTCACATGTGTCAAATTTTATTTTATTATAGTATTTCATATAAAAATAATATTGTTCACTAAATATACGCACTATCTGAGTAGTTAACTTGAATAATTTTCAGTTGCAGGTAGTTGATACATTCATCGTCTAGATTATTATTTGGTTGGACCTAACTAGCCTAGAGTCCAATATATTTTAATTTTTCCATCCTAAATAATACAAAATACAACGTAGTTTATAACGAGGAGATCAATCTGCTGTATAGTAGGTTTAGAATGAACCTCGTCATCGAGTATATAGCCAGTATAGGCCACTATAATGAATGTATTTAATTTTAATTAACCATTGGAAACGAACAACTATTAACACCACAAATATATATTTTTTACACACTTAATTTTTCGTACTATTTATACACAAATTGTCGACAAACCGTCAAAGTACAAACAATTTTAGCACCTAAATGACTTCTATAGCAGAAGCTTCACTTGAAAATATACAAACATTTATACCAACTAGTTAGTTATACGAGCTCAAAATTCTAAAAATTAAAATAAAACTTTCAATTTCTATATATTAAACTTAAAACTTAATCAATTTTGAATTATAATTAATGAAAACCAATTATTTGTTAGAAACAAATTTTTTTATACTATTAATATTTTTGTATTATTAAATTGCATACAAAACATTTGTAAAACTTTAAAAATAGAAATAGTAAACAAAAGTATACGTGCATATAAAAAATAAAAATTGAATTAAATTACAAAAATATAAAATTCATATAATTATCTTTAGTGTTACACTGTTACATATTATTATAGTTTGTAACACAATACTATTTCATAACTATTGAGAGCGTACTTCGTCATCTGAGTACCCATTGCGAACCACAGCGACAGCTAGATACAATTTCGATCAATCTTCACAAACCTATACATGATTACACGTTGGTTACTTTTAGCATCCCCATCACACATTTTTCGAACACAATTTTATGCATTTTTCAAAACGCTGAATCCACGCTGCTGAATATGAAAAGCCATAGGTTTTCCTAAATTATTATCTAATTATTTCACCTTTTCTAATCTCTCGGAGTATTGACCAGTTATAATACCAATATTATTTTAATGATGTGTTGAAAATCAATTTAATAAAACATCTACAACATTGGTTTGTTGAGATTTCCTAGTTCATTTTTCTGTCACTTCTAGATTTAAAAATGATTCTTTGGTCTTCAATTTTTTTTAACGAGACTGTTGCTGCATTTAAACCTAATAAAGAAACCCTCCATTGCGTTTGATTTTCTGAAATAAAATTATAGCTATACAAAATTCATTGTTTTAAGATGGTACCAGCGCACTATTATTTTATATCCCTCACTCATGGACGACATAGATGTTAATAACTATGTAAGGCAATCACCTAAATTCAGTTTTTATGGTTTTTGAGTAATCTTATAGAACAGAATAAAATATTAAAAAAATTATAGATAATAATATTTTTGAGGGTTTGACTTATCGTTTTGTATTTTTTATTATTCAAGTTTATATAATGATATGTCAAATCTATTCAGAAATACTATAAGTAGTTTTTAGTTATAAGATAACTAAAAATAAAAAATGATTTTGTGTGGATGCCGTTTGTCTATTTTGTGCGTGGGTCAGAGAGAAAAAATTATAATGTGGCTGATATCTACACAAGTTTTAACCGATAAAAGTTAATGATGGGACCTTGAACCCCATTTGTGCGCAACAATATTTTATTCTAACCAATTTTGTAATAACTAATAAGAGATTAATTAAAATGAAAAATTTAGTTTTTCTGTTTGGTCTTAACGTTTTAATTGTTATAAGCTAAATTGTGTTAAAATCCACTTTATATTACTATAAATTAAAACCTATTGGCTATTTGCATTGTGTCTAGAAATGAGTAAATATTCCACAAAAAAAGCGAACGTAGAAAAGCAATCGTTTTTATTTTAATAGACTATTTGTGTATTCAAAACTATTTTAAAATGATTGGAAATTAATTTTCTCAGATTTGGACTTATATACAATACACATTTTATCAAAGGTAGTTTTATTAAAACGTATATTGTATGTATTATTTTTAATTAACGTTAAAGTCGTACCAATATTTAATGACTTCAAATTATATTTAATAATTAGAATGATAATATAAATCATCCGATGTAGTATAGTATTTTTAAAATTATACGTTTTGCGTTGACGGGGGATGTCGGTGTTATAATAATGCATTAATGCATCACTCTGAAGAAGGTAGGGTACCTACCACGCGATAGTTGTTATTTAATACACACAATATTTTAATACGTTTGTAGTTATTTTAGTTTATAAGACGACGCTGCTTGAGGTGCTGCGCTTATATTATATTATGTTTACGATGTATAAAACTGATCTAAATATATGCCTATAAAATTATAAATAATAATACTATAATATTTTGTGTGATATACCTAGTGATTTTGAATAAAAGTGTTTCGTGTCAAAAATGTTTTGAAGCTGTTGTTATATCTCATATTAATTATAATTACGTAATATTGATCCGATAACTGGAAGTTAAGTCATTGGACGCTCCGAACGATGATATTATAAATAATATTTTATTATTGGTATCGTCAAATGTTTGTTATTGATGTATTGTCACATGACATGTAATGAATAATGATATACGAGTGATTACGGTTTTATAATTATATATATTGTTCGGTTAAACGGTTGGCTCGTTGCGTTACTATAATATTAACAGATTGTAAAGAGCAGTGATGATGATACACTTCTGTATCACTTCTTTAATATTATAATAATATAGTCGTGACTACCGATGAATGGACCGACGACTTTACGTTATAGATTTCATGCATCTCCACGTGATTATTATGACCACTGTATACCTATAGTAATTTAGGTTGTGTAAAAATATGTCTTTCGAAAACAAGTAGGTAATTTATTTTTGTTTTATACAATAGTACCGACCGAATGAAATGCGCTGTATAGTTGTTAATTAAAAATTAAAATATAATTAAAATATAGAAATTTATATCTATAACTCCCTACACACAATAATATAATTATGTATACTGCCGTATTATAAATTAATAAACTATTGCCGTGTCATTATAATTTACTTAAAAACCACACGGGTTTCTTGTATATTATATTTTATACCTTTGTTAGATTGCTTAACCGTAAATACGGTCGGTATTTGAATAATATATTATGGTAATAATTCCTTGGAAATAAAATATTTGTGTATAATATGTGTATTGTGTGTATTGGGAAGCCAGGACTACCCAAATCATGATTTTGCAATTGGAAAATGATAATAAAGACAGGAATGAATTCCACGAAGACGTCGGAAAATGCGAAAAAGGTATGTAAATTTTTTTCAAGTATGACAATAATATAATGTTTTTAAATTAAAGCATAATACCAAATACCTAATACCTAATTGATAATATTATATATTGTATCTATAAGTTTAATATCTCATGACTCATAAGTAAAGTGTAGTAAAGCATTTTCTATATTTTTTCAGTAATCAGTTCCTTCAAGCTTGTAATTGTTTCCTATATCCTTGTATTTAGTAATCAAATAACTCCTAATAATGTCCTAACTCCATAATTTTTCGAAATGTAGTAAATTAATTTAAAACTGAGAATGCTTTAGGCTGGGAACACATTGTCCGGTTTCTCATAAAATTATAACCAAAGCTGTAGAAGTCATCCGGTTGTCCGGTTCGATCGAAATACATTGTTTAATTAATACACCTTAAGAAGGTTTAGAATATAAACCTCGTTATAGAGTAGACAGTAGATTAATGCACTGAATGTGTTAAATTCTTAAATTACTTATAGATTTGAATTCAATGACTATTACCTGTACGAAAAAAACAACCCTGAGTTAAGGATAAGGATGGACCGTAATCTATTTCTAATCATAGTAGTTTATCTTATGTATACATATTATCATCAGTATATTTTATAGGTTGATCTAATTTTTGGCAAAAAGATCGCACATAACTTATTTATAAGTATTTATAATATACTGGAGTACCGTGGAATTCCGTGAATAGATTTGTATTAAATTAGTCAAATTATTTTATTAATTTAACCGTGCATAGAAAATTATAACATAAGTAATGGTGGAATAAATGTATTTATATATACTTTCACCTACTTAAAAATAAAATATTTTAAAAAGAATAACAACAAACCAGACTATGAACTAAAAAGACATACAAAAAATATAAAATCGACATTTTTCCATCATATTCATATTGCAGGTTTTATGTTTTATAAAAATTCATATAATATACCTACACGTCTATACCTAAACACACAAAATAAAAAACAAATTTTCAATTTTCAACCATAACAAGTAATCAGCCAAGTTTGAATAAAGTGGTGATCAAATTTATCAAATTTTGTATTTAAATTTTATCGTTGTGTTACAGTTATCGATTTCCCTTATAATAGAAGTATCCACTATTTCCTCGCCTAAATATTACTACTATGAAGTTCGTAAAACATTCTACATAGGTAACTTATTTGGCTCTCGTAGGAAATAATCTTCTTACAATATTTTATTAATATTCGTCAAATTTGTATACATTTTCAACAAAGTAAAAATTGTAGATAATCAACAATAGATTTGAATGCGGTATACCTAGTAAAGTAAAAACTGCTTGAAGATTCAACCCATATATTATTATAATGTTTGATTATCTACTCTAATATAGATAGGTACTAATGGGAATGATAATATGGTATTTTTTGTTTAATTAAATATATTTTAAGTGTTGTAACTATACACAAAATATAATTTTAAGAGTTAAATTTGTTAACTATCATACTTTAACCTAAACAAAGTATTATAACAAACATTTAATGTACAATGTATGAACTAAATATATGCAATATATTATATTGTATTTATTTACCTACCTACTAATAGATGGTCGTGATGGCTGGAAAAGTTATATATTATTATAAGAATTTAGATATAAAATACTTAAATGGCTATATACAGTGGAGTGGTGGACAATTTTAATTGAAAGAGCCAAATATATTTTATCCATCCACCCACCCACACATAACAGCATGTATACCAAAATTGTATATCTCAATTCTCTAGTTCATAATTTATTAAGAAGTAATACATTTTACAAATCACCACCACCCCCAAAAATCAACGGAGCTGCGGCTCAAAAAAAAAACTGCCTCATCATTCCACTGCTTATATATTATGTAAATTAAAAACGCTTGTAACATTTGGAACGAATTAATATGATGCTTATGAAATTATGCTATGTCTACGCATAATGTTTCAGGTTCATATTTTGCATGATGTTTAATTCAATAGTGGTCAATGGACCAATACATGAGGTCTAAACAATAAAATTTAACTTTTCAATGATAGAAAATTAGTATTAGTTTGTTCCGGTTTACAAAACTATTTGCATAAAATAAATTTAAAAACTTTTCATTTTGTGTAAAAGTTCATGAGATGTATTACAAAATATCGCTTTGAGGAATATATAACATTTATTTCTATGTAGTTCCTACTGTCAGCGTGCATTATCATTTATACCTAAATAAAATACAGCTATAATACACGAGCTTGGTACCTACTTTCCAAATTTACAAATGGTGATCAGAAACCACTGATTTTTAAGTATAGATTATATTTATTTTATAGGATAATGGTTTCATGAATAAATACTTATTTTGAAAATGGATGTACCTAAGCTAATTATAATTCATTATCATGTTTATTCATAAGCCATGTTAGTATGTATATTATTTAAATATATTTACACAAAATAAAGCGTTTCAAATTTTCATATTACATGTGGTATATGACTTGATAATCGCGTACTTAAATAAATATATCTTTAATTTCTAATTTTGAACTGTCTGCTAAGAATAATAGGTAAAGCGTTGCTAAAAATGTAATGCTATAGAAATAATTCATTACGGATACAATATAATATAGATATTCAATACATTAAGAATTAACTATTAGTATTTAGCTTTTTAGGCAATAGATACATGCATTAATTTATAATTTAATTAATTGTTTTAATATACAATTTAATGAGGCAAATACAGTTAATATATACTTAACTGGATTTAAATTGAATATATTATACTTAAACATATATCAAGACCTATAGCAATGACAGGTTACTAAAACCATTACCGAACAATGTTTCATGATTATGTATACGTGACCCTGCAATTACCTAATTATATGTACAACAAAAAGCTAAGATTCTTACAAGATAATTGATTTACTATGACGTGTGCCTAATGTTAACTAGATATTATGTTTGCAAATTAGTTTAATTTTGCATATAATATATAGCACATCGTGTAGAGTCTTCCAGAAGTCAGAACAATACTCGTCTTAGTAAAACCAAGTAAACACCATTTCGGGTTCATAATAAATAAACAATTTAAGTATATACCTAGGTAGTAATATTATTTAAAACGATATTTAAGCTGTTTCAATGGTTGTAGGAACAAATGATGATATCAATAAAATTGAGCCTACCCCGGCGGATTTCGAAACAGCCATTAGCCATACAGGTAAGATATTATATATTTTAATATTGTAGTTTAGGTGCAAAAAATTTACATGATGTAAACAACAGTAAATATTTCTAAAAATATTAAGGTTTTTAATTTGAATTTATTCAACCATTTCTCTCAGTTGTTTGTAGAAAATAATATAATTTAATTTTTAATTTTTCTATGGGACCATAGTAGTTAATATTATTACTTATTAATAATCTAATATAATTAATTTCTTGGAATTTTGTATGTTAGTTCATACATTTAAAAACGAACAAACGGTTAATTAATTATAATTGTTCAACATTTAAACAAGAATATTAAGTAAAGGGAAAAGTGCTAATATGAACCAAGATAAGGAAACTTATGAGTTATTATACTCCATGCATGATGTACTAAGCAGCGAATATTCAAATGAAATTTTTGAATATGTTAACTTAACAATTCGAAGTGAAATAAGAAAAATCATTTAAAAAACAATAAGCTATATATTTTTGTTGCCACAATAGGTTAAGTAGGTAGTTATAAAGAATTAAAAGATCAAATTTCAAAATATTGTTTTTCAATAGTATATTGAAAAATTCCAAAAACCAGAATTTGAATAAAGACTTAAGCAAAAATGGTTAAAAAAAATCACTCTACACTAAATTAGGTAAACCTTAAAAGAGCATGGCTTTTTTCTACCCAAAAACCGGTTCTATGATTTACGCAGAGCCTTTTTTTTTTGCTAAAAACGAAAAAAATACGATTCCCGTTTCCATAAAAATGTAATTTGTTGAAAAGACATTTCCGCCAAATATTATTTGGGAACTATGTACAAACGTATAACGACCATAATCATCTGTACACTAAAGTCAGAATAATTGCGTATCATAATAATTATTATACCCATTATATTTAAATATTTTAAAATGTCATACAAAATATAGTAGGTACATGTAATAATAATATCTAAGTTAAATAATTCAATTAAATTATAGTTTTTTTAAAATCACATAAATTATCATAGATTCATCAGTTGAATTAAAAAAATGTTTAATAATTGAATAATCATCTAATATTATTGTTCTATTTATTTGACAAATATCTTAATGGCTGCGATGCAGTTTATATTTCCATTATCGACAATCATCGCTGTATAGTGTATACACAACTGTACAATCTTCAATATTGTACAAATTGCAAAGCACTATTCAATGTTACATTAATATAGATTAATAGATATACCTGTATAGTCGCAACTAGAGCTCTAATATTTGGGGTGGCTAAGTTATGTAACTTTCACAGAATCTCTGCTATTAGACAATCTAAATGTATGTTTATAATATTTAAAAGAAAATATAAAAAAAAACAAAAAATTACGGATACGTACATATGAATGTAAATAAAAATAAAAATGACCAAAACACATTTTATGTACCTATACATATTTAACATATTATTTAATTATTGATGTAATATGTATTACAATGTAATGTTGTAATGGTTAATGAATAAGGGTAAATACTATTATAGTTCATAAAATGTACAATATTTCCAGCCTACTCAAGGTTTTATTGAAAATCTTAAACTTTAAACTATAAATAATTGTGTCAATAATAGAATATTAAAAAATATGTCTCCACTAAGATTAATTTTACTGAATTTGACATTTTTGTTTTTAAATTATGAACTTCGGTAGTTTTCTGATTTCTCCAAATAAAAATGTACCTATTTAATTACTTGGTTAAGTTATTTTTTCGTTTGAATGCTTAAAGAAATTTCACTGTTAAATGGTTTGCTTTAAGTGTAGTAGGTACCGAAAGTTTTAATAATAAATAGTATAGGATCTAATTTACCTGAGCCGCTTCTAATGAAATGTAATATTTTTCACAAAATTATACAATTTTGAACCGTATCTACGAAAAAAAAAATGTACGTAACTGACCTCATGTTTTTAAATGAGTCTATCATATTTATATTATGTACCTACATATAATATGTAATAACTAATAACACACAAAAAATGTGATTTTTCTCAATATGATACGAGCGGAATTCAAGATATAAGTAAACGTAAACTGATAAATTTGGTATAAAAAAATTAAGTACTTTTCTTCTTATAATTTTAAATCATAGGGACTTGGGTGTCCTAAATTGAATTTTGAAGTTTTATAGTACCCCTTAGTTAGAATTAAGATCATGGATTACCAAACTTTTTTGGCGGAAATTTGAATCGTACCATTTTTCGTTTTTGGTGGAAATGGGCTGTGGCGGAAACTGTTATTAGAATTTTGGCAAAAACTGGTAACACACTTTAATATGTATAAATATAAGTACCTACCTACCTAACCTAACCTATAGGTTAATCTTAATGGTTTTTGTCGATGCGTGCATTTTAGGTTATGGTATTTACAATAAAAGAATGCTCGTGTTGTATATACCTTTAACACTGACTTCGTTGTTCTGCACCAGTTCACCGTCGTTTATATTGCCGGCGGTAAGATGCTACTTCGATTTGACGCCTCTGGAAGAAGGCTCGCTATTCGGAGCTGTTTACGTAGGCAAGTTCTCAAATATCAACACCGTAATAGTACTTGTACAGTCTTAATGTGGCACATTATCGTGGAGATCTGTCGTAACTGATATATCATATTATATCATGTCGAGCTATGTACATTGTACAGTGTACCTATACTGTATATATTATAAACACGTATTGTTGACATTGTAGCGATTTTTTTCGCAGGTATGGTTTCGAGTGCTTTTGTATGGGGTTTTCTCATCGATACGCTGGGAAGACAAAAATTATTATTCTATGGCATACTGTTGAGTGGAATTATGGAGTTTCTTTCAGGGCTCGTTCAAAGATTTTGGGTGTTGGTTGTTCTCAAATTCTTCTGTGGAGTCGCGTGAGTATTACATAATATTTGCTCATTTTATCAGAGAAAGTATATTATGAATTTAACACACCACATATTATACATGAATAGATGCGCAACTCAAACTTTTTAAGGTGCCACTTTTTGACACACGTCCTGCATTGTTCTTTGAATGACTTTTTTCGTATCTTAGGCCAGCTGAAATTAGTAGGTCGTAGGTATGTGAGTTGCCAGTTGTCACTTATCTATCCCTGTACTAAACTATAGTATTACATTTTTTGGCGTAGCCAGAGAGGTTGAGGGGACGGCATCCCACCCCACCATTTCAGGAAAATTAGTGTTTTTAGATTTCAGTATACTGTGAAATATTCTGAATATTTTACACTAATACTTAATGTATTAAGATTGTAATTTGTATGAAAGTTTCTGCAAAAGCCAAACATATTATATATACCTATCACCTGTGGCATCAGCATCCAAACTTATTATGGATCTTAGTTAATCCCCTTCTATGTAGGTAACAAATTATCAGCCTTTCTCTAGTAAAGTCTTGGCTACGCTACTAATTAACTGCATCAAATAATTTTTCAGAACATGTGGTCCGTATTCTCTTGCATTTACTTTTTTGTCTGAATTCTATGATAAAGAACATCGAGATAGAATCGTATTGTACGCAGGAGGATTTTCATCGTTCGCTTTTGTTTTACAACCTCGTAAGTGTTTTTCTTTATTTAATTGTTTTTTCTCACAACAATATTTATTTACTAATAAACAGTTATTATTTGTATAGTTGTGGCGTATTTTTTGATTCCAATGGATATAAATTTTCAATTTTTGAATGGAAATCTAATTATTGATAATTGGAGAGTATTCCTGATGACTTGTTCAGTCATGGTATTCCTAGCAGCATTCTTAGTTTATTCTATGGACGAAAGTCCTAAGTTCCTAATGGCAGTCGGTCGCCATAAAGAAGCTCTACATGTGTTTCGAAAAATATATTCACAAAATACAGGCAATCCGCCTGAATCGTATCCCGTAAGTATTCTACATGCCGTATTACACAAATGTAAAAATATTAATTAATTAATTTGTATTTTTACCAAATTATTGAAATATAAATATGATATTATTTAGATTAGCATTTTAAGATCAGATATATCAGAAGAACAATCCATAAAATCTATGCCATCAATAACTGTTACAAAGTTTATAAGAAAAGGATGGATTCAAATAAAACCTTTTTTTTTGCAACCATATTTAACCCCGTCATCATTGACATTCTTGTTGCTATTCATGACAATGTTAACGTGAGTTTAAAATGTTTGGATAATATAAATTAGAATTAATTTATTGAACATCAAAATTATTTTATCAAACAATTCATGTAGTTACTTTTATAATAAATTTAATAGATTTTTCATTTTTTTAAATTCCCCTCGACCCCAATTATTATATTATTATTCAATTATAGTTTCTAAATTATAATATCATATTTATTTACGATACGCTTTTAAAATCCGTGTATCTGGTACTCTATTTGAACCCGCGAGTTCTCGGGATTGTAGTATTATGTATAATCTTAAGTTTTGGTAGTTGGATGAATTTAATTTTTAAATCACTTACTAACGCCTCGATTCAATATTATATGCAGATTGAACACCTTTCGATTAAGACTGCCAAATATGTACGCAACCATTATTGCAGCTAAAGGCGACCATTCAGTATGCGAATGCAGGACTTCAACTAATGTTACTTATACTGCAGCATGTAGAGGAGTAAGTATCTATTAAAGGTGGCACACTTATAGTTTGATTTATTTTTTATCATTAAGTTAAAAAAAAAATTGAACATTTTAGACTCTCGCCCTAGTTGATCCAGAAATCTATATCAAATCTATGATTGTTGGATCAGCAGTTTTTGGTATGTTTTGGGTCGCCATATACAGTACAAAATACATGGATAAAAATTATATATATAGTAAGTTATTTACAGTATATTATATTATACAGAACTAGCTGAACCCGGCTTCGCTTTTGTGTAGTTATTGCTTTCTCTAAATGCAATTCTTAAATCAGATGTTTATTATTTACCTTCTTTTTTTTTTTATTATTATTTTATTGCCCGTAAAATATGACAATTCTTAAAAAAATTGTGATTATTCAACTCCTTTTGTGTGTAACTCGCTGCAACTCAGCTACTCTGGTACCTAGGCAATCCGACTACGTCAGATGGCGGACAACGCCGATGAGCGGCTATATATGTGTAAAAATTCGATTTGATGCATGCTTGTATCTGATGTACCCGATTAACCTTTGGCAACCAATAAAATAATAAATACTAATTTCTACTATTTATCTTATAACCAATAGCAACGGTTTAAAAACAGAAGTGTCCATCGTAAAACTCAAAATCCCTGTTTGAGCACATACCCAGGTTGCCCACTACCTGGTCCAATTGTGAATCTAAAACATTCAAGAACCCCTCCTTTTTTTCTATTTTTTATTATTTATTTATTTTTTGGTTTTTGGTTAGTTATTATTGGTAATAATGAAACGCTCAATAATATTTAAATCGTTTTTAGACGTTTTTTCATTTTTCATACATTTTGTTGTTGTTTTTGGCCATGTCGCCAGTTGTACACTTAAGAGACAATAACTCCGGAACCACTTATCGCACAGCGTACAAACTTCACAGGAACTATCTACATATAAATTTTAATATGCCCTGAAATTTTTATCGGAATCGGTTTGATGGATCTTGAATTATAAAATGTATTCAAAATGTACACTTATTTTCATATATATAGATATACCTACATTTATTCAAAATATTGCATTAGATCATAACAAACAATTTTTATGTAATAATTTGGTATAAATTATTATAATTAATTACTAAATAATAAATGGTCAAGGAGTTATTTTTAACAATAATAATTATAATTCATCACTTTATAATGAAATATATTATAAACATTATTGCTCAACTAACATTTTTAACAATTGATTTTCAGTATTTTTTTCAATAGTGGGTGGAGTTGGTATTTCAATATTTCCGTGGACAAATGGAATCGTCACCTTATTCTTATCAGCTATTTACGTAGGCATAATGAACATAAATACGACGCTAGTAATTAGTATTATGGCTTCGGCTGTTCCCACCACACTAAGGTAAACGTTGAATTAAGTAGTTTATTTCGTTCATGTATAATAATTGTAAGCTATACATATACTTTTAAGTTGGTATTCAGAACACTTTTATAATAACCGATTTATGATGACAATTTTTTTCGCAGGTAATTTGAAAGATTCTTTATACACGCACTGGTATTGTTTACACAAAAATCATACGTCCAGCATTTAAGCGTTATCAAACCTAATAAAGAAACTTTAATTTATCCCGAGTAAATGTAGTTGTAGCAACTAGCAACAGACTAATTTCTTCGTAAAAATGTTGTTATTATATAATATTATATATCATATATTTTGTCATTTTAGTGACCACATGCAATTAATTTTAACACATGTACCCGCAAATATAACATACAAAAATCCTTTAAAATAATAAAAACTATACTGAAAATATACATGAATAAATTATTATGGTCACAAAACAATATTTCAATGTTTTTTAAAGCATGAATTGTCCCTAGCCCTAGTATAACTCTTAACTATAATAAATATGATAATGCCTACATCATAATATACGTGTTTAGTAAATAATCAAAAACAAATAATAATATTAGTTCAGATATATTTAGGTAAAACTCCATTACATTAATGCTTAAAAAAAAGTCAATAGAACCTTGCGCCAAACGGTATTAGTGTACTACTTTTGTAAAATATAAAATTTAATAACTAACAATTATAGTTTTTTTTTCAGAGGTATGGCAGTAAACATGGTCATAATGTTCGGTAGAATTGGAGTTGTTTTCGGAAATTTAATCATACCTGTATTGGATAGGATCAGTTGCGAGTTGCCGTATTTGACACTAGCTATGTTTAATTTTTGTAAGAAAACTAATAATATATTATATTATCAGATTATCTTATGACCAATATTATACCAAATATATGAAATTTATTTTTATTTAATTTTTCAGCGTGCTTGGTTGTCATACTAATATTAATGAGGATAAAAAAAGAAAAAGAAAAATCAATTACAACTTCCTGATATATATTTCATCCTCAATGTTTTGGAATGCGGCAATATCCAAAGCAAAACTTTCAAACAAAAATAAATTATTAAGAAATTAAATGACTCTGATTTTTAAATTTTTTATACCTACCTATTTATGTATTATTTTAGTTCTTAATTTCAAATTTGATTTGATTACAATTTCTGTATATAGAAATATAATAAATATGGGTATTAACTAGTTGAGATAATTTTTTTTTTTACTTTTCTCTGTAAAAATTACTACTAAAAAAACTACTGACATTTCAACAATAGTAATTTGGATAAACTATAAGAAAACAAAGTCAATAGTTTACTACAATAACTATACTTTTAAATAGTTTCACTACTAAGTAGGTACTAACAATTTTAGTACTACAATCAGAGACGAGGCAAGGGGATGGCAAAGGGAGCAAGTGGTTTAGGGTAGAAAATGCTTAAATATTGACGTTTAATAGAGGTGCCAGATATTATATTATTGCACTAGGGCGTCAATGAAAGTTAGCACGACACTATATTATTACCTTCGATTTCGCGGATTTAAATGTATCCGAGAAGTAAGGATTTGGGGGATTGCGGCGGGTAATAGTTTTTTTTATAAGCATTTGAAGTTCAAATTTTTACAAAATTTGTCAAAATCAAGAACATTTGCAAATCAATTTGTAGTTTAAATTTTATAGGATTGAAATTCCAAAAATAAGGTTTTCAATAACTAGTCCATGCTGCTGTAACCAAAAAATATACTCACACCGTTTGTTTTTTAAAAATAAGTTTAAATTTGGACGAAATTAGATATTTAAACTATGAATAAAGATTTTAGTTATTATGTTGTGTCTTTAAAATATGTCCTATGGATACTTGAAACTACTGTACTTTTAAAGTTTATTATTATATTTTATACACGCAATGAAATTCCCCAATACTAAACCCACTATATAGCAGAGACTAGAGACATTCAAACTGTGCGTTGCGGCTCTCAGGGACGTCGCGATATATTTAGCGAAGGGAACCGCTTCAAAACACCAGAAACCAAAATTAATGTAGGTAAGTCTTGTAAAATTAATATAAATATTATTTCTATCATTAAAGCGATTACGGAAACGATAACGAAACATACCTATCACGCGACCATTTTAAATTTTATTTCCAGTACTAAAATCACTGTCATTATCACTCATATTGGCCATATTATATTCATATTGTTTCAAATTTTTTATAATATTTTGGGAGCCGTCAAAATATTGTTAACACACACAGGAGCCGTGAGTTGAAAATGTTTGAATGCCTCTACACTTCAGATATGTGAATGATTAGGTTAGCCGCTCGCGAGTTACTTCATTTTTTTCATATTTCGACAGTAAAATACTAATTAGTTCAGTATTTGCCATACAAACTTAGGTTGGACCACCTTCTTTAACTATACATGAAAACAGTTACACAATTTAATGGTTTTTCACACTGATTTTAAGTCAAAGTCAAATTTAATGAGATGAATTACAAGGATGTATGTGTACAGTCTGGCTGAAGTGCATACAGATCATTCAGAGCCCTGAGATAACTGAAAAGTGTCAAGGGAAAACTATGGACACTCAACATTTGCATTTGGCTTTAAATTTTTATGTAGGCACATACACAAAATCACCAGACACGTACTTACAGACTTCCTATTCACCACTTCTATAGGTGTAAAACTCAAAAACAAAATTATACTTTGTAATAACTTTTGATATTTTAAACGTGATTTAAACAGAAAAAAGAAAATTTGAAATATCATTGAGTGAAACATATAAGGTTAAACAGATAAATAAGAATATACCTATTTAAACACCACGCAATAACATTAAATTAAAAATTAAAAATATGAAGAAATAAATCTTGATGGTAAGTGAAAAAACTTTACTGTTAAATATAAAATAATAAAATATTATGAATTAAATTACTATAAAAAAATTAAGCAGGTTTTAAACTGCATTAATCCTTATAAATCCTTCCAATAAAATGTTGTTTATGCCACTTTGTGTTATTTATGATATAATCTCAATGAAATCGCAGTCTATATTTTTTTTTATATTTATGTATTATATTATTAATTATTATATACACAATATGCAAAAGTAAACGGGAGAAATCTGAATTGATAAAAATGATTGTTAGAAATGCATTGTTATATTATGCATATTTATTAGTCCATGTTTTCAGGGAGATTTAGGGAATACTGAAATACATATTTTTTGATAATTTCTGACCAAGCCCAATACAACATATATTATTTTTAAAAAGCAGCAAGTATTTTTAACACCAGATTCAGATATTCAATAATTTTAAGCAACTTTTTTAAAAAAAAATTTCTCCTATCTTAAAAATTGGCTGATTGGGGGTTAATTTGAACATACGCCAGCACTTGAACTTTAATTTCTGCGTTAGCTCTAATGTCTGCTTGTTATATATGACCTCTACTTCCAAATGAACCATAAGTTCGGATTGGATTTTCAATTCGTAGAAAATATAATTATGTGCTGGTTGATATCTATTGGGATACCTTTCAGCATATAACTGTGCAGCTTGTGGAAATTTCGGTGACACTCACTAAAAATTAAAACTATATCCAATTTTTCACTGCGACTAGCTTTTTTTGAATACGAATAAGCATAGATAAAGAGAAACATTAACACTAAAGTCGAAAATAAATAAATTGTAATCAAATTAATCACGTACGAGCTTATGTCAAATTATGACTTATTTAATTAAAGTTTAGCTAATTGTTATAATTTATAAGTTGTTATTAATAAGCTTATCTGGAAATACTTATTAATGGCATGATTCATATTATGAGTACATAATAAACGCTATTCTTAGCACACGATATACCTAAGTAACATTTTATTTATTTGTCAAAAATAAAATAAAATAATCTTAGAGATTACAAGTAATCTAGTAATTATTTTTATAATTTATTTTTAAAGTAGAGTATTTTTACCCCACCGGTAATAATGTATTTTTAAAGGGGTAAAAATATCCCAGAATATAATCAACGAACCGTTTAGAATATACTAGGATATATTTATCTCTTACGTGAATTTTTAAGTAGATTATTTTTACCCTACCGGTAATAATGTATTTTTAAAGGAGTAAAAATATCCCAGAATATAATCAACGAACCGTTTGTAGTTCAAAAATAGTTTGTCATAGGTACGTGTAATTTGCATCAAATAGACATTTGCTATTTATTATACAATTTGCAAAATATTTGGCTCATTTTAAGCTATTTAGAATTATTTTAGTATTTTTATATACTCAGACTACCATTGTTCATGGCAACTCTTTGGCAAAGATGGTACATATAAAAATGGTATACGCCCTAATGAAAATTGCTTGTACGTATCACACATTACCAAGTAGTTACTGACGTGGAATGAAGAAAATGTATCAAAATAACATATGTGATATTATCTTAAATTCATTTTTATATGCTAGGATATTTTTACCGGGGGTAAAATAAACCTAGGATATTTTTACCGGGGGGGGGGGGTAACAATATCCGGGGGTAAAAATCGCCTGTTACACCGGTACAAATAGCGCATTGATTTGTTCATTTTTGTTCGTTTTAAAATTAAGAAATAAAAAGTAAAACTCGCAACGAATAGGACAAATACGCAAACACAACACATAAACAACATAGACTAAAATAATATTATATCTAAATGTAAGTTACCATGGGTCTTGGTGGATCAGTTATCATAATGGCTATAATTTTTTTACAATTGTTATAATATGTTATTTATCGTAATGAACTGTCCAGCAATAAAATAAAATAAAAATAACTTCGGTAGGTAGCATACTACACGCATACAGTTTTTTAGTAGATACCATTTTACGGTAGGTAGCATATTAGAGAAGTACCATAATTGGTAATGTTTACCAATTATGTCTAAAAACATAGTGAAACAATTACGCAAGTTGCATAGAAATCTGTAAAACCATAGGATAATCGATAAAGCAATAAATTAAATTAAAACATGAACTCGTTGTCATTAATTTCATTTTGGTTTTACAGCATAAGTTAAGAAATTATTTTTAAATGACTTTAAAAAAAATTGGTCCATTTGAATCTATCTGGAGACAATACCTAAGTAATACATTTGAAAATCGTTGGATTAAGACTTATGGATAGCGTGGCCTAAAAAAAATTTAAGTTCAACTTATTTAAAATAACCTTAACAGCACTCTCTTCCATATACACTTTTTCAATCATAATCTATCATCAATAACTGTACAGTTAAAAAAAGGATGGGTAAGTGGATGTCGCTCTACTGTACAGTAGGTTACGAGTAGGTAATTTGAATTCAATGATATAATATCATTGCATACGAAAAAGGATTCTGAGCTGAGACGGTTTATCAGTGTGGATATTTTATTTTATTTTTATATTGTTATTTCATATTATTAATACGGTAGCCGATAAGTTGAATTAATATTATAAAATTACAACAAAATAACTAAAATTATTATTCTTAGTTATTTAATATTTAATTTTGTCCAAGCTTGATCATAAAATAGCTATAAAAAAAAACAGTGTGTTTATATTTTTGAGGTTTTTTATTTACAAAATTACCTACTTATGTGGAACCTTGTTTTAAATTTTCAATCCTTAGCTATAAGAGTTGAAAATATTATAAATATTTAACTACAAAAATATTTTAAAATTAAAAATTTGATAAATGTTGTCGAAAATCGAACTTTGAATGCATATAAAAAAATTGCACCTATGTATTTTTAATATTTTTTATTAAAATATTTTGAAAACATTATCGTCTGTAGAAAATGCTAATATATTAACAAGCAGTGAAAATTTCATGTAGGTATCTAAGGTCATTTTTTTTTAGAGTTATACCAAAATCCAAAATCAATTTTGCTAAAAACCGATTTTGCGTAAAAATTCCCTTTTTTTCCTTAATTTTTCTTTTGCTTTCCACTGCGCTTTTGAAAACTATTGGGAATTTTAAAAAAATGACCTCCTGAATGCACCAACTTGATTCACTTTCCCAACAAACAAGATACTGTTGATGAAAATCGAAACATTATTTCGACTACTTATCGTGCACACAGACACAAAAAAAATTTAAAATTAAAATAAAAAAAAATAAAAAAAAATAAAAAAACACACATCATTGTAAAATCAATACATTCATCTCCGTTCAGAATCTAAAACAACAACTAATGTTCATACATCATAGACCTACAACTATAACTATTAAATCATCATTAATAGGTCATAAAACAATCAACAAAGTTATAATGATGTACTCCGTAGTAGTTTTAATTACAAAAAATATAATGTATATGTAAAAAAAAAGTATCTTAATATTAGGGCTGGCGGTAATTCAAATTTTGATACCGGTATCTGATATTTCAGTATTTATTTACTACCCGTATCCACCGTATTACCATAAAATACCGCACCAAAGTAATTAATATAAATATCGTACCTCGGTAATTACCAAAAATACCGGATCTCGGTGAATTTATTAGTGTTTCCAAGTTTGCAACCTAGGATAGGGCTATTATGCTTTTATATTATGTCACATTGGTTATATCAAATACATAGGTATACGGTATTTTCAGTTAAAAAATAAAAAACACACGTCATTGTAAAATCAATACTTTCACTCAGAATCTAAAATACAGACATTTTTAAATTTTAGAAAACTGAGCAAAAATCTTTTTGTTTCAACTTTCACTCGCTGTAAATCAGTCAATTTTTGAAATAGGAGAAAAGTTTATTTATAAAAGTTACTTAAAAAAATGGTCTATCCGAATCTGATGTTAAAAATACTTGATGCTACTTGAAAAAATACAAGTTGTACTGATCATATTGTGCAAACTGAATTGATTAAAAAATTGAAAAATGAAAAAAAATATTTTAGTTCAGTATTCCCTATCTCCCCTGAAAACCTCATTTCAACTGAACAGAAATATTTCGTGTTACCATTTCAGTGAAACACACTGTACCTATAACTTGGAAACGGCCATCTGCTCTAAAAACCGTGAGTACCGGGATATTGGATCCGAAATCTCATTCCGGAGAGAGCCCTACTCGCTAGACCAACATTGCTAGCAGCCCGAACGGTAGAGTGCTTCGATTGCAGTGTGTTACGCACGTCCGACGGTCGCACGTGCGTGACTCTTGAGGACGGCCTCGTGGAGACTGTGGGAGTAACGAATTAGTAGAAAACGAGAAATTTGATTGGTGATAGTGATCCAATGCCGTTGACTCGACACTAAATGAGTTGCCGGGGGAACACTCACCTGGCGTTGGCGAGTCGGTGTGCTTTCTTTCGGGAGGGACGAGGTCGAGTCACTAAGGCGTGGAGGAGTCCTCTCTGTAAACATGGCTAAGAGTGAAAACCAACAGGGTACAGGCCTCGTTTCTCACCGTCACACACGAGGTAAAGTTGTACCTATAACTATGAGGGTTTTCATTTCAATCTGCTTTTATTTAATTACCAGTGAAAGTTAAGGTACTGAACCTTAGTTAAGGTTCAGTACACACATTCTAGGTTTGATAAAATGTAAAAAGTTTAAATCATATCAGAAATATCGATAAATTATAACATGAAAAAAATTATAACAGTACACAGTTTTCTCTGTAAACTGTGTAATACAATACTAATATACCTTTGTAAGTTATAATTTAGACGTCTTACAATACCTACTCAAAATATTTTCAATTTATGTCTATGATCAGAATAAAATAAATATTGATAGTAATATTAAAAAGTATTATTATATTATATGTATACAAAATTACAAAACCATTTTACATGTTTCTATTATCTCTTTATATATGTATATAGTATAATTATAATAATTGTCTTAGACTTATCTTAGGTAAATCATTATAATCTAAAATACAAATACCTATTCTATTATAAATTACAATTCAATAATGTTAGGTTTTCCGAAAAAAATTTCATTATTTGTTGCAGCTTACTTGTATTTTCTTTAAATACTATTTCGTTAAAAGAAAATGTTTCGATTAAACTTAAAGAGTTACTTTCATGAACTATGTGCAATATTATGTGCATAGTGCATACCTATCCTAGTTAAAAATTATATTTATTTTATTATAATTTTTAGTATATATACAATATACATACAAAATGTTCCATAAAATGTATTATATAGGATGTTTGGTTCGGCATAGGATTTAGTGATTTATATAAGTATAGAATGTGGACAAACCAACGTAAAAATAACATTTACAATATATTATACAAATATTTCTATAGTAATAAGGAGTCAGTCGATAATTATAATAGTACAATTTAAAATATACCTTTCATGATCTAATATTAATAATAAGCAATATGCCAATATTAGTACCATATAACATGATATAAAATAATACATAATATTAGGTAAGTAGTTGAAGTTGTTATAAACTTATATTTAGTAATATTCCTATAACTTTTATATTTTAATGTACTGCAGCCTGCAGTTCGCGGATGCGGCAGTGGGTTTTGACGAATTTTAATTTAAGTTTATAAGCCAAGCATTAAAGACAAAATAATGAAACAAATTGTATTTCATATCAATTTTTAAAAATTACATTACTTGTGGCCACCTTCATTTTCCGTACAGTCAGCGATCTGTTAACGAATATTGTCTATGTGTATGGTTATAATAGATTTAGATTCAATATACGTCGTAAGTCGTAACTCACTGGCTACGTGTCTACGATTACTTATAACTTATAAGTTATAAATTATAATATAAACTATACATCACTTACTTTAATCTAGCCACAACATGGTTTATTTTATCAACATCAGTGCATGATCACAGAACTCACTGTCGCACCCTGTACATATATAATATAACATTTATATTATGATGAAAACTATATTATAAGTATTTAAATTGATGTGTAAAAAAAATGTCCATCATTCAATGAATATAAAAACATACCTAAATGTTAACGATAATGTATAATGATTAAATGCAATTCGACGAAATCCCTGGAAATTGTATACAATAGTCAATAGATAGGTATCTAACAGCTAACTAGTATAGTAATGAATAATGATTGTTTCAACGCACACCAATATGAAGGTAAATCTATGGGTTTTGTAGTTTTTTTACAACTTTTTGACACTTAATTATGACAAAAATAAATATATTTTCTACCTCGGGAACTTCAGAGAATAATGATTTGTCAGTAACATTCGCATTACTATTACAATATACATAATTCTTAAATAATAATTTTTAAACAAGTATCAAGTATTCAATTATTACACCCAATGTTATTTTCAGGACATCATTAATTAATTTTATATTATAAATAAAATATCATAACTACGCTTATGAATACTTTATGATACAATGTTTTCATTTATCTTCTTAGTGAGGAGATTAGAATTAATTTACCATTTTCTAATTGTGGCTGACAGTTAGACAGCTGCTGATATGCCAGTTTCATTCGCTCGAGATTAGTTTTAGAAGCATTGATATGATTGACGATTGGCAATGGGTAATCAATGCCAATTATACAATTGGCAGTAAACTGAATGGACTCAGGTGCCAACCACGGCTCGTGGATATATTGATTAGGCATATTATTTAACACTGGAATGTATCTTCTATAAACAAAAATTGCATTAAATATATTTCGGAAAATATAATATTATTTTTTCAGACGTATAAAAAAATATATATAGATGTATTTTACCTTATATAATCACCGTTCGGATCTACTTTTCGACCAAACCTAACAGGGCAATAGCAGTGAATGAACTCTTGGTAAAATGACGAACACGAATACCACATCCAATATCCAGCGTTTACTGACCAATCGGCGTCCAACAATAGTTCATCGAATACCTAAGGATTTTCAGTCTTTTTCGTATCATTCATAATCATAACGTAAACAAAACGTGATAGAACTAGAATAGTATTGAAGTTCATATAATATTGTGCAATTTATTAAATAAACCCCCGTATACCTTCATTCCTTCTTCCCAAGATAGCCACAGGTCACCCCGAGTGAGAAAGCATGCGACTGCGTGCCTCGCTATGCAGTGGATCCAGCCTTCTTGCCTCAGCTGTATCATAATCGCATCAATCCATGGGTAACCGGTTTGTCCCTGAAATCAATTTATTCCCGCATTATATTGCTCGTCGATTACCACGAACCACTCATTTGCTTCTGTATAGAAATATGCATGAATATTATTTACGTTCGCCCACTTGGACAAAGCTCGAGGATTCTTGTCCCAAGGTATTTGCACGCAAATCGGATTTCCGACCATTCGATCAAAGTTCGGATTGTTTGTGGACGCACAGTAGAAGAAATCTCGCCACAGCAGTTGTCCGTGCAGCGAAAGCGGTGGTTGGGATTTCCGGATCTACGTGACATTAAAGGTTTTATAGACTATAGGTATTAAATATTATGACAGTGTGTCAGTATTTCAGTGTGAATACTGGGGTGGTTATAAATTGGGGCAATTTGTTATAAACGATATTCATAATATGTAAAATATAGTTAGGTATCATTTAATAATATGATGTCAATACTCAATGACATGTGGAAGTATAAACGTGTATATATTTACTGATATAACTAATTTATGATTGTGCATTTACCTATATAATCTGAATAAAAAGTTATTTTTTCAACTTATGATATATTTTTACCGTGACCAAAGCAGTGACATACGGATATATTCCAAAATTATGTTACTCCAATGTTCAAATGGGTTGATTGTTCACTTTAAATTTAATAAGTCACCATACATAGTAAGCAAAGAATAAACTACATATTATATCTACATTTTGACCCATACCTATACCTAAATTCACCTATGTTACCTATTTTATCTATATTTTCATACACGTTATAGGTACAAATGTACAACAGTACTTAATTGTTTCTAAGTTGTTAAAGGTTAGGTCAATTGCCCCACTTTAGTAGGTACTTTTTGGCCAACTTGCAATAAAATATTATGAGGAAAACTAAATAATATTATATAATATATACCTACTTTCTTATAAAGTTCGTTTAGCTCTGAAAAAAACAATCTAGTGGATAAGCATCCAAATTTCAAATACGGTGCAAGACCAGTGGGACTGGCTACTAAAGATTGTGGTGTCATTTTTGGCTTTCCATAAGATGCAATGAATGCTTTCCGTTCCAAATGACATTGCAACCTTATCAATGCTTCCGTTTCACCCCCAATCCATACGTGCCGGGTTGAGTTGCTTATTTCTTTAAATCCTGTAAATACATTTTAAAGTATTAAATACTTTACAATACCTACCAACATTAAAAACGTGTACATAACATTGAACTACTTCCAAGTAGATATTTAGGAACATGATAATTCAGATCTATCGGTTGTTACATGAATATAATTTAATAATTGATTGTAGTGTTAAGAACCCCTGGTTCTTTTTACTGTTTTAAAATTATTATATAATATTAGATATTATTTGAAAACTCTATTATATCCATGAGCAAAATACATACATATTGTAGTATATTATACCATTGTACCTACTTTACAAATATGGACTGCAGTTCTATATCAAAGAAGGTAGGTATTTATAAAAACATACTCTTCACACGTAGTAAAAACTATTCTTAAAATGGTATATGAATACCATGAAATGCGTTTTTATGCGTAAAAACTTGTAATAAATAAAAGTTGATAATGAGCCACATGATTAAAATAACCAAATAAATACATTTTATACAGTTCTAATTATTTAGAATTTATAAAATAAAAAAGTGTTATAATTTAAACACTCTATGCCCATTTAAAGATTTTATAGAACTTTTATACATAATAATATATTATAATATAAAATGTACCTATATAATAAAATTAATTTAAAACACCGATAAGTTACATATATTTTTACCGAGTTCTTCGAGTGTTGGTACACCAAATATTTCATCGTGGTCATATTTAGTTGGTGTAAAAGCATTACCAAGAAATTCTTTATCTATGCTAGGTACGGCTCTTTCTGGTGGATCAATATACTCTAATAATTTTTGAAATAAATGATATGTCAATGGAGCTTTTCCACCATTCACATTTATTATTCTGGAACAAAATACAATAAGTTAAAGTTAGACAATTTTAAACTACACACCTAATATGAATTTTAAACTTAAAAAGGGGGTCAAGTGGATGTCGCTCCGCTGTACAGTAGGTTACAAGTAGATCACTGTATAATGGATGGTATACATTTTGAATTCAATGATATAATATCATTGTATACGAAAAACGATTCTGAGCGGAGATGGTATGTCAATCTAGGATATTTTAAATTATGTTGATATTTTTATTTTACGGTAGCTGCTAAGTTGAATTAATATTATTCATATTATTTAATTATTAACCTAAAATTATCAGTGATGCTATAAAAATATTATAATAAATACTTTTACTCGTTAAAATTGATTTTAATATGTAATTTGGTCCAAATTTGAACTTAAAATATCTGGAAAAAATAACTGTGTTAATATATTTTTTAGATTTTTTGTGTACAGTATGTACTATTTATTAGAATCTTTATTTTAAATTTTCAATCCTTAGTTATAAAAACTGACCATTTTATTATTGTTTAATTACAATGATTGATAATTTTAGAGATTTTGATGAATTTTGTCAAAATTCGAACTTTGATTACCTATGAAAAAAAATTGTGACTACGGATTTTTAATATTTTTCATCTGCCTTTGAAACTATATATTAGAGGCCTACTATTAAATTTTTAAGATTTTTTACCCAACAAATAAAATTTTTTTGACATTTATAGAAAAAAAAATAAAAAAATTGGAAATTGAAAATGTCCGTTAACAGCTCAAAATAAGTCAGAATATTTTGAAAATGCTATGGTGTGTAGAAAATTTTTATATAAACATTCGGTCAAAATTTCATGTAATTAGTCATTTCTTTTAGAGTTATACCAAAAGCCAAAATCGATTTTGTCGAAAATTGGTTTTCCGTAAAAATTCACGTTTTTTCCTTAATTTTTCATTTGTTTTTCACGGTGCTTTTGAAAACCACTATGAAATTTTAACTGTTGATCCCCAAAGTACCAACTAAATCACTTTCCTATCAGAAAAAGTACTGTTGAAGAAAATCGAAGCATTTTCACTGTTCTAAAAGATGATGACAGACACTAAAAAATAAAAGTAAAATAATAAAATAAAAAAAATAATACACATCATTGTAAAATTAATACAGTCATCGCTCCGCTTAGAATCTAAAATGCACAACTTTTAAACTAAAATATTTCATAAATTAAAATTCAAGAAATGTGCCTCACAGCAAATGAGTTCCTTTCTAAATTATTTTTAAAATATCTATGTATTATAACATCGATTGCAGAATAAAATAACATCATATTAATATTATGTAGGTACATATTATAATCTTTCATCCAGATGTAGTTCTTATTGATATTTAGTATAAAAATATTTAATCTTTAATGCTAATCTACAACTTTTACTATAAAAATAAAAATAAAATTTAGTTGTTTTTGTTTGATAGAGTTCTATATTTACTTGTCTAATTGGTACAGTGTATGTGAACAACGAGTTATGACAGATATTCCCATTTCACTACACATGACTTTTATATTTTGATCTCTCACTCGACCAAACGGTTCAGGATCTTCTTCAAATGTAAAGTTTGTTGTACCCCATTGCTAGAAACAAATACTATTGCATAAATTATAGTGTTATGTAACTCAATAATTTAGTTTGTATGTCAATAAGACAATACATTTTGCGCTATTGAGTACGTATGCATAAAATAATCATGATCATAATATATTATTTAACATTTTTACCTGTATATCAAGATTTGTTTATTATTAATAATTACATAAAGCAACGATATAGTTAAGTACGATGTTTGAGCTCATTTAAAATTGGAAGTTGATTTGAGGAAAACTTACTCTAAATAGTTTAGGCAATGCCTCGGCTGGCTGCCCCTTGATAACAAAAAGTCTAGAATTTAGTTTTTTCAGGCTGTTATCTAAATCTGCTAGACACTGCAAGAGAAATCTGAAACACAAATTTAAAAAATCATTTTTACGCAAATGTTTATGTTCGGTTATGACAATCATGATATTATAATATGTGATGTTGACCTCCATTTATTGATGCCCACATTTGACGCACCGGCGAACCACGGATCTAGTATAAAAATGCATCGGAACGTGTTAGCATTGATCAGTCCCTCTCGTAAACTAGGGTTGTCGTGTATTCTCAAACCCTTACGGAACCAGTGAACGGTATGTTTATTTTGCACCTTAAAATCCATGGTTGATAATACGAACTTTGTTGAATGACGTGTTGATCGTTAGACTTGTACAATACAAACTCTCTATAGTAAATTTAAATAATACTGTCAATATAAATATATTTAAATATAACCCCATATAATTGAGTGAAAACTCGAAAAGGAAAGTTGTAGAGATTCGTTGTTATTCTAATTTCTGAGAATCCATTAAAAAACCTTTATACGTTTTCTAAAATGTATATTGAAAGTGTAAGCACTGTAAGCATTAATCTTACTTATACCTAAACAATTAGGAAAAAAATAAACTTGACCATTCAGTAAACTACATAATATAATAGCTGCAGGTAATCGTTGTTTAACAAAAAATTGTAGGAGAACATTTGTATTTAAATTAATGATACCTAATCTAATTAATATATTATATAAATTAATGTAGAAGTAAACTACGTCATACGAAAACGGTGTTTAAACATTGGTAGTATTTTTAAACCAAATTACTTTCTAATTAAATATAGGTACTACTAGTATTTAAATTTTAATAGGCAGAATTTATTGTTGTATAAGTTTTATTTTTAAATTTATTTTTTATTAAAAAATTATGATCCATTAAACGTCTACATCTACACTATTAATATAACTACGTACAATTTATAGTTTAGTCATTCTTATGAAGTTATATTGATTTTTAATTATACCTAAAATTAACAGCCCTACATAGGTATACTCCTATGTAATCCACAAATTATAAGGATAACTGCATTCGTTGAAACAGATTTAGGTATCTTAGCTGTTATACTAAATGTATACACACTACTCTATTTTTAAGTAATTTTTACGATTAATTCATGTTTAATTTTCAACCAAGTTTTCATTTGATACATGATTTCACCTGTGAACATAATGTAAATAAAAATAAATAGTATTTGATTATGTTTTCTTAAGTACAATATTATATTATTTTTTATAACTTATATAAGTACCTACCCATAATGTTTATCACATTAATATAAATGTACCTAGAATTTTTATACCTACACTTTGATGTATTTATTATATGATTAAAAAAAATTGAATTTAAGATTTTTTGATAATAAATATTGATTTTTAGATTCTGATCGGATCAATGAATGTCAATTGATTTTACAATGATGTGAGTTTTTTCAATTTTTTTTTGGTGTCTGTATACACGATAACAAGTCGAAATAATGGTACGATTTTCAAGTTCTGTATCTTGTTCGATGAGAAAGTGAATAAAGTTGGTGCATCGAGGAGGTAAAAATCTGAAATTACCAGTAGTTTTCAAAAGCATCAGGAAAAACAAAAAAAAAATTAAGGAAAACGGGAATTTTTACTCAAAATCGATTTTGGGTTTTGGTGTAACTCTAAAACAAATAACCGTAGAAACATGATATGTTAACTGAATGTTTATATACGAATTTCCTATTATGCACGATAAAATTGTTAAAGTATTTTGATTTGTTTTAAACTGTTTATGGACATATTCAATATCCAATAGTTTTGGTTTTTTTTTATGAATATCAACAAAATGTTATTCATTTGGTAAAAAGCTTGAAAATTTAATACAAGGCTCCTGATATATTGTTATTATAGCAGTTGAAAAATATTAAAAATACATACCTAAGCACAATTTATTTTTATAAGCATTTAAAGTTCGAATTTTGACATAATGTATCAAATTTAAAATTTAACAATTATTTTGTAGTTAAAAATGTATAAAATGTCCAACTTTTATTGCTAAGGATTAAAAATTTAAAACAAGATTCCACGTAAATAGAGTATATAAAAATTACTGTATTCACAATAATATCATCAAATATACTTAGTTATATCATAGGCTGACTCACGGTCTTCGATCAGAATCGTTTTTTTTATACAATGATATTATATATTTGTATCATTGAATTCAAATTTAACATTTAACTCATCCATTAAAGTGACCCACTTGTAACCTACTGTACAGCAGAGCGACACCCAATTGCCCATCTTTTTTAAATTTGTTTTTATTATTTTTAATAATTAGCTATAGGTACTTAAGTACTTCAACATTTCAACCTGCAGTATACCCCAGTAAGGCTATTACTTACCACTTATATTATCTACTAACTCTTTACAGCTACAACACGTTAGTACACAAAATCAAAATACGACCTAAGTCTTGGCACTATTTTTTTCTCAAGTCACAACATATTTGGGCACTATACTACAATATTATACAATACCTAACTATATAGTATAATATATATGTATATGTATATGTATATTGTATATATATATATAATATATATACAGTAGAACTTCCATATAACGGTCACCGAAGGGACTGTAAATAATGACCGCTTTTTAGAGGTACCCGTCCTACAGAGGTAGGATAACACACGACGAGACCAAAAAAATTGACCGTTACATAGAGGTGACCGTTAACGGAAGTTTAACTGTATATATATATCAGTATTTTATATTTATGTACGTAAATTATAATATATAAGTAGGATTAAAGTGCAATGGAAAATTATAAAATATACAAAAAATTTTTAAATTCTATCAATAATTAAATAGATTTTACATAAAAATTAATCGCAAATAATACAATAAAATATTTTACTATAAATTTTGAAAAATTCACCGGATAATCTTCAACAAATTGCATTGATTTAGCTCTTTCACTTTGAACTTTGGGCATTCTTCGAAGTTTGAAATCGATTATATAAATATCACTTAAAAGTATAAAATGTTATATCAACATGGCAAACACGCGTCGTCGCGTCATATATTAACGTTTATTAAATACACTTATGAAGTTATGAACAACCACAGTCCAGAAGCCTATAACTACCACTATACCTATTAAGATAAAATATTAAATACCATGTCAGTTTATAAATAGTATATTTTAAATAATTGATGACATATAAAACTATAGTTACACATTATAGATTTACCTTAACCTACAAGATAAACCTGCTACTTCTTAACAAAAGTACACAATATACTTTTTTAAATTTTTTTAATGTAGTAATGCTCAAACGTGGTATGTTTATTTAGCCTTACAGGATATCGAGAGAATTTTGAAACAAACAACAACAAAAAATTCTACAAGTAAAAATGTTCTATCGTGCTGTGCCGGTCTACACTACGAGGTTTACCCCAACTAAGTAAAATATAGTAAGTTATGACTTAATGAGTATAACATAATATCTATACCCTCTAAAAACCTCTGATTTTGGTACTACCTACCTACCACCAGAGTCGTGTCTAGGACCAAAATTTAGGACAGGTCTGGTTATAAAAATAATTTGTATAGTCAATATATTTTTAAAATTTAAAATTTAAGAAAAATTTATAGACAAATATTTATATTGTTTACAGCAAAAAATATGATCGATAAAAAATATGGCCAAACAATTGCCTAAGCAGTATGTTGATGTACATTTTACATTCAATATTCAGTGTGCTTATATAAATATAATTTTAAAATGCATATTTAGGGTATACTTAAAGGTTAAAAATCAGGGTAGGCCCGGGCCTACCAGGCCTACCCGCTGGACACGCCTCTGCCTACCGCTGATAACCTAAGCCTAACCGACTTACCTGTCCGCCCGTTCTGATACTGCATGGTTTTTTTTCCCCCGGGGCCCGTTTACACCGAGCGAACTCGATCCGAGACGTTATCGTCGCGATTGATACTGCAGCATTCTTGATAGCGCGAACAATCATTTATTCATCACCACCATACATAATATATTTTAAAATAATATGGCAAACACTAGATAGAACATCAAGGAAAACGTAACGACGTACGCGTATGCAATTTATGCAATTTAATAATAATAATAATAATAAAGTATTATTGCACGAATAGAAGGATTTATAAATAATATTATAGTATAAAATCTAATATAAATAAATTATGATCATTATACCGTCCGTCGGCGGCGACCAATGAGCAACGCGCGCAGCGACCGACTGACTGCATCGTAGATAATAATATTATATTTGGTAATAATATACGCGTATTCTATGCCCGCAGGGTAGGTCCTACATAATATTATTATATAGTTATTGTCACGCGTTACAATATGTATAATATTTCATTTATTCGGATATGAGCTAGTCACGTTGCACAGTGGCGTGTAGCGGTCGGTCACGTTACCGGCGGCGTGGTTCGTCTGAGTCAATAATAATAATATATTATACACATATAGATATAACATATATAATATCTATATACAATTTACTATCGCGACGTCACGCGCATTCGTGGCGTATCCCGTAATGCAGTGACGTACTGGCGTGGTGAAGTGAAATATTTTATCGGGAAATTCATTTTTTAATGACCTACCATCGTCCCTTGACTCTTACGCAGTACCCAATACTACCCAATGTGGCATGTTCGTAAAGTATTAATCACTATATAGTTACATCTATATAGACTATAGCAAATAATATTAAGTTCATGTAACAATAACCTATACAATTATCGGACAACTGCCCTTCACCCAAATCACGGTCAATGCGCCACTGATCTCGTATATAGTACCTATATTATATTTTATTATTTTCGTATTATATTTTTTCGTACGGTTATTTCTATATTTTAGTAAAGACCTTTATTTAATAACAGCCCCTAAATAGGAGCATTATATACTTAAAAAACACGATCAACAAACATTGGAACAAATGCACTTTGTCACGCCCCTCACGAATTTTAAAATTTTATTTTTTTGAAACTTATTTTTCAACTCTGATTTTGAAACAGTTTGATTTTTTTTTTTTTGTAAAAAATCATTTTAATTAAAGAAGTTATTACAAAAAAAAAAATGGGTCTAAAGTAAAGTACATTTTTTTGAAAAATGTAGACAGTTTTTTTTTAATTATTCAAACTGAAATAAACCAATGAAAGTTTCTTGACTAAAAAAATTTTGACTAAACATTGATTCAATTAAGTTGTAGTAAAGATAAGACAGTATAGGTACCCAAAAGTCATGCCTTGTTGATAATTTATTAATAATTGAGATTTTTTTTCTTATAATATAGGTACAATCTGAGTGAATCTGGTACATATTTAAAGCACGTAATAATATAATATGTGAAAATAAAAAAAAGCTTTAATAAGTAATCAGATACATGGATTTCTTCTTATTATGTCTAATGTGACTAATTATATTTTATTGTGTTTAATTCGATTTATGTAGTTTTATATAATTTAAAAATGTGCACAGTTACATAAGAGAAGATATAGCTGAAGATATAGCAACAGAATAACCAATAATTATGTAATATGAATAAACAGAATATTATAGGAAAAACTAATAATTAAGGTCCATGCAAAATAATCTCACAAAATATAATTAAGACTTATCGCATTGTCGTCTTTGTTCTCGTCGATTGTACTTATAGTATATACTGTAGTTTTTCAGAAGCAAAAAGTATTATATTAAATTACATTTTTGTTTTTTATGAATCAAATCAAATATACTAACCTGTCTTATTGGTTACAGTATATATTGTTGTGTTGGATGGTAACATAAAGTAGGTAAATATTGATATTACATGTTAAACTGTTATGAAATTATTATTTTAAAAAGTTATTCTATAACAGTATAACCGGTATATGGTATACCTCCTATAATACGTAATTTATTATTTTGTTGATGTATCTACCTATTATTTTAACATAAAAAGTCTTATTTCTTTAAAAATGTATATTTATAGTTTTTAACTGTGTGCTGTTTTATCAACATGATATTAATTGGTAAATTATCAACACTAAAATCTATAACTTCAATAAAAAGTTAATTTTTAAAATAAAGTAAGTATAGAATTTTGATCTAGTACACATATCAGTTAAAAGGTTATTTTTAATGTTATTTAAAAGACATTTTCACCCAAAAAAGGTCTAGAATAAGTTCCAAACATTTTTAAGATATTTTATTGCATGTTTAAAATATTTTTGTATTTGAATTTAAATTTCCTTATATAAATTGTATTAATTAATTAAATTAATTACATGGTAACACATTACTTTCAAAGGTGCTTTAGAGGTTATTAACGCTGACCGCTGTTTTTTATCCTTGTAATATAATATACATTCTTATTTGATTTGTAGTCATTCTTTGAGACTGTTTGTCACTTTGTCAGTCAATTAGTACTAATGATAGACTGTGACGCCAACATTTCTAAAAATGTAGAAACTTTTGTCAATATATTCAGTTACAAAACCACCTAGGACACATTAAATTAGGATATTAAAAAAAAATAAACGAATTTCTGACTTAGTCAAAATATAATTTATTTACACATCGTTATTAGTAGGTACTATGACTATATTTTTCTAACTTACCTATGTAGTTAAACTTGTACAAACGATGGTGAAGTCAGAATTCGGATGTCAGACTTAGTTTTAAAGTTATAGCTAATTGAAATATATAGTATTTTCAAATACATCCGGCGTGGTCACTAGCTCACTGCGCTTGCTCGGACAATTAAAATCGAAAACTTCCCTCTTGTTATGTAAAACCACCTTGGATAGGTCTTGGACTTAAAACAGGTAAAACTTCAAATCCGACCGCCAAATCTGACTTTTGTCTTCAGCATGCTTAACAACATACGTAAAAACAAAATAATATTTAAAAAAAATGGTGTCTTCAGGTACTGCTAATTTCACTATCGTTCTTAAATCGTTGAAATACGTGCGTACCTTTAAAAAAAATAAAATTCTGGGTAGCTTAAGTGTGTTTACGCCAAATATATTAAAATATTGTGTAGGTACTTAACTGTGTAGAATTTTAAATAAAAATTAAATAGTTTTATGGATTTTTGATAAAATAATATACTTATTCTCAGACACTCATCACTCACCACTGTACTTGAAAATGTAATATTTATTTTAGTATTTAGTATATTGCGTGTAAAAAAATGTCTATCCTCCTAACCCCCTAATTAGGCCCATTCCTCATTACACCACTGGACCACTGTGTCATCATATGTCTTAGAATAAAGTTTCTTGTTATAGGTGATAATGTGATATTGTGGTTAAATGAGTAGATGTCTAAAATATAATGTAATTTAAATTTATTTAGAAACACTACAATAGTATATTTGTAAAATGAATTGCTATATGCAACTTTTTTTTTAAAGAAGCAGTAGATTCTACATAGGTACATTGCCTGTAAATTTCTCCAGTATCAGTAGATGTAATTCCATTATTATTAATAATAATTCAACATTTCAACAGCTATAGTAATAATAAATAAATATGGAAGTTGTATTTATATCGTTTTTAATTATTCAAAATATTCACGCGATTTTTTATGTAGCGATTTTTTATTTTGTTGCAATTCAAAAACGAATAACTGTAGATGTATGACAATTTCACCGAATGTTTATATAAGTTATATACACCATCTAATTTTGAATATATTTTGACTGTTTTTGAGCTTTTTACGGATCATTTAAATTATCAATTTTTTTAGTTTTTTTTTATATAAATACCAATAAATTTTTATTTGTTGGGACAAAAATAATGAAAATGTAATACAAGGCTCCTGATATATTGTTACAATAGCATATGAAAAATATTAAAAATACATAGACACACATTTTTTTTATAAAGCATTTAAAGTTCGAATTTTGACAAAATTCTTCAAAATCTCTAAAATTATCAATCATTGTAATTAAACAATTATAAAATGTTCAGTTTTTATAACTAAGGATTAAAAATTTAAAATAAAGATTCTAATAAATAGTACCTGTAAACAAAAAATCTAAAAAATATATAAACACAGTTATTTTTTCCAGACATTTTAAGTTTAAATTTGGACGAAATTACATATTAAAATCAATTTTAACGAGTAAAAGTATATATTATAATATTTTTCTAGCATCACTGATAATTTTTGGTTGATAATTAAATAATATGAATAATATTAATTCAACTTAGCAGCTACCGTAAAATAACAATGTCAATATAATTTAAAATATCCTAGATTGACATACCGTCTCCGCTCAGAATCGTTTTTCGTATACAATGATATTATATCATTGAATTCAAATTTAATACCATCCATTATACAGTGACCTACTTGTAACCTACTGTACAGTGGAGCGACATCCACTTGGCCCCCATTTTTAAGCTTTTAGACCTAAAAAATAATTTTTTATTGACATTTTTAGAAGAAAAAAATTAAAATTAATCATATATAGGTATAAAAAAACATAGGTACAATCCAAGCGAAGGCGGTCTTACCAAGGTTACCAAACAATTTTTCATTTATTTTTGTTTTTCCCGATTGTTAAATACTGAAGATTTACAATTTAGACCTCCAAAAAATTCCAACTAGACCCACTTTGCGTCCAAAAACATCTATCGAAGTTTATGATTAGAGCATTTTTTCCACTAGAAAAGTTGAAAAGTTCAAGTTGCACAAACATTTTCAAATACCTCACCTAAACGTCTAAAATGATTAGACTGGACAAAATAAAAATAAAATAGTAATTCATTTTCAAGCCCCCCTCCCTCCCCAATTGAAAAATCCTGCGTACGCTACTGTTATTTGAGCATATTGCACACGACTATTTTTAAATTAACATAATATATACTCACGTCTCACAATAATGTATACTCTTCGTAATTTATTGAATTTTCTGAAATAATGTTAGTATAGTTATAATATAGCACTTACAACTAAATATCAAATTAAATAAAAAACATTTAGAAAAAAACATTTACATAATAATATATTTCAGACAAAAAATCTTGATAATAATTTTAATGATAACCCTAATATATTATTATTATAGCTTTCAAAATAATAATAGATTTGTTTGAAATTTAGGTAATTCATTCTTCAACACTGAAATTCGGTGGCGGTGGCGGCGGCGCCGCGCCGAGTCGGGCGCAATATTAAATGGAAGCTAAATAGCTCGTAAGTTACGTTGCAGCGACGCGCAGCTATTCTTGCGTTCGCATAAGTTCTGTACAAAAAATAATATTCAATATTGTTGTTTATTAAACTTGAATTCTAAAACACTTTTTGTCTAAAATAAATAAATATAAATTAATTAATTAAAATTAAAAATTAAATTATACGATTAACATTTTAAATTTAAAAATAGTACAAAATACCAATATAAATGACCAAATATTTTTTATTTTCGTGAAAATTACAAGTGAGGCGGTGCCTCACTTGCCTCACCCCCAAAACCGCCACTGCTGAAATTTAAATTAACTAGAGAGAGGGCTCACTGAAAGAGATGGACAAACCTTAAAAAACCAACTACTTACATTTATAAAAAAAATGAAAGGGGAACGCGGGTGCCTGCAGGCAAAAGCATTAGAAGTAAAAAAAAATAATTTAACTAGCAGTTAGTAACTGCAGTCAATTTGTACAACCCAAATACTAACTAATTTTGAATTATAATCCCAAAAGTCTAAATATAATCAAATGCAGAGGAAATAAAAAGATGATCATATAATATTGGTTTGGACTTAGGGGTAGCAGTTAGTACTAAAAAACAGATATTTAAATAATGAACTTAGTAGGGTAGTATTATTTCAAAGTACCTACATACTTGATTAACAAAATTCATCGACAAAATTATAAAATTATTAATACCAAGTAGGTACCGTATAAGTACTATACTTGGAGAAAAATTAAATTATTTAGAATATTATTAGTGTCAACAAAGTAGGTAGGTAGTATTTTTGAATTGATTAACGTTGACAAATGTTTGTTTAAATAATATAACACGCCAATATATTATTATTTATATCTAGTTTCTACTTATAAGATAAATATATGAAAATTATTAAAACTGTTAAAGTTACAAAAGTTATTTTGAAAAAAAGTGTAACTATAGAGTCAACCCAATCAAGAAATTAAGTGATAAAATTATTTTACATGGGGTGATCATTTTAACACAAGACACTTGTCATTTCATAACATTGATTTTTATTTTTGAAGCAAAATATTTTTGGAGTATTTATACATTTATATAAATTAAATTTCTGATAAGTAGTTTTTTTGGTATAGGTATTTAAAGTTTATGAACGGAGTAGTGGAACAACGTTTCTGCAGGGTGCACTACACTCACCTCATCAAAACTAGAATGTATTAGTTAAATTAAACTTCAAATGTACCTATAATGTGTGAAATTACGGTACATAACCTTCTATAGAAATTTTTTATGAAGATATAAGTAAAGGCTCAAATTTGGCACTTATACGGACATACGGTAGTTAATTATTAACAGAAATTATGGAGCTAAAAATATAGAAATACCCTTATGTACAGTGACATGGGACACACTAACCACTAAGATACGGTTCATAGGTGTAACAACTTATAATAGTTCTGTTTCATTTATATAATTATTAATTATAATAATATTATAATATTCAGGTAATTTGTTTTTCATAAATTAGTATTTAATAATGTTCACTTTCATGATTTGTTTGAACTATTTGTACCTATCAACGTGTTTTTTTGGGAGATCACAATTATTACATCACAGTTCCCAATATGTGGCTCACTGTACCCCAGTTTCCCTTATTCAGATAAATCATTACCTACTTATTACCAGGGCTGTGAGTTAAATGCATTTGCTTGTTTTTTTTTGCTGCACCGTATAAAAATATGGATTTGGCCAAAATTTGTTTGAATACGAAATCTTATTTTGAATATTATTTTATGAGTAAGGTTAATTGCATGTTTTCATGGTTTCCTAGTTGTTCTGGTTAAACGGTTTACCAAAACGTGATTGTAAAAATATGATCTTGTCGACCAACACTATACCGCGAATATCGTGAAGTTGAATATATTCAACTTTTGATCGTGCTGGTCACAATCATGAACTAAGATATAGTATATCTTAGTTCATGGTCACAATGTTCACGCTATAGTAGTTTGGTTTATACGTTATCTATAGTTGATGACCGTGGTATAGATATTTAATATATACAACTTCACGGTATTCACGGTATTCACGGTATCGTGTTGGTCGACACACCATAATATTTTAGTAAACCAATCAGAAAAAAGTATTTTACACGGCACGATACGACAAGGGCAGTTGTGAACCTCCCTTTACTGTTCTATGGTTACATGAGAGACGGGTCGCACATTTTCCCACCAAATCTGAGATAACCTCCTATCGTATCACGTCTTTTTCTTAATTTCTTATATGTAAAGTCTTTTCCAGTATACCCTGTCCTCCTTTGGACTTGTTCAACGTTCATTACATTGTTCAAGCTTCAATGTTCGTTCCTTGTTCTGTTTCTATTATTTCGTCTTCGTGGATCTGGCAGTCTGTAGTACCTATGGTACGCCAATACTATGATTACGGTAACTTAATGATTTTTTAGTTGTAAGTCATTGTTATTTTTTTGTCCATCACATATTTATCGTTACGATAACATTTTAAATTCAAAATAATGTTATATTCAAAAATCATTTTCTCTTGAAAAACAGATCAGACAACTTAAAAGTGTTATCAACATTCAAGATTGCCCGGTTGTAAAAAACTACCTATATTTTTCGAAATTTCAAGTCATAATTTTTGAATATTAATGTAAGTATTTTCAACACAAGTTACCTGCAATTAATGTGATACCTATTTATGTTTTTTATCCTGAAAATGTCACTCAACTGCCAATTATTGTTGTCTCAATACAATAAAGTACAAGAGGATTTTCAATATCCATCCTTAATTTCCCTAATTATCTTTTAACCTTTTCTTTACTAATATAGTGTACAATTTGTTACAGTTAACACAGAGAATGTGGCAATTGAAATTAAGCTGATTATATAATACTGACAATTGGTATAAGCCAAGAAAGAAAAATGAGTGAACAATTAAAATTAAATGGTCAAGATTGTGTTGATATTGGTAAGATCAATTATTTAAAAAATAAAAGAAAGGGGCTAAGCCATGTGAAATTTTGGGGATTAGCCATGGGAAAACAGTTTGGCTTCCTATATAGCGATGACATAGGAAAAAAATGACATTTTAAAAAACCTGTAATCTTTCTTTAAAATATAATTACAAAAAAAAAATCTGTTACCCACTAGATAATATTCTTACTTTAACATTTTGTAATAGCATTAATAGGACAATTCACTCTAAAATTATAACAGCTACAGAGTTAAATTAATTATTCAGAATGTACTATTTTCTATGTAAGACGGAAATAACCACGGACTATATCTTAGTCTGTGGAGTTAACGTATGGGGGTGTGGAATTCTCTCAACTAATAAATTAATCAACTAAATTATTAGTATTATAACACAACAAATGTGACACTGTAAATACTATCATGATGCCACTTAATGTCTGTTGATCTATATTCTATACAAATACAAATTTAAGATATGGGAGAGAGTAAAAACATTACTTTATTAATCATTGAGTAATTTATACCAAATGTAAAACTGTGTATTGTTCTATCTCCCTATTCAAACAATTCTTATATTGTTATTTACCATACAATTAGTATTATAAATATTAATAATAATACCCACATGATCATTTATTTTGAAATTAATAGTTTTGGGATCAGTTTTGAAAATGTCTGCTTTGCCCCTTATACTCCATAAGCCACCAAGATATTGTATGAGAATAGCAACCCATATTTCGAACTTATAATTAGGTTTGATCAAGATTCATTTTTCAACATCATGAGATATGAGATAATTATTAGCAATATTATATTTAATTGTAGTTTAGTGTTAGTTTTAAAACAAGAATGGAATTATTTAATATCATAACTTAATAATAAAAGTCTTCTATTTTTGACTTAGAATTATATTAATTTTAAATACTAGATCATTGATAAAAAATTAAATATTTAGTAGTTATAAAGAACATTTTGTTTTATTTAGTTAAAGAAGAAGATGAGTTATATGAAACAAAATATGATTTAAGTGAACATGACAATTTTAGTAACATCAATGAAGAAATCGATATATCAAGTGAGAATTTTCTAATTTGAATTGAAACTGTAAAAACATTTTTTTAGTACCAACCTTAATCTGTAATGTAACTCAAAATGTAATTAATCACTCTTACTAATACACCTATTTACTTGTTTTAAGCTATCTATTTATATTGTTTTCATTTTCAAATTTAATTTTAAATCAAGTCGTAAAAATTATTTTTTTAATTTCCTCTAAATTATAGAATTCTATGCTACACAACAATTTATTTTAATTTTCAGTATTAATTTGCTTTATTTCACTATTATTATATATTTTAACAGTCCAAAGTCATCTTATATTCAGTTTTATTGTTAATAATTATATTTTAAATACTATTTTAGGTATTGGTTTCTTTCCAAAAGAATTGCTATTGGAAGAACAGCGGTTAAAGGAAGATCACACAAAAAAAGATGAAGAATCTTTGGTAAACAATTATTTTAAAGGCATTGCATGCTGCGATTGTCTGTCTTTGTCTAAAACACGTGGAACATAGGAATAACGACCTAAACGCCTGACAAAAATTAAGATACTTCTAGTTATTCGATTTAAAATATGTAAAGATGTTTGAATTGGTATACAAGTTTACTTTGCATCGGCCGAAGCACTTTTTCGAATGTAGCAATATTTTGATGAGGATAAATATTTTATGTTTTATAAATTTGTTAATTTTTATTATTAAATATATTAATAAAAATATTAAAAATATGCTTCGACCGATGCAAAGTAAACTTGTATACCAATTCAAGCATCTTTACATATTTTGAATTGAACAACTAGAAGTACCTTAATTTTTGTCAGGCATTTAGGTCGTTATTCCTATGTTCCACATGTGTTCGACCAAGACAGACAAACGCGGCATGCAATGCCCTTAATATCTTGCTCTAGGGAATTTTGATGAATATTAAATCTGATTTTTGATAGAAATACAATTGAGATTTGATGCATATCAGCATTTACCTAATATTTATTCATTACAATAACTATTACAAATGAAATCAAAAATAGAATATCCATTTTCAAATATAAACTTTTTTTACATTTATTTTTGTTTATTATCTGTTAGGTTAATGATTTAGATGAAAAAGAAAGAAAAGAAAGATTTCAAAATTTACTTACACTATTAAGAAATAGTATTAAATTATCCAATCTTTTTGAATCCAGATTAAAAAAATGTAAACTTCAAATTGTTAAGTAAGTGTTTAAAGTTTAGTAATTTATGATTTATTATTTAATATATATTTAATGACTGGAATATCAACTAAATTGAAATACTATTTGCAAAAATATTTACAAAATGTCATATTTTACAAATAATAAATAAATTGTATTATTTTTTGTAGAAAAGAACTAGGTAAAGCTAAGAAAATGAAAGAAAATGTGCCAAGTTATAAAGATGAATCGACTAAGGTTACAGATAACCAATCAATTATTGAAGTAAATATTTTGTTTATGTTTAATGCTGTGTCTAGACACCTGAACAGTGTCCACAACTTACATATACGAATAAACAGAAATGATGTATATTTTTTTTTGGCATAGGTATATTATATATTTGATTTTGTGATATCAACTTGTACCAAACTAAATGTTATAAAACTATTACCTAATTAAAAAAATTCTTAAATGAAAACCTCATACATGGGGTCTTTGTATTACATCAAGCTTTTTGGCAGAAAAACAAGTAAGGCCATATTAGACTGTTGATCTTTAATTTCGATGAATTACAATTTTTTTTACTCACGTATTTTGCACATGCGCAACATAATTTCAATTTTTTTAAATGGCAACCCCTATTTTGAATATCGTTTTCGGGTAAATAGATTTTTTCCAAGTAATTTTGCTCTAACAACTACTACTCTCAACCAATATTGACTGAATGAGAGCTATTTAAAATTAAAAAAAAAAATGATTGTGTTGGCATTTATTTTTTAATTTTAATTTTATTATTTTAAACTACTACACATTTTTTATTTACAATTCATTTTACAAAAATCACAAACATAAGTTACTCGATAAATTGTTTGAAAGTCCCTCCGTTATTTAGAACACATGCTTCAAATCCACGTGAACATTCACGATTAGTTCCTGACAGTATTTGATTTTCATTCGAGAGGTTACACGCATGTGTAATTTTATTTTTTAAGTCTTGAATGTTGATTGGAGGATCAGTATACACAATATTTTTCAAATATCCCCACAAAAAAAATCTAACGGTGTCAGGTGACCTTGGAGACCACTCTACTGGTCCATGTGTTACAATACATTTTTCACCAAATCTTACTTATAAAAATTCTTGTATAATTCGGGAATTATGAGCAGGTTCCTCGTCTTATTGATTATACATGTTTCTACGTGTATCTAAGCGTAAATCATCTAAAAAAAGTGGCAAATCATTACGCAAAAAATCTAAATATCTTCCGTTAAAGTTCCGTTATAGAAATGAGGCCCTAGTAACTTTATATGTAAATAAACAAATTAGAAACTTAAATTTTTCACTGTTGCTCTAAGTATTATTTTTGTACAAAATTTAATTTTCAGTAATATAAGATATTGTAGTTTTTTTTCCAAATTATTTAATTAAGTCGATATCACAAAATGAAGTTTTTAATATACTATATTATGCTCAGATCACCTATTAGTATAGATCTAAGACTATGCTGTACCAAAATAATATTTTATAATTGCAGGTTAATTTGTGTATGTAAGTTGTTGACATTGACCGGGATTATAGACATAGACATACAGCTAATGTTTAGATACATATTTATAGCTAAAGAAGAACATAATTCTTTAGTTATATTATAATTAAGTATTTTTTTCACTTGATCTATAAATTATTTAAACTCAATTATAAGTAAAGTAATTAGTATTGATGTTTAGGATGTAAATGAAGAAGAGTATTATTTAAGCTTATTTCAACAACCTAAATTATTTCATGGGAATCTTAAAGCCCACCAAGTTGAAGGTCTTCTATGGATTAGAGTATGTATTTAAATGTTTAATGATAGTACCTACGTTTTTTAAATTTAAAATGGAAGTTATCTTAGCATATAAAAAATTAATTTATACAAATCACATATGAAAAAAAATGTGTTACGTTTATTTTATAAGTTTTACAGTGAGTTATAACCTCTTACATCTATGTATTATTATCTTTTCCTTAATACAACAATGTATATAAAAGAATTGTGACTAAAGAACTTTTTTTATAGACTTTGTATGAAAATGGTTTGAATGGAATTTTAGCTGATGAAATGGGACTTGGTAAAACTGTACAAACTATAGCTTTCTACTGTTTTCTTTTGGAAATGGGAATAACTGGACCATTTCTTGTCATTGCTCCACTATCTACAATTCCCAACTGGCTGTCGGAATTTTCAAAATTTTCTCCTAAGGTAAAGCAAATTTAATATTTTACAAATATGTATTTATGCTCATTCATCATTGTTATAGCTTCCAACTGTTTTATACCATGGTACGGAAAGTGAACGCATTGGATTGCGACCAAAGTTCAAAAATACTCAAAAAGTGAATAACTTAAACTGTCTGCCAGTTATAATAACTACTTATGATGTTGTACGTCGCGATATAACATTTTTGAAATATATTGATTGGAAATACATTACAATTGATGAAGGACAAAAAGTGAAGAACACCAATTCCCAAATATCCAAGTATGTAAATTATATTAGTATAATCGATTGGTTTATCAAAATAAAAATTGAATTATAAAAATTAATATTTTTAGATGTATGCGTGCATTTAATTGTACCAACAAGCTCATACTTACAGGTACACCTATTCAAAATGATATGTCAGAATTATGGTCATTGTTGAATTGGTTAATGCCTAAAATTTTTGATCAACTAGAAGATTTTAACTCTTGGTTTGTTATTGATAAGTTTTTTGATTCTAATGACAAAATTGTTAATATGGCCAAAAAGGATGAGTTATTAGACATCATTCTAAAGGTAATAAACTTCATATTTGTCTTAAAAAATAATGATGATAGTTTATTAATTATTTAATTTACATAAAGTATTACAAAGGTAGAAATGCCAAACATTAGATCCTAAACAAGATCAGCAGATTTAAAATATTTTTTTTTTCGTGAATAAAAGGCAATTAAGTTTGATAATTTTTTATTTTCATTAATTATTTTTACTATTGTGAAATGAGTATATTTCACGAATTAAAAATATGATTAAGACCGTTTTTTGTTCTTAAAATCAATGAGTAGTAGTTATTACTCAGTTATTAGTAATTAGTAACTACAATTTACTACTAAGTTTTCATGTTCAAAAGGATTTATATTTGTCAGTTTAAGTAATACTTATTAAATTTGATACTTAACCCGTCGTTGGTATCGCCATGCAGCTTCCCACCGTTGGTATTGAGTGAGCGCGGCGCTCACCTCGTTGTTTTTTCAACATAACTCATTATATAATAAACATAGAATATTGAAACCAACACCAAATTGTTAATATTTTAATCTTTTACTAAAAATGTTCTTACAATTTTCCTTAATTATAAATATTTTGAATAATAAAAATTATTTATAAAATTATTATATTTACAAAAGTATATTTAGACATGTGTCAATTGAAGGTATAAATAGTATCAAATGAATCAAGTCATAAATAAACAAGTGGTTCTCAAAATACTAACGAGGTGAGCGCGGCGCTCACCACGATACCAATGACGGGTTAATTTTGTCAAATGTTGAGATTGGTGTTGGGGATGTTTTAGCAAATATATTATATTAAAAAATTAATTTTTCCAAAAAAAAATTATATAAGTATTTAAAGTGTGATTCATTAGAAGACAAAGGTGTTGGGACCAATAATTTATTGGTATTATTTTCAATATTAAATAATTAGTCTGGAATTTATCCACCACATTTAGCTATTTTTTTTTTTTGTGATACATAGTATAAACATTAAACATACAAGACAAATTACCTGTTGACTTTTGTTATAGATATTAAAACCTTTTATTTTGAGACGAGAAAAAAATGAAACTGATCTAAACCTCCCACCGAAGAAGGAAATTGTTATTTATGCTCCACTTACAGACGCACAAAAACATTTATATGAAGCAACATTAAATAAACAAATGGAAATTTTACTGAACAAAAAAAAGGTATTTTTTTATTATTATAACTTATAAGTTATAACAAATGACATTCAAATAAAAATGTATTAATTTTTCAAAAATAATTTTAATAATTGAGATACTAAATAGTTATAGCTATACTCTGTAAATTGATCCAAAGTTGGGGTGAACCAAATTCCAAAATAAACTGATTAATGGAGCAAGTTCCTTTTTTAGGAATAAAGTATGGAATCATTTCCTTTAAAAACAAATGTTTGATGAATAGGAAAAAGTCTGTTTTTAAGAAATGTGAACAAAAATGTTTTTTTCTTTTTTAATAATATATTCATGATTCATTGCATTTTTATTTAACATAGGTTTTGAAATAACGCAATAAAATTTTTTAATGATAAAAAAATGGTTGGAAAAGGAACATGTTACTACTTTTTACACAAGGGAATGAGGATTTTAAACAAGATTATAATTTATATAAATAAAATGAGGAAATAAACAAATTCCTTTTTAAAAGGAACTTTTCCAATATGTGTCATTTTCATTGTTACTAATTTTCATTCTCGGTCTCGCAAGTTCCAATATACTCTACTAAAGTTAAGCTTTTTAATAGTAATCCACATATTGGCACATTGTTTAAATTAGATCATATAATTTTCTGCACTCTATTATTCTAGATAAAATAATAAAACTCAATTTAAATCCAATAATTATTTTATTGTTCCACTCATAAACTAATACTCTACTTTTAATAATAAAAGTTGTATACATTTGTCATTGATAATTATGTTTTTTTTCAGGATACAGAAAATCTAATTCTAGAAGTAAACAGGAAGAGAAGATGCGTGGAAAGTATAATAAAATATACTGATCTTAATGCTATTAGAGAAAATGTGCCAGAAAAAGAGTAAGTGTTAAATAGTCTAGATTTTGTTATAACTGTATTTTTTATTTCAATGGGTCATTAAGAAATAACCTATTTTAAAGTAATAATCTGTATTATATTTCCAATCAATGCCTGGTAAACTACTAGAACTTTTTAGTTATATGTTAGGTACTTCCCATCTAAGAATAAAATATAATATACAAAGTAGGGCTGACAGTATTTTTGTTATTTTAGAATGCAGGTATACTGTGAATCGGTAATAAGCGTTGATACTGAAAATACCATATACCTACATATTTGATATAACCAATATGACATAATATAAAAGCATAATAAATAATAGCCCTATCCTAGGTTTCAAACTTAGAAACACTAATAAATTCACTGAAATCTGGTATTTGCCGAGGTAATTACTGGGATATGATATTTATGTTAATTACTTAGGTGCGGTATTTTTGGTAATACGGTGGATACTGGTAGCAAACAAATACTGAAATATTTTTGTAGTTAAATATTGATAACATTTTCAACTCCTATATCTAAGGATTAAAAATTTAAAACAAGGTTCCCCTCAAGTAGGTTATTTTGGAACTAAAATAACCTCAAAATTATGAACACATTTTTTTCTAACATTGAGTAAAACATTGATATCTACCAACTACATAGTATGATATTACATGACTAATTATATTGTTATTAATTTTAGTGTTCAAGTTAAAAGTATGGCTATTTCAGTGCATATGCAAAATCCATTTATTCAATTGAAGAAAATCGTTAATCATCCATATCTTGTACAAATGCCTTTAATTCCGGGGGAAAATAAATTACTTGTTGATGAGAACATTATTAAAGTTAGTGGTAAATTTCAGATCCTTGAAGCTATGTTAACAAAATTGAAAATACTTGGCCATAAGGTAATATATTTATATTTATGGTATAGGTACATTAAAATCATTAATGTTAAATAATGTATCTATAATAATTAACATTCAACGCTGTATTATTAAAAATGCTTCTTTAAAGAATATTGAGTTGGTACAACAGTAAAAAAAAATATGTACTCTGTCTTTTACAGATATAGTACCTACATAGTTAATACTAAATCCTGTCTCCTTATTTCCATCATTCTGATTGCATTATTGAAATTAAGTTATTTCCTATAATTGGCTATTATAACAATCATTATGAACAATATTAACTATGTTTTTTCAGAAGATTTAATTTTCAGTTACTTATGATTTTAAATAATTTAATAAAATACTAAAAATATCTTCTGACAAAACACAATTAATGTTATTCTTTATTATGTTATAATACCTAAGTTATAATATTTAATTTCAACAATGATTAAGTTACAATGGGTGAAATATGGAGAGGTTTTAATTATATAACACAAATTTAAGACTCAAAAAAAATGATACTGGTGTGCTCTCTTAAAGTTTGTGAAAAAGTATTTTAATTGTTAGAATAATATTATGACTATACAATTATCAATTAGAGATTTAAATACTTAAAGAAAAGTTTATTTTTACTATTAACATTACATATGTATTGCATTTTTAGGTGTTGCTATTTTCTACAATGACACAGTTAATAGATGTAATTGAAGAGTTTTTGATGTTTCGTAAATTTTCGTTTACGAGATTGGATGGAACTATGAATATTCAACTTAGAGTTGATGCAATGACTACATTTAACAGTGATCCAGATTGTTTTTTAATGATGATATCAACACGTGCAGGCGGACTTGGCTTAAATTTAACTTCAGCAGATACTGTTATTTTATTCGACAGTGATTGGGTATGGTTGATTTGAAAAAAAGTACTCATATTTTATGCTATTTATATTCAGCCTCATATAAAAGTAACAAAGGTCAACTAAAGATTTTTGTCTAGTTCAGTCAAAATACATCTCACAATAAATCAATTTTGTTGTCACTTCCAGCCACTTCCCTAGTCATAATTAATAATATTCATGTTCCAAATTAAATTTTATTTAGTGTAACTAAGTAAATAGTTGTGTACCAACCCTTTTTTCTATTTTATGAAACAACCCTAAATGTCATAAGCCCTTTTAGTGTTTTAAAGTAAAAATTTAGTAAAGCCGTGAGGGGCTTTGCACCTCACACTCCTCATTTATTAATACTTCTCATATCCTATAGGGCCAGAGGCGGTTTGAACCATTACACCTTACCGGGGCAGATAAATTTAAACCACCTACCTACCCCAAAAAAAATTGTTCTTGCTTCGCTTCATTTTATCAAACTTCCGAGCACTAACCCACTGAACCAGACTAACCCATTCACCCACTCCAAATTTTTTTACCTGGGCACCGCCACTTAAAAGTGCTTAGAAGCCTCTGTATAGGGCTGTACATTTATAGGATAATTAATTTTTAGCTCATTGTAATTTGTAAGACCTAACTTTTTAACACAAAGTTTGAATTAAGTACTAATAAACTTAATTTAGAATCTTTTGTATTTTATGAATCTTTTAATTTTAAGTATTTTTTGGCCTTTATTGGTCAATTTATCATTCTTTATTACTTTTTCAATACTTTTGTAAATACCTATTTATTAAAAAACTTTGTACTTTGTAATTTTTGCCTATACATTTTTGTAAATGGTTAAAATAATTAAAACGATTTTGAATAGAAATTAGTAGATTTTTATTATGTTTTTATATGTTTTATGTTTTGAATTCTGAATTCATTTTTTCAGGATCAAATTACATTATTATAAATATTTTTGATCATAAATAATCATGACTAAAAATTAATTTCAAAAATGATATGACTATTTATACTAATTTGATAACTTGGGTGATACATCATAATATTTGCAGACCATTGTGTCTTGTGGATTTAGATAACTTATATTTTTGTTGACCTATTAAAATAAAATATTTAGAAAATTGGTGGCATCGGTCTTTTAATAACTATTGTTCAAACATTATAAAAGAAAAAAATAATGTTTATAACTTTAAAAGTATTAATGTTTCAGAACCCACAAGTTGACTTACAAGCTCAAGATAGGTGTCATAGAATGGGCCAAACAAAACCTGTTGTTGTATATCGTTTTTGTTCTAAGAATACTATTGATGAAAGAATATTGGATTTTGCGACTGCAAAAAGAAAACTAGAAAAAATGATAATTGGCAATGGTAAAATAATTTTTCATTATTTGTTTTATTTTTTATGTGATTCTAATATTTATTTTATTTTATGTGATTCTAATATTTATTTTATTTAATTTTTAAGTAACAATATTATTAGTCAATGTTGACTATAAAAAATATTATAGTAACAGAACAAGCATTAAGAGGGCCCTTAGAAACGTATAAAATACCAAATTATACACTCGGCAGATCACATTTAGCTCTGTTATAGTTAAATAATTAGAGTGAATTGACCACGTATAATATTTGTAGGTAAGATAATAATCTACTGAACCCTATCTCTTAGGGTTTTTTTTAGATTTTAATTTTAAAGCATATTATGAGTATTTGAAAATTGTAAATTGATTGTACGTTTTAAAATAATCATAATGTGCTTTAAAATTTAAGGTTTACTAGATAATAATCTTACTTTAAAATTATATAAGTGGTCAATTCAATCTAATTTTTAAATTAACAGAGCTAAATGTGATCTGCCAAGTGTATTATTTGTTATGTTATGAGTTTCTAAAACAGAAAACATATGCTAGTGTAGCGCCATCTTAATAATAATATATTTAAAATAATTAATTGTTTTTGAGCTCAAAAACAACTTTTCTAGATTTTATATAATTGAGTGAATTAACTTTATTAATTTTCATTTTACAAAAGTTGCCATTGTCAGCATACATACACAAAATTCTAACTCATGAATTAACTAAAATTTATTTCTGTTTCTAATATTTTCTATATTAAATGTATTTATTTAACAATGTTCTTATTTAAGAAAACAATAGAAACTTAACTTAAGTTATCTTATTTAATGTAGCGACAATAAGCGTAGTAATATATTGGTACATAGTATATACCATTGTTATTTATAGTCAATAATGACGTATTCTTATTGGCGCATATTTGTTATTTTATAATTGAGTGAAAAGTGTTATTGTATAATTAATATTTTACAATCTAGGTTCATTTAGTAGAACTGCAACACTTACCATGTCAAGTATTGAAGACCTGTTGACTTTATTGAAATCATCAGAGTACACTAAGAAAATTCAACCAAATGGATTTAGTAAGTATTTTATTATAAGTAAAGTGTTATATGTTTATTTGTTAGACGGTTGTCTAATTTTTTGTTAATGTTATTTTGTTTCTATAGTCTTGTCTGATGAAGAATTGGATGCCATTTTAGATCGATCTGATATGTACAATTCAGCACCAATGACACTTGATTCTCAAACTGCTGAACACTTTAAAGTATTAACAAACTCCTAAATATATTTTTTTATCTAATAGTTTTGTTATAAGGATTACTTAGTTAAATTTCACTTATAATATTTTATTTTTACATTGATAAAGTTTAAGTTTTTTATGTCAAATATATTTTCTAGTTTATTATAAGACAATTTGTACCTATACATTTACTTTTATGAGTGTATTAAATTAATAATTATACTTAAATATTTAAATATAAAATAAACTTCTAATTTTCTCACAAATTATTTGTACATGAATATGCCACAGTCATGAACATAGTTAATATGTGACAATTAGTATCTGAACATTTTTTTCATATGTAACAGGTAAAATACTAAAACAAAACATACAATATTCAATAAGGTATAAGTAACAATGTAGAAACATGTATTCCATCAAATTAGGTTAAGATAACAATTTTGTAATAAAATAACAATTAGCATAATTTTAATTATAGTCTAAGTATAATGTAGTGAGGTTAAACTTTATATCGATATTCCCAATAGTGCTTCGATAGTAAAATTTATATATAAAGAAAATGTGAAGACAGAAAGAGGGTTAGTATATGAGCGGTGAGGTATACTACCAAAAAGTCCGAGGTAAAAAAGTCCGTGGTTAAAAAGTCCGAGGTATAAAAAGTCAACGGTGGAAAAGTCCGAAATATAAAAAGTCCGGTACGTATAATTAGGTATAAGGAAACATACCATGTGATGCACAATCAAACTTCCAATTAGTATAAATATAAATCCTAATCGCGACTTGCCCGGAGAAAAATGCCGCCCAGCGACGCGTTAGACCGCTCAGCCACCTCGTTCCCCACAAAATTAATAAATAATCTCGTATGTACCAATAACTACTTTTTTGGACTTTGAACATTGCTTGACTTTTAGTTGCATGTAATAATCAAATACTATTTCTTTTATCTTAATTATCTGGTTTGTCGAGTTTTACTCGTACCTATATCTGATATACATCCGATATACCTAATTAATATAGATAGAGATATTTATTATCTATAGGTGGTGGACATACTCCACCGTGTACCTACATAATATCGTACATAGGTAACTGAACAGTTGTAATTTTTGTCAGTATAGTTCGACGTTTTTTTAGTATAGTTCGACATTCCGTAAGTGCCTGAAAAAATGTCAGAAATGTCAGAAATCATACAAATCAACGAAAAAGGCACCAAAATAGTTGTGGGTGGTTATGCATATACCCTTCAACATACATTATCAAAAACAAAACGGTGGAAATGTAGCAAGAAAACAAAGTATAATTGCCCGGGAATACTATCTTCATCGTGGGTCTTAACGAATCCTGTACTTGAAATTGAGCACAACCACGCAGGGAATAATCAAATTCAAATAATTGAAAACTTTAAAAACGACATCAAATCACGATCACGAAAAACTTGTGACAAACCGAGTCAAATATTTTCGGAAGCTGTAAGTCAAATACCAGCTGAAGCTCTATTGTTCTTACCAAAAGAAAGTGTAGTAAAACGAACAATTAGAAATCAAAGAACTAACAATAATCCTGCATTAAATTGCATAAATGATATTGTTATAGAAGGTAAATACAATTTATTATTAAAATATAGGTAGCCATATTTTTTTGTTATAGCCTTACCTAATTTTTCAGATGACTGGGCTTTAGTTAATGGACAACAGTTTTTATTGGCTGATAATAAATCAACAACTGGTGAACGAATTGTATTGTTTGCAACAGATGACAGCTTAAAAATGTTTGTTCGAACGCGGAACGAGTTCGCCGCCAAAACCATGAACGTTTCAAGTCGCGACAAATGTCGAAGCTCTGCGCGACGCGTTTCCCCCTCCGTAGTCCTGCGCCGCCGTCAACGACCGGCGAGCTGGCCATCGGACGTCGCGAACTTATGTCACTACTATAAACTATTTCTTCTTCTATCGTTCCCGTGTGCGTCGTAAACCCCGTGTGAACCCGAGGTGTCCGTGAGCCCGAGCTGTGATCAGCGGCCACGGTCGGTACCTAACGTTTTTTTTCGCGTTCGCGCTACCCGCGTGGAACCACGGCCCATTATCGTCAAGCGACGAGCCGAAGTTTTGTCCACGTACGTGTCTCCAGCCCCCCCCACATTTAAATTTTCCAATTTTTTTTTGGTAAATAATTAGCATGTAATTAGCATGTATTTGCATATTGACACGTGTCTAAAGCCCCCCCACCTATTTTTTGATACCACGCCTAATTAAAACGCATGCAAATTACAAAATGTAGCATGCAAATACATGCTAATTACATGCTAATTATTTACCAAAAAAAAATTGGAAAATTTAAATGTGGAGGGGCTGGAGACACGTACGTGTTTTGTCCGCCGTCGCCGTTCCGGCGAAGGATCGATATTGGTCGTAACCAAGGATTGCCGCAGTCGCGGAGCCACACAGCCGCCGAGCCACGCAATCGCCGCAGTCAGGTCCATTTGTTTAGTCCCACGTGTCAGTAGGTTATCTTGAAAAATAATTATTGTTCACCAGCTATGGTATTATAGTTTTAAGTTACCTATTATTATTATTCAGGGCGCCCGATACTTAAATTATTATTCAGTACAAAAATATACGTGTTTCCGACACAAAACTGTGATCGTATTATACACGTTGCGTAACCTGTCCTCACTCCAGCTTTCAACACTTGACGCGAGTCGTTGCCGACAACCGCCCAAGTCGTAGGATCGGTAACGGCGCAAACAATGTTGAATGTTGATAGAGGCCAAAACGTGGTATTGTGATGGTAATTTTAACCTTAGTCCCAAATACTTTTTACAACTTTATGTTATAAGAGTTCAAAAAAATGATTCGTATATAACTGCAGTGTACTGTCTTCTTGAACGCAAGACAATGTCTATTTATGAAGAAATGTTCAAACTTATTTTAAATAAATGTGAAGAGCACGAATTATTTCCCGATCCAACCCACTTAAATGTTGATTTTGAAAAAGCTCTAATTTCTGCCGCTCAAACAATTTTTGATTCAAATTTGACTATAAGAGGCTGTTTTTATCATTTGTGCCAAAGTTCTTACAGAAAAATCCAAGATTTAGGTTTAGTCAAAATGTATAAAAATAACGACGAATTTAGTCATTTTTGTGCAATGTTGGACGGCCTTGCATTTCTTCTTCTTGAGCATGTTTTCGAAGGAATGGCTTACCTTAAAACAATTGTTTCTCTTGAAGCAGAAGATCTTTTAAATTATTTTGACGCAACCTACGTAAATGGACCACTTAGAAAAGTAGGGGCTGGTACCAAATTCAAATTTAAAAAAATAAGTCCACTTTTTCCACCGAATACTTGGAATGTACATAAAACAACGATGAATGGTGACCACCGAACGAATAATATATGTGAATCGTGGAATAACAGATTTAGTCATTTAGTTGGCCACAGTCATCCGACTATTTGGACACTTATTCGAAAAATGAAATTGGATGTAGCGTCAGATAAAGCGAAATTAGCTATCGACAGCATGGTAGAGCCGGTAAAAAAAAAAAAAAATTCAACACATATCCGACTGGTTATTTTATGCCAAAGAATATCTAATCATTCAATTACCATTGAATAATTTTTAGACAAAGTTGGTCATAATATCAGAACAAGGCCTAGATAAACATTATAATTATTTCGATTTTTTTTTAAATATATTATTTTAAATATTTTTATGCATATATATATATAAACCGTAATTTTGTTTTTAAAAATATTAATAATACTAGATGCGTAGTGTCAATATTAGTATAATAGTATGTAATAATTATTTCGGTTTTTTTTAGGTTATGATACTAATTACTAACTACATAATATTATTATGATCATTGAATTTTTTTTTGTATAATATTTTATATGACGATTGTTAATACTCAATTTAATTAATTAATTGATATATTATGTATATTTTATGTTATTATACTAAGTACATAATTATAATCATTGAATATAAATATTGTTATGTATATAATATAATATTCACCGGACTTTTTTATCTCGGAATTTTTTGTCTTAGGACTTATTTACGGCGGACTTTTTTACCGCGATTCATTTATATAATATGTAAAATAAGATTTATAATACAATAACACTAGATAATCAGTGCAACCCCCAACCGGGGGCATAAAGGTATATACTTTCATGCAGGGTGTTGTATGAGGCATAGTATATTAAAGATCTTAAAATTAAAACTATTAACTAAGTTAAGAGATACCATCACCGCTCGAATCGCGGTAAAAAAGTCCGAAGTAAAAAAGTCTGAGGCATAAAAAGTCCGCCGTAAATAAGTCCTAAGTCATATACTATGCATCATACAACACCCTGCATGAAAGTATATACCTTTATGCCCCCGGTTGGGGGTTGCACTGATTATCTGGGCGATTGTAAACTCCACCGATTTACAGGTAGTCGATTTTAGGGTTGGATTTATAACATGTAAATTCCACCGATACGTATATTTTTGACCTGAAAACACGTAAACTCCACCGATTATAAAATCCACAGATTAAAACGTTATGTATAGTGTATACACATCAACTTTCGACTGACTTATCTTAAACTTCATCTTAACGACCGCAGATAAAATCATATCGCGATATCGCGAAACGAATGCATTCGATAAAATATTTTCGAAGGCACATTTTAGTTTTTTATTCATTTATTTTAACTAACATTATTTTAACTACCAACTATAGTGATCACTATTAATTATTATTATATCATTTATTTTAATATTGTGTAAAAAAAGATATAAGTATCTAAATATAATATATATAAATAATAAATCTGTACATAAATTATGTAGGAACGTATTACCTATAACGTAATGTTAATAATTATAGATTTTTCTATTTTTTTCTATTTGATTTTTATATGATTTTTTTTTAAATCATTGTATTTAAATACAATAAATATATTATAATAAAACTGCACCCACATAAATTATGTAATCTTAGTTAATCAGATTGGATTTGGATTACAATTTAAAAAAAAAACATACCAGTGGAGTTTACATTTTTTTTTCAGGTAAAAAAAACGTACCGGTGGAGTTTACATGAAAAAAGGTCTAAAAAGGTCGCAATCGGTGGAGTTTACATGCGCCCGATTATCTAGTGTTATTGTATTTAAATCTTATTTTACATATATAAATAGGTACTTATTACTTATCACGATAATTTTTCATTATTATTTTTAAAATCATGCAGTTAGTATCAGTTAGTAACCTAACCAGGACGGCCCACCAAACTACGGCGCGCTCCGGCGACCGGCTGTACGTGTCCACGTGTCGGCCGTCTTCGACAGGCCAAGAGAGGAGGAAAGCCTCGGCGCTCGCTCGGTCCAGTCTACATGCGCAGAACTGGCGTGTTCTCTCGCTGGGCAGAGTATAGTCATTATAAAAATGAATAAAATGTACTGACCAAGTCTTCCTTTTTACGCCCACTTATACCTTCATAAGTGAAGTATTTCTTTTCCTAAGTTCCCCTGATTTCGTGAACGATATATCATAGATAACTGAACGAAATATAGAATGTGTATGGTGCAGTACAACAGCAAAACTCCAAACATTATCAGTAATTTAAAATTAAATATTATAAGATACGGATAATTGACGACCAGTTTTCTAAACAACAATGCCGTAAATATACGGCAATCTTCCCCAGCAAACTGTGATTACATCGTTTTTGCTAAGCATCGATTATATTTAATTACAATTGCGGCAATATTTGTTTCTTATAAATATAAATTTCTCGATGAATACCTAACTATATTTACGGCATTTTTACTTAAAAACATTATGTAAAACTGTAATGTTAAACGTACCTAATACAGAATAATCTCATTTTATTTTTTTTCCTATTTAGTATTTACGGCATTCTTCCTAAGGACGGCAGTATAATACAGGCAAGGCTTACTTATATTATATTATAGTACCTACTACCTAGTGATTTCCCCCACTTAGGAGATTTCTGGCTATGCAGCTGCATAGTTTATGTCAAGTACTCAAGTATAAAAAAAAAGTTGCTTATCTATTCTTTTTTATCTAGATAAATTAAATTTATCTATTATCTTTATCTAGATAAATTCCCAACAATAATCTATTATCTTTATCTAGATAATAGTTTAGTTATCTATTCCCAACACTGTCAGTAAAATACGAGTAGATCTAATATTCAATGTTTTTTTTTTTTTTTTTTATAGGCATTTTCCAATGGAACAATAGACAATGGAACAAATATTGAGTCCACCGAAGGAGGACTCGTGAAGATCATATTGAACGCTATTAAACCTATTATTTCACCGGACACTGCAGCCCCAGAAATATCGGTAGCAAATGCTTCTAAAGTTAGGATTAACCAGCATAACAGTGGTAATCATCACAATACAACTAATATAACTAATATAGTTAATAATAATTATTACAAACGAAGTTCTGATATTTGTTCCATTATATGTGACACTGGACCACAAGCGCGTGTCATATCATTATGGATTAACATTATCATTACCTATCACATTTCATTATTGTCTACATGTACCTAATTATTATTTATAATGTATACCTAATTAATATGTATAATGTATCAATTGTAAACCTGTATAGATTTTTTATGTCAATATGTTATAAGAATAAGACACAACTACTAAATTGTAAACCTAAAAATTAAAAACAATAAATAATTAATTATTATTATATTTTGTGTAATGTATTTATTGTGTGAATATACCTAATTACTATGTATAATGTATTAATTGTATAACTGTATAGCTTTTTTATGTCAATATATAAGAATAAGACAAAACTTCTAATTGTAAACCTAAAAATTAAAAATCTATATCAAAAATACACCATTCCAGATATTGAAGTTGTATGAGTTCTGTATTATTTAAAAAAATTCGACATCCATCATGTATCTTAGACTCTATAACTAATTTGTTTTCACCACTATACATCATGCTAGATAAGTTGAAATGCTCTGTCTCAAGAAATATAATTCTTTTATATTTTCCTGTTTGTTCTAACATAAATGATAGGATATTACCCTTCAGTGAAAATATCTGCTTTAGAAACTCTGTTGAAATATTAACATAACGTGATGGTGTTATTATATGCACTACTACTCTGAACATATCACTTGGATTGATCCCAATATGTATAAACTTACGTTTTACGAAGTTGAGCGTATAGTTAGTAGAATCGATGAGCTCTGAAGGTGGTGTCGATGGTATTATGTAAAGGTTTTCTTGTATATTAGCTACATTATCCACAATTGAGCCGGTCATGTTTAGAAACACGTTTAAATTTCATTTATTTGAATAGTGTAAAAACTTATTATTATTATTTTATCTATTTTCTATGATAGTACCTAGTGATTTCCCCCACTTAGGAGATTTCTGGTTATGCAGCTGCATAGTTTATGTCAAGTACTCAAGTATAAAAAAAAAGTTGCTTATCTATTCTTTTTTATCTAGATAAATTAAATTTATCTATTATCTTTATCTAGATAAATTCCCAACAATAATCTATTATCTTTATCTAGATAATAGTTTAGTTATCTATTCCCAACACTGTCAGTAAAATACGAGTAGATCTAATATTCAATGTTTTTTTTTTTTTTTTTTATAGGCATTTTCCAATGGAACAATAGACAATGGAACAAATATTGAGTCCACCGAAGGAGGACTCATGAAGACCATATGTAAGGGCGGAAGGCTATAAAACCTATTATTTCGCCGGACACTGCAGCCTCAGAAATCTCGGTAGCAAATGCTACTAAATGTAGGATTAACCATAACAATATTAATCATAACAACATAACAAATATAGTTAATAATTATTACAACTACTGTAATCACAAAAAATAAATCATATGGATTATCATTATCATTATCATATTTCATTATTGTCTACATGTCTGATCATTCTTAACTTAATTACCATTGTTTGTCACACGATGTAGAGAAGAGAAGGTGATAACACTCTGCTTGATCGGGAGAAAAAAAGTGGCTTATTTTTCGACGGCAATTTTGTAGTTTAAATAAAATCCACCGTGAGCACCACAAGCTTCGAAGGCCGGTTGTTATTCAATAATAGCATTATAACCAGTATGTAATTATGCATTATTTTCATTTTAAATCGTAATTTATAAATAAATTAATATTTTATTTAAGATGAAAAATACAGTTCAATATCCTATAAAAGTTCATACAACAAAATTTCAAATACCTAGTTTTTAATGTAATTTTTAGCTTTACTTATATTATATTTGTTTTTAATTTAAATTTTATATGTTTAATTTGTCTCAATTGTGTACAATGCTCATGTGTATAAAACATTTTTAAGTAAATGTTTATTTTCCATATAGTTTTAAGTCTTGTGACTATAAATTATATCCTGATTTGGGTAGTATTTTTAAATTTTTTATAAATTATACAAATTTCAATAATAAACTAGATTTATTGGTATTCGTTTAGTATGTGACCTACCATATAGGGTGATCGTTTTATATGCGTGACCTACCGGTCCGATAATTAATTTAAAAACATTCAAATTAAAAATTATATAATTAGGCGTTATTTTATTATTACAGATTACGGATTATATTCAATATCAGTCAAAATATATTATTATTACAGATTACGCATTATATACAATATCAGTCAAAATTAATTTAAAAATAGATATAATTAAAAATTATATAATTAGGTAAATATTTAGGTTTAGGCATATTAGTATAAAAAAAATTCATAAAATTAAATTATGTTTGGCAATACACTTTTTGTACATCGCTTAAAAATTTTAAAAAAATTGTATCTTGCCTGTTGATAGATCGATACCATGCCTCAATTAAATTACGTGGCAACATTTCAGCTGATGTTCCATGCATTTTTCGTAGGATTTTAGTTTTCAATACTCCCCATGAACATTCAATTGCTTGTGTGTGAGCTCCAGTAGTTGGATCAACAACATTTTTTGAATGGTTTATTGTTCTATGATCATAGCCTATATTTTTTAAACAAGAATATGCTCTCCATTCATCTGACATTATAATAGAACCAGGTAATATTTCTTTTTCGATAATCGGAATTAAAGTTTCTCTATCACGTTTAGGTCACACACTAAACCCAGTAATACAGGTAGGTCACATACTAAATTCGATTTTCAACTGGTAGGTCACATACTAAACGAATACCGATTTATTATCAACATAAACAAATATGTTATAGGAATATTATAATAAAGAAAAATTAGTATAATACCGTAAAATGGGGTGAATAGAAACACTTTTCAACTTTGATGTATTATATAAACTTTTTTATTTGGGCTACAATGTTTATCAATACACCAAAATATGGGTCTCTCTGAGTACTTTAATTGTGTGTATTCAAAATATTTTTATTTTTAACAGATTATTTTTTATATTTTTTTAAGTGCTCTGTTTCTATTCACCTGCTAGGTGGGGTGAAAAGAAACAAATATATATTTTCAATAGTTTTTATTATTTGAACACTTGTAAGGTGTATAGAAACAAAATATAAAGTTTTAAAAAATAATGCAACATACCTAAAACAAAACAAAAAAAAAATATCTTGATCACAGTACTTTTGTGTTCAGTCTTATCAATATTTGATTTAATTATAAAACTAAATAAATATTAATAAATACAAAATAAATATAACAAAAATACTATCTTAGTCACAGTAACTGTTCAGACTTTTTTCAATAGTTAACATAATTTAAAACTATAAAACTAAAAAAAAAATATATTTATAACAAAAAAACATTTTTTATCACAGTAACTTTCTGTTCAGACTTTTCTCATAATTTAATTTAATTATAAAAGTAAATAAATATAACTTATTAAATATTTTCATAACTAATGTTTAGGTAAGGCAGTATGTTATTTACATATTATAAACTTTTAAAGTCCAGTTTGAACTTTAGTAAACCACGATTGTATGGTGTTGGGTTATCTATTTTCCCTATAATCTGTTCAAATTGAAACTCAAATTCATCTTTTACATTAGGGAAACAATAAATATATCCATTGAAATCCCTTGTATTTTTTTTCCTAAGAAATGTTCCTAAATAACCATCATTAGTTTTTTTAATAATTTGTCCAATAAAATATGTGTAGTGCACCTTGCTTGTTGATGGTTTATTAGAATTTGAATTAAATCCAACAAGATACCAATCATCTTCAATTACATCTTTGATGTGCTGAATAGGATGTACATTTTTAAAAACTTTTTCATTTTTAACAACATAAACTTCTGTGGATCCATTATTTTGTTTTACATTAGTCTCAATATTATCTGAAACGATATCTGAATCACTTGTACTTGTACTAGAGGTGTCTAATTCATTTATTTCTTCCTCTGATGAAACAGTTTCCACGCTTCTACCGGGTTGTACATTTAATCTTTTTCTGGTCTGTCTCTTTTTGGTTTGATCTGATGGCCTCATTTCTTTTAAAAAATCTTTAAGTGATGTAGATAGAGCAGCCTCAATATTTGGATCAGTTTGGTCTATATCGTCAGATGGTAACATATTAAGAATTTTTCGTTTGTATTGCATACATTGCATATTGTGATAATTTAAGTATTTATTAATCAAACATTTTTTTTTAAATTTTTTATTAATTATACTTTGTTTATTATTATTTTTTTTTGTTTGTATTTAGGTTGTTCTTAGAACCTTATAGATTTTTTTCAATTAAATATAAATGAATTATTATAAGTAATACGTTATTTTTAAATTTTTTTAGTATCTAGACTTTAGTCATTGTTGTTTTTTTTGTGTCTGGATTTTTCTAAGAAAATTATGAATTTTTTGAATTACATTTTTATCATATTGTAACAATTGAAGTATTTATAATTCATACTTTTTATTTTATTAATTCTATAATTTCCTTTTTTTTTTCTTTTTTTTTTTGTCTGGATTTTTATTTGAATTTAATATTTTGCGTATTGTGGTAATTTAAGTATTAGTAATTCATACATATCTTTTTTAATTTATTTAATTTATGTATTACCTATACTTTTATATTATTATTTTTTTGTTTTTGGTTTTTTCTAAGATTATTATGAATATTTTTGTATTGCATTTTTACCATATTGTTATAATTTAATATTTCATAAATCATTTTTTTTATTTGTTTAGTATCTATAGGTACACATTACTTATGATTATTTTTTTTTTTTGTGCGTGGGTCAAATTTGGAATAGTGCGCTGACATCCTAATCGGCAACTGATCTTTTTATTCTTTTATGCATTGGTTTCTTTTAAGTAATCAATTATTATATTGTAGTTTATGCGGTTATTGTTGGGCCGGATTATAATAAATGATGGCGTGGACTTAAATGAAATATCGTCAGTGCCTGCAGTGAGTGATATTATTTTCTTACTGAATATTGAGAAATTTATGACGTTCTTTGTGTAGACCGCTGGTATTCGGGTAGGAATAGGTGTGATTTAAGTTTTGGTGAGATGCTCACAGACTACTAAGTTATTGTTTGGTTGAAATACTTCATTTTCGATCTCGCCGTCAGTGACCATGGCCAGTGCTGCGTATCGATTTGGTGATGTACATGACTTGATTTTCGTTTCTTCTTGTAGTGATGGGCTAGAAGGCGAGGATAAATGCCGTTTTGATTTTTTGGTTTGTGGTGGTCGAGGCGGCGCTATGTTTGGTGGACTCGAAGTAATTACGGGGACAGATAACGGGGCGGACGTGCGCGCGAACGGTGTATCCATGACGAACGTTATCGTCAGACTGAATATAATATAAAAAGTATAATTAAGTAGTAATTTGTACATATACCCACTTGGGTGTTCAACTATGATTTTGGGTAGATGTATTTGTTTTACATAGAATTTGGTACTGTATGCTCAATATAATATGTATTATATAATGTATGTATTTTATAAGTATATTTATTCTTTAGCATATTTTTGACATTAAATAAGCCTACCTAGTTTGCCTTCCTTAATCAATTAAAAAACCATAAATTTAATAACATGTCTCAAGCATTAATAAAAAAATTAACTATTGTAAGATAAAAATCTAGATGAAAAAGTTTTATCTACCTACATATTAACTAGATAAAAATTGAATATTCTATCTTCATATTAATCTACATATCAATTTAGCTAGTAATCTTATATTTACCTAGATGTTATTTTTGCTATCTGAACTCGACACTGATCTTATGTCTTATATATTCATATTAAGTCATAATAATAATATAATGCTACACAATTTATAAAAATAATATCAGAATATTCAATTAAAAGTTATTCTTATATAAATTCTATTTTGCACCGTTACGGGCAACGAATTACTACAAACTATACAAGTTTAAATCACTGGAAGCTCAAGATAATTGCTAAAAACACAATAGCATTTTATTGTAAAATATTATAATCAACCGTTAGTTGCGATCATGTTAATTATTTAAAAAGTTGTTTGAAATATAATTACTTTTACAAAACCTGGTGTCGTACTAAATGTCCAAAGACATATGGTTTCTTACATAGTGACATTTGACAAATTTATTTTGCATATAATACTTAAAAAGCTTTGGCCAAATCCATGAAACTCCTCCGGTCTGAGACAATGGCCACCAGCAATTTCATATTTTGAGTCCAAAACACCTTTTTTGGGGGTAAACTGAGTCCCGGGTTTGAAAAGGTTTAGAGTAAACTGAGTCCCAGGTTTTAAAAGGCTTATGCGGGTTTATGTGCCCAAAAAGCACATTTCAGTTCTCACTTTTACAGGCTTAGGACTATCGTCCGTATTAACATGCGTTATTATTTTAATTCATAATATCGTATAATATAAAAATGACAACTAAGTACATAATATTATATATATTATAATATACAAATTCAAGTCAAATTTAAATTTTTTTTTACTGTGTACAGGGTTAACATTTATTTGATAAGTTTTTAACAATTTCAACTCGTGAAATATTTTTATTTTCATATTTCATCATTTTCTTGTCTCAAAAACAATTATTTTTTGAATGTGCATTTAATGCTTGTTTCCAAACACTATTGGCAAATCGGTAATCGATACCTAATACCATGGAACAAATATCAGAGATAATCACCACCGAAGGAGGACTGATGAAGAACATATGGAAAGCTATAACACCTATTATTTCGCCAGACACTGCAACCCCGAAAATCTCGGTAACAAATGCTACTAAGTTTAGGATTAACCATAACAATAATAATCATAACAACATAACAAATATAACAAATATAATTAATAATTATTAGAACTGTAATCAGAAACAATATTATGCCGGTGCAGTCGCTGGTATCCCTGAACCGGTAGGTATATATAAAAATTGGTGGACTGAATTTATGTGTTATTTGTTTCAATGTTTGTTGTGTTCTGTATAATATAATATTACTATTGGTCTGACCAGTTGCAGCAAATATATTATACAGAACACAACAAACATTGAAACAAACAACACATAAATTCAGTCCACCAATTTTTATATAATATACTGGTTCAGTGATAGCTGCAGCGAAACCGGCATATGATTTATGGTTTGTGATTACAGTTGTAATAATTATTATTAACTATATTAGTTATATTAGTTATATTAGTTATATTAATTGGATGATTACCACTGTTATGGTTAATCCTAACTTCAGAAGCATTTGCTACCGATATTTCTGGGGCTGCAGTGTCCGGTGAAATAATAAGTTTAATAGCGTTCAATACGGTCTTCATGAGTCCTCCTTTGGTGGACTCAATATTTGTGCCATTGGTTATTGTTCCATTACTTCCATTGGAAAATGCCTATAAAAAAAAAAAAAACATTGAATATTAGATCTACTCGTATTTTACTGACAGTGTTGGGAATAGATAACTAAACTATTATCTAGATAAAGATAATAGATTATTGTTGGGAATTTATCTAGATAAAGATAACAGATAAATTTAATTTATCTAGATAAAAAAGAATAGATAAGCAACTTTTTTTTTATACTTGAGTACTTGACATAAGCTATGCAGCTACATAGCCAGAAATCTCCTAAGTGGGGGAAATCACTAGGTAGTAGGTACTATAATATAATAGTAAGCCTTGCCTGTATTATACTGCTGCCGTCCTTAGGAAGAATGCCGTAAATAGGAAAAAAAATAAAATGAGATTATTCTGTATTACGTTTAACATTACAGTTTTACATAATGTTTTTAAGTAAAAATGCCGTAAATATAGTTAGGTATTCATCGAGAAATGTGTGCTTATAAGAAACAAATATTGCCGCAATTGTAATTAAATATAATCGATGCTTAGCAAAAACGATGTAATCACAGTTTGCTAGGGAAGATTGCCGTATATTTACGGCATTGTTATTTAGAAAACTGGTCGTCAATTAGCCGTATCTTATAATATTTAATTTTAAATTACTGATAATGTTTGGAGTTTTGCTGTTGTACTGCACCATACACATTCTATATTTCGTTCAGTTATCTATGATATATCGTTCACGAAATCAGGGGAACTTAGGAAAAGAAATACTTCACTTATGAAGGTATAAGTGGGCGTAAAAAGGAAGACTTGGTCAGTACATTTTATTCATTTTTCATAATGACTATACTCTGTCCAGCGAGAGAACAGTAGAACACGCCAGTTCTGCGCATGTAGACTGGACCGAGCGAGCGCCGGGGCCCCATTTCCCCCTCTCTCGGCCTGCCGAAGACGGCCGACACGTGGACACGTACATCCGGTCGCCGGAGCGCGCCGTAGTTTGGTGGGCCGTCCTGGCTGGTGGTGGGTACACGGGCTGGGTACGCGCGTGAATGCGCGAAAACGGACAAATTTTGTAGGCGCGCGGCGCGTTCTTTCGCTGGACAGAGTATAGATAATAATGACTAGATGACTTTGATTTCAAGATAAAGATATTTGTAATTACTTTCAAGTTGTGTTATAAATTAAAACTAAAAATTAGTATTGATAATATACGGCGTTTTTTCTTCAATTGTTAGTGATTAGTACATTTTGGTATGCTACAGAAAAAAGCCGTAACCAGAATTACCGGCATTTTTGACAAGCAACCTATTCTAAATAATTAAGTACGTACTTAGTATGAATATCAAAACAAGCATATCTTGGTGAATTAAAAATTTTAAATAAAATTGAATAGTTCCGTTGCATTCATGAGTATATTTCCTTAAAAATATATGTATTTTACTTTGAAAAATATTGCAGTATTTATGAAAATAGAACTACCAAAAACTACTAAATATAAAAATTCATTTTTCTCGAAATGCATGAAAGAATTTATGGCATTCTTCCTTAGGACGGCAGAATATCTATCTACATAACAAAACTAAAACCGGTTAATTCAAGGTCTTTTTGTTACTTAATCAAACGTAGATATAATATATAATGTATATGGATTGAAAAGTACATATACGACAATAATTAAAACACCCTTAAATGTTTATGCAATCTACGGACCTAGAAGTTTGTCTTAAAGACGTACAAAATATATTTTCAGTTGTGACTTACCAGAATCCGTTGGTAGTTGCCCGCAGGGTATGATAACAATAATATAATTGTTACCAATAGTAGTAGACATATAGTACTTAATACAACATTTATAATTTTTGAATACATTTTTATGTTTTCAATGGTATCTTCTTCAATCTATAACATAAGAATAGTTATTAATTATTATTATTTTCACTCGAAAACTTCTATGAAACTTACTGGAATGATACAAGATTGATTACTATCTTCTTCAATCTCTAACATAAGAATAGTTATTAATTATTATTATTTTCACTCGAAAACGTCTATGAAATTTAGTACTTACTGTAATGATACACGATTGACTTTTAAATCCGTCCATATATGTGACGAGCGAAATATAATATTGAACAATCAATAAATTTATAAATTTTTTTTCAATATATTTACTTATATTATAATAAAGCGGGTTTCCATGTTCCTAATATTTGTTATTACTTATTAGCCAGTTAAATAAGTTTGTTTGAGCAATAATATTATTGTAATATATAATATTTAGATTTAAATAAAATCACGAGATAACTATATAATAGGGAGAAAATACGCGGCAGGGGAAGGTAATAGTATTAGTGAGATAAGTTTGTATCGAATCAAAAATTACGTATAATAAGACGATACGTAATGTATGGTGAATATGCGGGGTTGACGACCTATTTCAATGGGCAAAGGGACGCAGCTGCCGAGACCGGTTGCCTGTGTCCTTCAGAGACATTACGGATCAATAGCCCCCGCTACGACGTCGGTGCTTGACAATGTGTTGTACAGTAGAACTTCCATATATAGTGGTCACTGAAGGGACTGTAAATAATGACCGCTATTTAGAGGTGCCCGTCCTACAGAGGTGACCGCTAACAGAAGTTCAAGACCTTCCAGGTGACCGCTATATAGAGGTCATACAAATTTTAAAAATATTAAAAATTATATAAAATTAAAATTAATTTATTAATAATTAATTATTTTATTAAAAATTGGATTTATGATTTACGAAATAATGTAGGTAGGTACAGTTAAAAATTAAAAAAAAATCTCATAAGCTTTTATAAATAAGTACATATTAAAATTTAAAAAAATGAGTTATATTAGTTTGTTTTAGATTCATTTGATTATTTAAACACTTTTTTTCAAAATAAATTTCTGCGGTTTTTAACATGTCATAACCATCTATGTCACCTTTTTGAAGAGTGAAAGCTGATAATTGTTTTATTTGAGTTAAAACCTCAGAATAGTTTGATACAGTGTACTCGGGTTCTTCAGTTTTTTCAGTTTCTTCAGTTTCTTCATGTGTTTCCTCTTCGTCATAATCTGTTATTATGAATGACTTGATATCAGTATTATCTTCTTCAGTTCTTAGATTTTTGTCGACCCAAAAAAACTCTTCACCTTGCATATGAGTTGGCAGCATATTAACTAATTGTTCACCAACAATTATTTCGTTTTCAAGATCTGTGTTATCTAAATCTACAGGCAAATTTTCCAAAATAAAACCTGATTTTTTAAAACATTTAGTAACACAACTACCAGTTATTTGCTTTACAGACTGTTTAATTCACATCAAAGCGTCTAATACAGTAATGCTTTTTGCAAGTTCATCAGCGTCTTTTACTACGTCTATCTGTGATAATATTCGCCTAAGTATCATTTGTCGGTAAATAACTTTAAAATTTTGGATTATACCTTGATCTAGAGGCTGACAGTGTGACGTCGTATTTGGTGGTAGAAATACTAAGTTTATGTTTTTTAGTTTTAAATTAGGATGTGATGTTGCATTATCTAAAAACAAAATAATTTTACGCTTTTGTTTTGTAATCATCAAACCACATTAACCACTCACTCATTATACATATCGTGTCATCCATGCTTTTTTATTTGCCTCCCAGTGTAGGTCTAAGCCAGTGGCGGACTGGACGACCGGGATACCGGGAAATTTCCCGGTGGGCCGCTGCTCGTATGAAATATATATTTATTAATATTATTTTTGTGAAATTATAAATTCAATTATATTTGATAAGTAAGTAATATTAGCAAACATAATAATAGGTAGCACGCGAAAGATTTTCCCTACTAAAAATAATTAATACTCGTCTGAGAAATTCAATGGGTGAAGAAAAATTTGACGCATTTATGATGATGGCAGTCGAAAAAAATGTTTTATTTAGTATTTATAATAGTGATATCATTAGACATTAATATGTTAAAAACTTAAAGTGATTTATTAAATAATAAACTTTCTTATTAAAATCAAATTGATTGTAGTTTAAATTATATGCATAACAATTACTTGAGTATATAACAAATTTATAACAGTTATTTTATTACGTTTTATATCGATTAATTAAAATATTAAAAAATTTAAAAGCTAAATTGTGTTTATAAAACAAAAAATATCTATATTATGTAAAGGGCCGTTAGTGTACTGAGGACCTCTAAAGTTATGACTTTCCCGGGCTGTTTTCTTCTCCCAGTCCGCCACTGGTCTAAGCCATAGGTTCTTAACCGGGGGTCCACGGAGTGGCTGTGAATTTTTTTTTTAAAAAGCCAAAACTAAATTTGTTTCGATAGTGTTTTTAAGATAACAATAAAAATGTCTTGCCCGCATTCTGCCATATGAAAAATAATTTAGATTACGATAATCTTATATTATGTCATATAAACGATAAAGTTATCGGAATCGTAAAATAATATACGGGCATATAACAATACAATCTAACGAGCATTTCAATTGAACATGGAAACCCAATACCGGCAATACCCATCATGACAAAATAAATAGGTATGATCACAACAAACTGTAATTTGTTCAGTCTGCGCACAACAGGGTGGGAGTCTTCCGCGTCTTTTGATTGGCTTATACTTTTTGGCGCCTTTTTTGTGTTTTTGATTGTTATTTTGTCATGATACCCATCACTTCAGTTGACCTGTCGCCGTCGCGTTGTGCATTGTCCGTCTCAACCGTCGTTATAATATTCACTCTAGTTTTCACACCATTTTATTTTTATATTTTTGACATTTTAATAATTATTACAATGTCGAAAAAAAGAAAGTACGATGACTCTTATACGTCGTTTGGTTTTACATCTATTACCGAACGCGATGGTACACAAAAACCACAATGTTTTATCTGCGGAAAAATACTTGCAAATGGCAGCATAAAACCAACAAAGCTTAAAGAACATCTTGCTTCGGTACATCCTCAACATGCGTCAGATAGTCTGGAAGTATTTCAAATAAAAAAAGCACGTTTTGAAAAATCCGGTACATTACCCAAACTTGGATTTGTACCTCCGCAAAAACCGTGTCTCGAAGCATCTTACAAAGTAGCTTACCGCATTGCTAGAAGTAAAAAACTTCATAATAATCATTATTATGTACAATTATCACTATTATTCATAATAATCTAATATGGATTTCGTTATTATTAGTATTATGTATTAGATTTATCATTGAAAAATAATAAAAATAAAAATTTCATTTTTACATTTATTTAAATATATTTTTTTTTGGTGGGGGGTCCGTGATTATATTTTATACTTCAAAGGGGTCCATGGACCAGAAAAGGTTAAGAATCTATGGTCTAAACGTTTTATGTCCACATTCTTAAAGCAACGAGGTTTCTTAGATTTACCTATGATTAATGGCTTTTCAAATTCACCTATTAAATTAACGCATAACATGACTGTCAATCTCTCTTTAGACTTTTTCCCAGAACTACAAATTTCATTTTTAAAACTTAATGTTTTATTAGGAAGAATTTTATAAAATAATCCTGTTTCATCTGCATTGTAAATATTTCGTGGCTCATAAGAAGAAATTAATTGTTTGACTTTTATACGCCATTCGCCCACTGTTTCCGTATCAACTGATTTACTCTCGCCGCAAACCACTTTAAAAGAAATATTGTAGCGTGATTTAAATTTATCAAGCCAACCATTTGACGCTTTAAAATTTTCACATTCAAATTCTTTACTTACTTGTAAAGCCTTTTCTTTAAGTATTGGTCCACTGATTGGAATATTTTTAGCACGAGCTGCACAAAACTATTCGTATACAACTTCGTTGATATTGCCTGATTCGGTTTTACGACGTTTTGTAGTTTTCATTTGTTCATTACCGTGGGATTTCCATAATTTTAAAATCGTTTCTCTGTTTTCTATTAAGTCGGTGGCTTGAGTTCTTCCTATTCCAAATTTATCTGCAAGAGTACGTGCACTCACATTTTCTTTTTGGTAAAAATCTAACAATTTTATTTTTTCTGTTAAAGTTAGATGTTTTCGTTTGGACGCCATTGAAATTATAGGTACGTACTTCAAAACGTTTTAAACATACACTGAACACAAATGACAAAATACACAGTCACGGACAAGTGTTATCGCCTTATCGACATCATAAATTAAGCTCGTTAAGATAAACTGTCAAAAATAATTTCGAAATAATAATTTTCCATTTGATATACTTTTAAATGTTGACCGTTAATTAGAGTGCCCGCTATTTAGAAGTATTAATGTATTTTTCCCATAACACTCGACGGGACCAAACAAATTGACCGTTACATAGAGGTGACCGTTAACGGAAGTTTTACTGTAGTAGGTTTATTTGTACTAATAAGAGGGATTGTGGGCATAGGCGGAAATTTGGTGAAATTACTGGGGGGGCTGCGCATTATATTTCTCATTGTACTTATATAGGCACTACTGTACTAGAGTCGCTCGCAATTATTCATTTCAACAAGACAATTTACAAAGTTTGACATACTAAACAATTTAACCTTAATAAAGTACAAAAACAATAATGTGCCATAGGTACCTTGAACATTTTATTCTAAACAAAAATAGCATTAAATTTATTTTATTATTAAGTTATTAAATTAATTGAATTATAACCAATTTAATATAAGATGTTAAAACAAAGAAGCCAAGTATATAACATAATAAGTCAGTAAAGTCAGTAAAGTTCCTAGATCACAAGTCTCAGGTTCAGGTACTTTTATAGATTCAACTGTAGCAATACTCCCTTGACTACTACTTAAAGTGTCGTCTGGGTCAGTATCGTCTATGACATTAGTACAAACCGAGACCACAGAAGACGACGAAGACGGTTTATTCACATTAAAGATCGCAAATAATTTCTTAGACATATTGATAATAATTAAATAAATTTAACTTGTAAGTTGTAAGCTGTTAACCACTCAAATGACAAATCAATGCGATATTGAGATGTGCGGCGAAAAACAAAATACATAAAATGATATATAATGTAACATATAAATAATAATATTTATTTTAGTAGCAGTAAAATGTGAAGAAGGGTTAACTCAATATTTTTGTGATATTAAAAATATCCTAAAATAAGATCTGCATTGTCTGCAAAGAGTGCGGTGTAGTAGGTAATAATAAGCTGTCTAAAAACACAAATGTTACGAATTTGATACAATCAGAATTAAAATGAAAACTATGTATAATTTTTGCTCTTATGACAAAAGTGAGCAATTATTATATTAATATAATTAATTTATGCTTTTTCAACTTTTTATTTTTTAGTTAGTATTGATAACCTGTAGTTATAATTGATAAGCAGTAGTTAAGTTTTTAGCTATTTTAAATCAGGAATTTTGTATTTTTGTGTTGGAAACGCTGGTTGGGTAAAAAAAAAAAATTGTATGCGGGAAATTTATGTTTCTAAGGTTGGCATAACTGATCTCCCGAAATTTGATCACAGAATAGGTGAAATTTCACCTATTCTGTGACCCTACTATGGTACAAAAGACATGTGTATGGTTATGTTATTGGATTCAATAGTGACGTAGTAAATTATTAATTCTTGTTATTATGATATTTAGTTATGACTTATAAAGTTTTGTGGCCAAGTAATATAGTTATTACAAAACAAAATTTCCATTAGCTTCAAGTACAGATTTTAAAAAGCATGTAAAATATGAGTATTTTTTAAGTAATTAAAATATATTTGAATACTTTTGCTCAAGTACTTTATAAAATTGTATCATAGCTAATCTGTGTGACAAAATTTAATTTTGTATTTCGATTTATATTGTATAGTAATTGAAATACGACTAGAAATCTTAACTTCTTCAATATTGGTCGTATCGACTTGAAGTCTTCAATACTCAACGCAATCTCGCCTAAACTTCAAATTTAGACTTCAAAAAATATCGCATATTGAACTTACAATGAGAAAATTGTCAAAATAAAAATTCCCGCCAAATTTTCTTTTGAATAATTCAAATGTTGAACACTTAATTTACCTCCTTCATAATTGAATTAAAAAACATTTACTGACTGGGAAATAATCTAGGTCCAATTCTGCTTCGATCCTTGAAGGTTTTATGAAGGTAGGACTTTTATTGAAGGGTTTAGGTTTTTTGACATGTTCTTCAAATTCGCGTATTATATCGAAAACCTAAATCATTCGATATAAGTACTATTGTTATGAAACCTTCAAGGATCAAAGCAGTCAAGCCTCGAGAACAAATTTCTGTTCTCGAAAAAGTCACTTATTGACCTTAAGCTTGACAAATTAACAAAAGAAAAATTCCCGCCAATTTTTTTTTTTGAATAATTCAAATTTTGAACACTTAAATTAGGTACCTTCATCATAATTGAATTAAAAAACATTTACTGACTGGGAAATAATCTAGGTCCAATTCTGCTTCGATTCTTGAAGGTTTCATGAAGGTAGGACTTTTATTGAAGGGTTTAGGTTTTTTGACATGTTCTTCAAATTCGCGTATTATATCGAAAACCTAAATCATTCAATATAAGTACTATTGTTATGAAACCTTCAAGGATCTAAGCAGAAGCGTACATAGATTATTTCCCAACCGATAAATGGTTTTTAACTCAATTATGAAGGAGGTAAATTAAGTGTTCAAAATTTGAATTATTCAAAAAAAAAAATTGGCGGGAATTTTTATTTTGACGATTTTCTTGTTGCAAGTTCAATATGCGATATTTTTAAAGTCTACATTTCATATTTAGGTGGGACTGCGTTGAATCTTGTAGAATTAAAGTCGATACGACCTATATTGAAGAAGTTGATGTTTAGATTATTAGGTAAGATTATGTAAATTTGAGTATTTGACTGAAAAATGAAAATATTAACCTTTGAAGTTTTTGGACCTAAACCGTTTATGAAATGCACTATACGTACATTACCAATTGTATAATGATTGAGACACTTGTCTATACTCGGAAATTGTGGGGGCTTGAGAGGGCTTAGCCCAATCAAAATGTACAAACAGAAAAATTAGCCCCCTCAAAAATAATATAAGTAAAATATTAACTTTCAATTTAAATATTGTTGGAACGTAAATAAAAAAAAAAATGTTAGAAAAAATATCAGGTTAGTTAGTATTTCTGATTCCATTACCAAAGTTCATAGTATAATACATTTTAAAGTAAGTATATCACAGCCAGTTGAAGCTGGTATTCTGGTTTCACCATAAAATATAATTATAATAGAAGATTTGACTTCAGTAGTTTCTAAAGATATAATATATTTAAACATATATAAGCTTATGCAAGTTGCACTCTCTCTCCATACGTTCGTTTACATGTGAACGTATGTTTATCAGCAATGAGAAGAATAAAAACATGGTTGAGGTCATCTATGTTGTAAAATAGATTCAACAATTTAACTATCATTAGTATAGAAAATTATATTTCCAAAACAATTGATAGAGAAGTCATACTGGATTCATTTGTAAAAAAAAATAGATATATTGTTTTAAAATAAATATTTTAATATAACAACTAGGTAACAACTAACAAGGTTGTTATTGTAAATTAATATTTAATAATTTTATTTTTATTTATAATTTGTATAGCTAATATTATCTTTCTTACATATTTAAAGTTAAAATTCAAGTAAATGTACGAGTAAATTTCTAACACCTATAGTATGTTTAAAATAAATCATGCTTAGTTTTGCATGGTGTTTATGTTTATCGTTTAGGGTAATATTGTACTGGGAAGTGTAGAGGAAATTGCATTATAATATTATTTACATTATGAGGCCACAAAATTAACCTACTCGTCCTAACCTGAATATCATAATCACTACATTGAATAATATGTTAATCTTAAATCCAATAACATAACTGTAGTCTTTAGTACTAACTATACCATGTAGATGTAGGCTATGACATACCTTAGTATATCAATCATATTAATCTTTATATATATAATTCTACTGTACGTGTGTATGTCACTGAATTCCTCTCTTATGACTCAAATTAAATTTAAAGCCAAGGGAAAAGAAACTTAAGAAAAGAAAAAATATTACAGTTTATATTAAGGGTTGGTAATTACTAACATTTTTAAACCATCGAATTCTTCTAGCTACATAAACCCATTACCATTGACATGGTAGGTACTTAAAGTTGTATAACACAAAAACTGCTCGCTCAAATTTTTATTTAAATACATTATAATTCACCAAAAAAACTCTGCTGAATAATTAGTAGTAATTAAGAGGGTTCCTATTTGAAAAACAGAAGTTTGTATTGTTACAGTACCATCCTTAAATGGTATAAAAAATATCAATACAAAAATCAGAATTTGAATATAATATTATGCATAGTTTAAGCATTAAGCATAAAAATAAGGTGAGCATGCTTAAAAAATCACTTTGTATTTATATAATTTTATTATATACTTATTCAAATTGCTAATATATATGAGGTATCCAGTTTTAAGTTTCTAAATGTAAGTTTAGAATACCTACCTTATATCTCTGTTGTGTCTGTAAATTAGGTACTTTGTATAAGTATGTACTATGTACTATGTAATATAGATTCACAGAAGCCAAAATATAGGGTAATTCAACAGTTAAGGAGTAGTCGAACTTCATATTTCATTCATGAATTCAGCTATATTAATTAATTCTTCAAATATGGATAGAATATTGAGAACACATTTCAGACAATTAGTTTTATTTTAAAAAGACTTAAATGCCAGTAAGTAATCGAATAGTTTGATCAAGTCTTTGAACATTTCAAACCCAGTAGATATTTTAATACTAATAATAAAATAATTAGTTACCTATATTGAAAAACAATACAAATCTATTATCTAATAGATTTAGTAAATGTTTTTAGGTACCTCCTAGGTAATCGTAAAAAGTGTTTTTAAGAAATATTTAAAACAATATATGATTTAATATAAAATAATAAAAAAACAAAATAGGTACTTAATAGCTATAACTACCCTAGGTAACAGTACAAGAAAAATAAAATACACATTACTAGATAACAATTAGAAAAATAGTTAAATGAACAATTTGAAAATATTTAAAACAAAGTATGGATTAATGTCAAAAATAAAAATAAATACTTATTACATAATACATAATACCACTGTAACAACATTATAAGAAAAATGCAATACCTATATCATTATATAACAATTAACAATATGACTAAGTATAAACAATTTAAACAAAATAATGAATAATTATAACCTATATATATAATATATATATTACATTAAGATTCGAAAAAGATGAGCACAGTTGTGTTCGAGAGCGGTTAAGCGAGTTGTTACTCGTTAGTCGTTGCTACTTGCTTGTACTTCATAAATCGTGATGGTGGGGTGGAAAACGGGGAAAAACGTTCAAAAAAACCGTTACAAGCAACACAGCAATAGAATTCAAAAAAGGCGGCAATTATTAAATAGTAAATACATAATCAATTGACTACCTATTTTAAGGTACTAAGGTAGTGCATTTGTGAATACTGAATTTTGTATTGAAAAATTTGAACTTATTTGAGGTTGGCTAGGTTCAATAGAGGCCATTTTCCAAAATTCTGGGATAAACTACCAAAAAAATTGGAAACTTGTTTGAAATTGATTTTAATTATTTACTATTTAGTTGAAACACCAAAAATAATTGTGCTACCTAGAAACTTTACTGACATATTTAAAAATTATTAATTCATCATTGCTTTCAAATTTAAATTAATCTATATAGGTACTTAGAACAGGACGAACACGTATATCAAGGGTGATGCAAAAGAAGCACGTAGACATGCAGTTGGCTACAGGAATAAAAATATATTAAGTTCAATAAATATGTCATATTATATTGTAATTGGTCAGAGTATCATAATTATATAAATATATATCTACCCATATAACTGCAGGTGTTAGAAAGATGTTAACAGTAAAAAATGAACTAACAGGGGACAGACATTGTTCATATATATTTTTTACACACATATAATATAAAATATATGACTAGAGAAAAAGTACAGTAAATTTATGTTTGAGTACTGACACAATGTAATAAATAAATAAATATACAAATAGTCTTTGTGCAAATTTATACTGACTAACGTTTTCTTGCCTCACTGTCAAAAAAATATGGACTATACTGTATATTATACAGCATCATCTTATCTAAGGAGAAAATAATACCCATATTTTATTATGTAGGTACTGGAAAATCCCTATGTAGTAGTACTTTCTATTAATTGTGTATTTATTTGAGTAAATAAAGTAGTCTGTATGGTATGCCAACAGTCACCAAACCTGGAAGTGTGTTAAAAACTTAAAATAGTATAATCTGGAGTACATTTTTAAATCCAATAAAGGTGTGGAAATAATAGGGTTAATCTAATAAGAAATCATCTAAGATCGACCAGTCAATCGCGATCGACCGTTTGGCCGCCCCTGCAAATTGCATTAATTAAACTTTAATTTATTTTTACAAAACATAGCAATAAATTATAAATACTGGACGTCTGGACAGATTGATACATACATTTAAAACATATATTTTATTTTTTTAATAAAAAAAAAAACCAAAATTTTCATTTCCATTTAAATCATTTTGATAATGTAAAAGAAAAATATCTAAGTACAAAACCAGAAATAATGTTCTATCTGTATTATAAATGTACAAGTTGTGTATCAACTAATACAATTTAGAAATAATACTGTTGAGTTTGAACTGCAATCCTAGCTAATACAGAAATAAAATTGAATGAAACAGTGATCTAATATGTTTAATCATATACTTAATAAAACAATAAAAAAATAACTTTGTAAATTTTATTATTAACTAGGAAAAGTATGATATGTCATATGTATACAGTTTAATACAATAAGGATAAGGACATAAATATTATAGCTATTAGAATTTAGTAAACTTGTAAAGAAACTGCCCATTGCATGTAGAGATTCAGTTTATAGTTATAATATACATAATACCGGTTACTAATAAGTAATAACAAATATCATTTTTTTTTTCTAAATATTATATATTACATTGTTTGATATAGGTAGGTAATTTAAAATATTATATAAATAAATACCTAGAATAGTTTCTCACACCAAAATATGAATTATGTAATGATAAAGTTAAAAATAAACAAATGGAATTAATTTTATGAAAATCTATTAAAAATTTACTTTTATGATATCCAAAGTAGTATTTAAATCCGAGAATAAAATATACAGACATACTTTTCTAATAAATATGGCTAGTTAGCATATTATATATTAAATATTTAGTTTATTTCTTATAGCACAGTAAGTAAACTTTCACTATTATTAAAGCTGCACTAATTAAAAGAATTTAAATAATAAAACTAGAAATCGTGAGTAAGTATATTAAGTGCAAAAGTACTTATAAAATATATTATAAATTATTATAATATAAAGTTATAATTATTAAAATATGAATATAATATATTATTATATTATGATTATTAACCAATAAATGATAATAACTTAACTTCACTGATTAAAAGCTAACTAAACAGGGTCTTATTTTATAGAAGACAAAATTTCTCGCTATACATTTTTTGAAAAATCACTATTGGTACGAAACCGATTTTTTTATTTTTGATTTAATCGCTGGTAAATGACGCGGGAATTGGGATTTTTTCTGACTTTTGTATGTTGGCATGAGCATTTTTTTTTTGTTCTTATCAGGTTCACTGTTATCAATTGTTATCAAAATCAGGAAAACTGTACCCGTCCCCCGGCCCAGCCGGCGGTCGTTCTAATCTTATCTCATTAATAATGACCCGCACTAATAGACCGTCATCGAGCAGTTCTCAAACTACCATTAAACATACGAACACAATAAAACCAAATCTGTCTAATAATAATTCGAATCGTACACATTACGTTTCAACTTTATCAGATACTTCAAATGATGTCTTTACGGATGATGTTCCTAATGACCCAGTTTTTAAATTAGTCACATATAATTCAAAACGTAATCTTTCTTCTACCAGCTCAACCGGTACACCCGACAATAAGAAATCAAAACCCGTCTTTGTCAGTACAAATAGATTCAACCACCTCCAAGTACCGGATAATGTTAATGATATTGAAAACAATATTGAAACGAACAATGTCGACCAACCAAACCACATCCCGTTACCTCCACCAATATTTGTACGAAACGTTTCTGATTTCATTGAATTAAGAAATCAATTAATAAAGCTGATCGGCCCACAGACCTTTAGCTTTAAGTCATCAGCCAATAACCTTAAAATTAACACTACCAACCCTGACTCCTACAGAGAAGTCATAAAATACCTGAAAACAGGCAATGCCGAGCGCATTTTTTTTTTTTTTTGATTGGCTGTAACTTGGTCAATTTTGGACTTAGAAAGTTGATTCAACTACCAAAATTCATTAAAAAAATAGGCAAAAAATAATTAGTGGTTAAAGCAGGGGGTTGCCATTTAAAAAAAAAAAGTTGACATGCGCATGCGCGTGACTAATTAAGTAAAAAAATTCAAAGACCATAAAAATGTGTATTTTTATGTCATAACAACTGTCAAAAAAACGGAATTCAAATAGCAGGTCTCTACGCAAAGATATTGAGTGTTCTCGATTACCGTTTACACACTGTATAGTGGTATATATTGATTATTGATAAACGTAAAAGACGTCGTAAACGTAGCGTTTCGCTCATCACGCGTAAAAAACGCAAAATTGCTGACTTAACCCTTGACCTAACGGCTATAACATTTAAACTAAGTACGACCGCCAAATTTTAATTGCATCATTGTTCTTCAATAGTTAATAAGAAGGTAAATGCAAAAAAAAAATCGAAAAAATTTGATTGGGGTGGTAAAGTGCATTTAATCCTAAATAAAAAAATTATTGCGTTTATATTAATTATAAATTATGTCATACGAATAAATAAAGAAATAAACAATTGTTTTCACGACGAATTATTTCCACCGGGAGGTTACATATCTATGTGACTATGTAGGTACCAGATTGTATTTATAGGTACTTATATTGTAATTATACAATATAATATTATTGTCTATCAATATGGGCTAAATAAAAAAGATTGTAAATGCAAATAGTGAAAATAAATAGATGTATATCTGGTTGCTCACGATACAATAAGATTATTTTCAGATAACTAACATCATATTATGTCTACCGATTTTGATGGACATTTTCCCATGACTAACCAGTGTATATAGTATATTATCATATAATTTGTATACAAAACTTTTTTTAGGCACATATAATATAGAATTATTAATGAATTATATCTAGCTAATTGTCTACAAACAATATAAATATTTTAAAAACATAAATTAAAATATAAAATAACGTTGTGGTAGAAGCTGGAAACTGCAGCTTATGTTGATTTATAATCCAATTAATGTACCTAATAACTAGGGTGCGGATTTGTATGTATTTACATATTTGTCGCGAATGATAATATTTGAATGATTCCTTTATAGAAATATGTTACAGGACTATCTGATTATTTTAAGCTCTGATTGATATTACATATTTTTACATATTTTACTTATATTACATATTTCTGTTAAATATTGAGCTATTAACAAAATTAGTAATGTATCGCAGCTTTATATTATGTGTTGTTATCTTCTTCAGTCTGTCCGTGTGCTAATTATAATAGCGAGTTACGACTATTAGTCCATAGTCCACACGTTATCGACCTAGTTATCGCTATACGCGTTTCTATAAAAGTAAATTTCATTTCGTTATTTGTTGTTTACTCGTTGGAGAGGTGTCCATGTGTCCTCGCTTTTAAATTTGCTCCTATAACTTCCGTCGACGTGGAAAGGTCCTTTAGCTGCTATAAAAACATATTGCGTCCTAATCGACATCGATTTACCTTTGACAACCTAAAAAAGTATATGATTGTCAATTGTTTTGTTGACGACGAAGTAAATCCTAACTCCAGTGAATAAATACTTAATTTGAATGTATTCCTAATTAATTTTAATAAAATAATAATATAATGTAGTGTTGTATAATTTATTTTTACGTACTTATTTAATTTACTCACTTTATTATTTTTTTTCAAGAGAAAAACATTTTTTTTTTTACATATTTTATATTTTATATTACATATTTGAATAAAATTAAATACATATATATGTACATTTTTTTGAATTTTTAATACATACAAATCCGCACCCTACTAATAACTATTAAATTCATCATTGATTGATTGTTCAGAGGTCACCTGAGGATAAATGCCAAAAGATAATTAACGATATTAGTTTCCTATTATGGTGTAGGTACTTACTTACCTGATACTAAAAATAAATTATTATATTTCTTAATTTCGTATATCTACTATTATGTACTTGCTAAATACTATTGAACTAGAAAATTAACATATGATTACATACTGAGTATAAACAGGAGTATAATATAATATTAGCTTGATGTTGATTATTTAACTAGGTATCTTAGAAAATGATAACGTAGATCATAATTATTCAGAAAATTAAACTCAATAAAGTTTAATTATGAAAATTGAATTACAGAACTCAGTTTTACAAAAAAAGTGTCCTTATCTTATCGTAGGGCGTAGATCATTATTTTCCAGAAAATTAAATACTTTGTATAAACTATTAAAATACAAACGAAAAATTCATTAATACGTTTAATATTTATAAATCAATATAAAACAACAACAATTCAACAATCAAATAAAAAATATTATACCAGTAGGTATAGGAACTGGTGATGTTTTAAAAATGTACCCAAAATAATTAATAAAACTTCTATTTTATATAGAATAGATCAATGAGTTTTCCATATCATATATTTTTTATTTAAATTTGACTTTCAAGTTCTAGACTCCCGTATATAATTGATAGGGACATTGTACAGCCATACTACTAGCGCTACAAGTAGTCAATGTACACATTAATGTTATGATATTATTTTATGCGCGGTAAATATGAAGCTAAACTATAACTTTATTAAACTATATATTTTATATTATAATATTAAACTAATATTTAATATCTTTGAAATTAATTATTTATATTATTATAATCAATATTTCAACGTTGGCGAATCAGCGCCGATGGTGACATGATGTGTAATTTCTCTACAAAATGTCTTTACATATGGTAGATAATAATAATTATGTCTATGATTCTAATTTTCTATATTATTTGTTAGTTAGCATTAATTTATTGACCACCATCTAATCAATATTTAACTAAACAAAAATTACTCTAGACTAATATTAATTGTGTGTAGTATGTGTTAAGATGGGCGACTCAATAATAAATAAAAAAACTTGAAATGTAGTACCAGTTAGATCCTTTAACGATTGTTCATTTTTAATTGATATAAAACCATGAAAATATCTATCAAATAAAGGGTAATCTGGACCACACGACTGATCGAATTTCTGAATAGGTATTACAATATTTTACTAATGAGGGTCCACATATTTGAGTCATAGCATTATTATTATCAAAACTACATTCAAAATTAAAAAAACCAGAATCAGTAACATCAAAAGCAACCTGAGTACTAACATCACATGTCAAATTTGCAAGGCTGGGCATTAACGAGTTAAAAATTAAAATTAAGTTAAAACGTTAAGTTAATATTAACTAAGTTAAATAACTCGTTACTTTTTTTTTGAAACTAAATTTTAACTTAATACGTTAATTTTTTTACATATTTAACGTGTTAACTTCAAGTTAATTATACACAGATTTCTTAAAATTAAGTTAAATTTTAAATTTGATACAACCCATTCATTTATAACTTTGTTGACTTCAGAAATATAATATTAGATATAATAGAAAATAAATGGGAAATTGTTTAATTAACAAATATGAAATAATAATATAATTGTATACACGATGACGATACGGGTCCGGGGTCGCGACATTCGTGTACTCAATTAGTTTTCTTGTAAACCAAGGCATAAATCAACCTAATGACATTTTAACTCATACGCCATACATCCCTAAAAAATCCGTTATTACAATATTACTTATTACCTGAAATTATTAAAATAACTCATGGGGAAAAAATAATTTCTCAAAATATTTGTTAACGCTCCGATTCAAATCAAAGTATTTATACTCCAGGGTTTATACTGTTTATAGTATATTAAATATTTAAGCTCCACGGTGATGTTATTTTGATGACTGCTAACCTCTCAATTCTCATTCATACTGCTCATTCCCCATTAGCCATTGTTTCATTACTAAAGTGCGAGTTCAGTAGGTACTGCAGTTCGGTTAAGTGTTAACACAGTTATTTATTATTATTTGTTGTAATTTTTCAGTTTTTAGATTTTGTATTCTTGTAATCTTGTGTATTCCATAATATTATGTTCTTAATTTTTAGTTTATTAAGTACTCACAAGTTGTGACAAATTTTAAACATCAATAATTTTCAGAACTGTATACAAACAAATAAGTCTTTTTCTAAAATAGAACATGGTAAACACTAGACGTAGATTAGTAAGTTATACAATGTTTTAATTAATTATAAGTTATAAAAAGGTTAACATTTTTAACTTTTAAAACAAGTTTCCATTTTTATTTTTATTTTTATTTTTTATAATCCATAATAACCATGAAAAAATCTAATGATTATATTATATGTAATTAAAATAAGTACTAAAAAGTAAAAGTACCTACAGGCTACAATATTATGTGTTATATTTATACAGTTATTGAGTTATACCTTACTAAGACAATAATATGTAGTAAGTATAAAATATATTAAATGTATTT